>CAJQZP010000552.1:2870000-3330000 GCA_907164705.1 Parnassius apollo | reverse complement strand
CCCAAGATTTCTATAGCAACGAGATTATGTCACTACCTACAAGATGACAATAAGAATTCGAATATAATAGCTTATATATATATATTTATAATCAAATATAATTAATCTTTGAAAAAAAAAATGTCTTGAATTTGTTTGTAAAATACGAAGAAACTTTTTCCACGACCTTGTATGTTTACTGAAATTTTGGCTATTAAATCCTCACTGGAATGGGTATTTTACGTCTGGTATAAACCGGGATTACTGATATTAAACGTAGCCACCTCTTACGACACTTACGAGACTAAGTAAGCTGTTGGATTGTATTTAACTGCCATCACACGGTAAAGATAAGTGTGTATAGTATTATATTTAAACAAAGTAATAGTCTACATTTAACGAATAAGCACAGACCTCTCTTTACTCAGAAATGCAAGGTGAGTTTTTGTGCAAGGATGAGTACGTCTTAATTCGTGTTATCAAACGTCACATGATGTTCTAGAAATATTTGTAATTTCTCAATCTTTTAGCATTTTCAAGACATTTTATTTTACCGCCAAATAAATGGTAAATAAATACTTAAATTTGCAATGAGCAATTTCATTGGTGCCGGCGGGGATTTAGTTTGTTCACGTACTATAAATATTAAGGCGAACGTTTATCCCTGCAGGTATTGCATAAATTGCACTTAAAATATGTATTAAACAATGTAAACCTACATACTGCTAAATTTGAATTCTCTCATTGGACATTATATCAGTGGATTAAAATTTAGCGAAGCAGCTTCACGTGAATGTGCATGCCAATGTGATATTTGAATAATGTGGTTTGTATAGCAAGGAAATGGTTTAAACTTATATCTACGATTATTGGTATTTGTGATAAGTACATTTCATAAGCCAGCGTGAACTTTGAATTGAAAATCTTATAAATAAAAGAATTTAAAATAAATAAAAGGTTATCGGTGTTACAGGTACATAGCCGTTTTAGGAGGTAGAGGTCCATCCTTGATTTGTATTTAGGCTGTAGCTTCAGTTTTTTTTTATTACAAAGAACACTAAAACTGGTTTATGCAAATCAGTTTTGTCTTTTGTTTATAAGTAAGCAATAAGAAGTAATACAAGTTTTTATAACATCCGCTAGTGGACATGGGCTCTATATGCTTTCGGAGACAAAAAGAGTGAAAAGGAGATTTGCCTTGTGGTTGGGGCGTTACATAGTGATTTTCGTAAAAGGCTTATGGGACCTGCAAGTCATATTTCATGGCTTCCCTTACTTGGCGGTTTAACTATTTCGGTGACGGGGAGCAGAGTACAAAGTTTCGAGACATCTGGTACTGCGATTTTCGAACCGCCTGCTGAGCGTAGAGATTAAGACTTAATAGTAAATCCTCCCAATAACGACAAATTCCCATTTCCAGCTATGAATTTTACTGGTTGATAAAGAAGAAAATATCCGTACAAATTTGTTACTACGATAACATGTAATTAAAAAGTACGTTATATGTAAAATTTAACAATATTTATTTTTGATTTTGGTACAACTTATAGTTTAAGTGATAGCTTTTAAGATCATTTTCAGAGAGTATGTGTGACAAATGAGCACAAAATCCACCTGATGGTTAGTTGATGGCCTATAAACTGTGCCCCATAGACATTTACATCTATCCTCGAATAAGGATCAGAATGCAGGTGCCCCCGTAGGACCCCGAAGGACTAAAATGGAGGATCTCGTCTTCAGTAAAAAAGGGCTCCGGTTCTCTAGACTCATCAGATGAAACACAGTAGCATTAAGCTGCTATTTTATGCTAGTATTCTGTAAAATCGTATTTCTCCCCGGGTGGAGTTGACCCATTAATAATACAACCATCATAAATATGGAGTATGGTTCTAACGCTTATGAAATAACTATATAATTAAAAGAAGTCATAGTTATTTCATTGTAATTATTATAGAAAATCATGCAGGCAGTCGATGGACGCAGGTTGCTTAGACCGTGAATTGCGGCGTTCCTTGTGGGAGGAAGTCTTTGTTCAGCAGTGATTTGTGAAGGGCTGCATTGGTAGGGATGGTAATGATGATGATGACGATATCAGATTTTGTTGTAATAACCATAGCAATAATCTGACAAGAATTGATAAAAAAATAACTCTTGACAACTTTTTGTTAAGAGGTTACGGAGGAGAAAGCCCACTGATAAATTGTATTAGTCCGGGATCTAACGTAACCAGCTAAAGTAAAATTACAACATTTTAAAAGCTTCTCCCGAGCACTGCGATGAATTTAGCAACAATTTAAAAAGTATTTGATAGTAAATTAAACCAGTAATCTTCTATTATATAAAAATAATTGCTGTTCGTATGTCTAGCTAAAACTCGAATGGGTGGACACAATAATATTTCCAGTAATAGAAACTAAAAATTTGATCTGCAATGCTTTCTGAAGTACATACATTCAGTCAAAGTCAATCACAATATAAGTTCAAGAGAATATAATTTAGGAATAATTATCATAAATTGAAAGTCTACAAGAGAATTATTTACGTATTTCAAGAGTATTATATCAAACAGTACAAAATTAATATGAGTAATATTTTTATTAATTAATCAAAGTAAATTAATTTTATTACACCAAATTACCTTGAGATAATTAATTGAATCAGTCGTTACTTTGTGGGAATCCATTATATAAAAAATCTAAAAAAAATATTTGCTTCAAAAAGACATATCATTTATTTTATTACGCGAATCTCAGCAAACTAGTATTTCAAATCTAACTAAAACTAAATATGAAAATCAAATCTTCTTCCTCTATTTCTTTCCTAAACGACAAAGAAATAAGATACACAGTAGGTTTCTAAGAGGTGAAGAAAACGAAGACAAAAGCATAGGTTTTTCTTATAGAATAAGGATGACAAACGAGCACACAGTCCACCTGATGGTAAGTGGATGCTGTGGCCCATAGACATCTACATGTATCATCGATTAAGAACTAAAATGCATTATGCATTGCCAGTCTTCAGGACTAAGATGGAATGCCTCATTTCCAGTAAAAAGGGTTTCCGGTTCTCTACACCCACCATACGAAACACAGAAGCATTGAACTGTTACTTTACGTTGATATTCTGTGATAGCGTTGTCTTTCCTCGGTTGAGCTGACTCATTCGTACTACAACTACAATATAGCTACAGCATGGCTCTGCCACATAAAATAAGTTTGAATTAAACGATTTTTAAAAATGATATTACAGTTACAGCACTTAATTTAGAAGTTAAGTCCCCGAAGTTTCAATTGCTTTGCTACCATCATGGAGTTATTAATAAACAAAATCATTGTCATCGCCACCGTCACGATCAATCAGAAGAGTTTGCAATTCGACTGTTAGAAATAGTCTTTTTTTTTTGTAGAATAAGGGTGACGAACAGACACACAGTCCACCTTATGGTAAGTAGATGCTGTAGCCCACAGATATCTACATTTATTCTCAACTAAAAATCAAGAGGACTAAGATGAAATACCTCGTTTCCAAGTAAAAAGGATATCCGGTTCTCTAAAAGCAGCATTAAGGTCGAACCGACCCACTACAACCATAATAAAGCTGCAGCGTAGCTCTACAATTTATATAACGTCTTTTCATAATGCACATGTATGAATTCCTGAAAAACTTACCCCTATTTATTGTGCTGATTAAGCGTATTAGTACTTTATAGTACTTTATAATTGACATGTCGTGGCAGCATAAGAAAATCCATCAACCCATTACCAGTTGGAAGTGTCATTGCAGTTGACATTAGTAAAGCTAGAAAGATACGATGGCTTCCAATACTACAGGAGATACCTCGTCTTCACTAGACGTAAAATATGCTAACTGGCGACGAGGAGGAGGGTCAAAATTGCGATCCACCTTACAACGTGAGAGCTTTACGTCCCTCAGGGGATTTGGTGAACTAGTGAAAAAGTACGAAAATCTAAATAAGTGATTCATCGCAAAATTAAATAAAAAGTAGTGTAGTCAATTATAAGAGGGGTCAATCGATTCGATGAATTTTTCTTTTACTTACTGATACAAATTCTTTTACTCAAAGTCATTCAAGGAGCTATGGAGATGGATCTGCGTCAATTCTTCTGCATCAAATCCGTAACGAGGATAAGGCGTAGGAGAATAAGATAGACTGACTTATCCCAGCGAATCTGTAGGCTGAAATAGCTATTAACGACATCAGATGTGGAGGAAAGGTGCAACCTCGTACTGTCAAACGCAGTGTTTTACAATTATGGGTTAGATATAATGAAAAAAAAAAACATTAGTTGTAGTGATAAAAATGAAATTCAGAAAATAAATTATCAAGATGTTTATAGCAATTTCTTTGTACTGAATAGAGTATTCTTTATCTGAAACATATTGTACTCTCCCCGTATAACTAAATACAGAAAAGAAAGTGCATTGTAGGAAATAAATTAAGTGTTACTATATAAACGAGAAAAAAATAAAACTATATATTTTGGCAATTTCTACGAGAATTCTATAATACATTTGATTTATTTTTACAATTATTGCCTATTTTTCCACTGTCAGTAATTTGACACAGTCCTTTAAACTGGAAAAATATTAAAAACAAATTAGAAAAAAATGCAAGCACATATACACTATACAATATTTGTAATACTTTGTATTTATTTTATGTATTTCCCTAATAATGAACGTAATATATAATTTTTTATTATATATATATATATATATATATATATATATATATATATATATATATATATATATTATGTACCAATGCTGGACACGGCCTCTTTTCATTTCTGAGAGGGTTTTAGGGGAAATAAAATGTTCGCTACGCTATGCTGCCCCAATACAAGTAGGCGAACTGCACATGTCTTCGATTTTTTTATAAATTATCTAAAGAGCAGGTTTTCTAACGATGTTTCCTTCCCGATAAGTAATTGCTAAACCACCGCTCATTGCTATATACAATTATTTTATTTATGTCATTATTTGGTTTCTTTTATCTCCTACGCTATTGCAATGTTTTGGAGTTAGAGATGTTAATATTATCAGCCGACTCTGAAGACACCAGCATTGTGCGCTTACAATTACACCGATATTTTGTTAAGAAATCAAAACTCTCCTCATTATATTAACATGTAACAAATTGAATAATAAGTTCTATATTTTCCGTAAATAGGCACAAGAAATATAAACAAATATAAGTTACCAGTACCCACAGGCTCAGTTAATTTATTAAAGGACAATGTTACTTTTAAATAGGAGCAAATAAAAGAAATCTGCTGGGTTTTTGATGGTACTATTCTTTGAACTTCAAAACTTTGAATAAACTGGTTTTAGAAAAAAATTACTAATCAATATTATTTAAAATCTTTAAAATAAAATTATTTCATACCACTCTATTTTAATTTTGCAATAAATTACTTCTACTTATTATTTTCGTTTTCATATTAATATTATATTTCAATATATAAACTAAATATCTATTATACCACAGTTGCAAATTAAATTGAAATATATCTTAATTAAAGCCTTAAAGCGGAAACGCTTTTTAACGTATATCAAATTAATACAAATAAAAAATAAATCAAATTAATAAAAATTCTGATAACACTCTTGGTGGACCATACCATGGACCATTGTTAGATATATACCGAAGGGTATGTATGTGGTTAATGATGCTAAAGCCTTTTCGGAAACCGGCGTGTTCGGGAGGCTCGAGGGTCTGCGTGCGAGACGATTCATAATGACTCTCGAGAACAGCACGTAGACGCGGCTCTGATGGGATATTGGTCTGTAGTTTTTCAAGAGAGCGTTGTCACCTTTCTTCTTTCCCTGATCGAACCGACCTATTCTGCTACAATTATAATATTTCTGCAGTGTGGCTCTACCATGTATAGAAGTATCCCATTCAATAAACATATATTCGTAAATCCACTACCAGGAGCAGTGCTAAAATACTGCGCAGCTAACTGATAACATATCTAGATAAATCTTCTTACATTATGTTAGAAAATTGAGTCATATCTTTGAAGACGTGCTGGTGTTTTATCTAGCAGGTGGTAGGTGACTTCCTGACGACACTGTGTTGAACATTCTTAAGTCACGTGCTGTTATTTTCTTAGCAGGCGATGCTGTATGGTTGGTGATTTCCTGATTGCTTGCAAGGTCTCGGTAGGCACAGGTAACTGGGGCGTTGTTGGTACGTTTATTTACTACGTATAGTCGTCACCTTTATTTAAGAATTGGCAATAAAAAGTGATGTTAAAGGAATATTTAAAATTTAACATTTTTGTTTGTTGAACGTTTTTATGTTAATTGGATTAGTTAAAGGAATTGTGTTATACAGTTCATAACAAGGATTTCCACTGTTGAAGTGGAGAAAGTGACATAGCATTTTACTGAATAATCTACCAAATCATGGACCTTGAGTGGCAAACTCGTGTAGAGTGATCCTAAACTACTAGGGTTCGAACAAAATTATTGGTAGGTATTTTCATTAAATAAAAGAAAAAACACAACATTCCTTAAAATTTTTAAAAACACTTTTAATCTTTTACAGCCTATACAAGTCCACTGCCCAAAGAAAGCTTTCTCCATATATTGCCTCATAAAAGGGATTTTGCCATAGTTGCCACGCTTGTAAAGTAAAAGTAAAGTTACAGCCTATATACGTTCCACAGCTGGGCACATGCCTCCCCTCATTTCTGAGAGGGTTTTAGGGCAAGGAAGTGTCCGCCGCGCTGCCCCAATTCGTGTTGGTGAACTTCACATGTCTTCGAAATATTTTTTTTCTTATTCCTTGTACATGCGGATTTCCTCACGATGTTTTTCTTCACCGCCGAGTACGTGGTATATCAGCACTTAAAATTGCAATTATCAATTTCATTGGTGCCGGCGGGGATCGAACCCGGGTTGCTTGCGTTCTGTTATATTTACAGCGAGCGGTAACCATCAGAGCTACCACGGCTCGTTGCCACGCTTGACAGGTGGGTTTTTTTTTCAGTTTTATTATTATTATTATTCAGTTGTTATCAGGAAAATGCTGCTGCCCACCTCCTGTTTCAGTTTCACTCTGTCCCCTTTTACGACACCCACTACACTAAATACTACACTACACTTAATTCAATTTTGGTGTTTTAATTTATTCCATCTTGTCCAACTAATTAAATAATGAGAGTTGTATTGATTAAAACTACTTTTACGGATTTTATCGCGTTTTATTTATATTAATTTTAATACCCGACGTTTCGGGTGCTTTCCAGGACCTATGGTCACGGGGGACTGAGGTGACTGACGTCCCGATGTCAAAATTAACCCGGACTACCTTCAGCTTTTTAATTATTGTTTTTGGTCCGATCCACGCAGAAAAAACTAACTGTATTTTGAAGTCTTGCAGTGGTATGCTTGGGTTTAGTTTTAATTTTATTAATTATAGGATCCCAAGCAGGTGGTAGTACCCAGCCTCCTTCTCTACTGAAATTAGGATGTTTTTTTAATTTCAATAGCCTCACGTATCATCCCTGGTAGGAATCGATGTTCTTTCGCGAGGATTTGTGGTCTATCAAATCTGATGTAAAGTTTTGATGTTCAGTCTCTATTTACATGCCTACCTATTGAAGACTGCATCTCAATTATAACTAGGAAACTAGATGAAAATAACATGCCACCAGAATATGCAGTGCTACTAAGACATTGCCTTACATCTGGCTATCTATTGTGGAAGGAAGAGTTTTACAAGCAAGTAGATGGTGTTGCGATGGGCTCACCTGTATCTCCCATTGTCGCCGATATATTCATGGAAGACTTTGAGGAGAAAGCCCTCCTTACTGCACCTGTTACCCCAAGGTTCTACAAGCGGTACGTAGACGACACTTTCACAATTTTACCATCAGACAAAGTAACTGCATTTTTAGAACATCTTAATTCCATAAACCCTAAAATTCAATTTACTATGGAGTTAGAGGCAAATAATTTCTTAGCTTTCCTAGATGTGTTAGTCATCCGAAATCCTAACAACACCATAAGTCGTACTGTGTGTAGAAAAAAGACCCATACAAACCGATACTTAAATGGTGAATCTCACCATCATCCTTCACAGTTAGCTACCGTGGGAAAATCTTTGTTTCAGAGAGCACGAGGGATGTGTGACAGCCAACACCTGGCCGCCGAGCTTCAGCACGTTAAGCAGGTTCTGCACGACAACAAGCTTCGGGTCCCGCGCCTCCGTCACAGTGACCGAGTGAAGCCGGCTACAGTCGAGCGTGTGCCTGCTATACTACCATATGTCAGAGGTGTCACAGACAGGATTGGCTACATCTTGAAGCGAGCTTCTATTAGAACATTCTACAAGCCGCCGAAGAAGATTAGTCAGTTCTTACCATCCGTCAAGTGTCATATTCCTCTACAAGATGCAGGAGTGTACAAGCTTGATTGTGATTGTGGTCTCTCATATATAGGGCAAACAAAGAGATCAATTAGAAGCCGTGTAAAAGAATACATAGCTGACGTGAAGCATCAACGTTCCGGGAAGTCTGCAGTTTTCGATCATATTCTAGATGGCCCCAACCATTACATCAGATTTGATAGACCACAAATCCTCGCGAAAGAACATCAATTTCTACCAAGGATGATTCGTGAGGCTATTGAAATTAAAAAACATCCTAATTTCAATAGAGAAGGAGGCTGGGTACTACCACCTGCTTGGGATCCTATAATTAATAAAATTAAAACTAAACCCAAGCATACCACTGCAAGACTTCAAAATACAGTTAGTTCATTCTGCGTAGATCGGACCAAAAACAATAATTAAAAAGCTGAAGGTACTCCGGGTTAACTTTGACATCGGGACGACAGTCACCTCAGTCCCCCGTGACCATGGGTGCTGAAAAGCACCCGAAACGTCGGGTATTAAAATTAATATAAATAAAACGCGATAAAATCCGTAAAAGTAGTTTTAATCAATGTATAGTGTTCGCGTAAATATAAGAAATCATAATGAGAGTTGTATTTGATTTTATTATATTCCTTGCAAGTCATTATATGTTATGTTAGCTAACAAATTTAATAACATCTTATTTATTTTGTATTTCATCAAGGGGCATTTACTCAATCTCAATTTATCACAGTCTGATGCTCACACATTTTTCATGTTAGAAGTAACATGATCCAATGAATGTCGAACTACGTAATCCGATTGAGATGTCTTCAGAGACGGCAAGTCTAAATAAGAAATCATTTCTGTATTGCATTATGAATTTTGGCGGTACCAAAATTCAATCCTTATTATAGCTAATTCACTCAATTAGCTACACGTAATATTTTTTTATTTTTTTTTCCTATCATGTATGCACAACCAATTTTTGTATATACCATTTCTAAACGCTGTTATATTCCAGGAATAAGCCCATAAAATAACAGTCAGAAGTTCATTTCGAGTTAGAAATTGATTGCCTTATAAACATTTATAAAAAGTTATGTTCACAAACCGAGGCTAAGTTATTGTGACCGCTTCGACGAAGTGCAGTCCCTTCGCCCTTGCGTAGCAAATCGCAGTTACCCATGCTTATCTCCACAGCTTCGGCGGGCAAGGACTGCTCTCACTCCGCGCCTACGGATTTACAAAAACACTCTAGGGTGTAGGGCAGACAGTTTTAAAATGTGTCGAAATGATTCGACCAATCATCTAGTTAGCTGTGTTTTCACGATCACCATAGAATTTTTCCGAAAATTCGGTTTATCTTAGTATTATCCTACGACATGTATAAAGTGCACATAGTTATAATTAATTATGACAATGAATGTCGTAAAAAGTATGTGTCAAATTTACAATTAATTGTATTTCTTGTTGAAGGTGTATAGACATATTATGAAGATAATAAGATTTAAGTGCCTTTATGCCTTTATAATACTTATGTCTCTCACAAAGGACTCCATTATTTTAACAGTTACCTTTAAATTGCCATAAGGTAAAAACGATATTATTAGTTGATAACTATTTGTTGCTTATTTTTTTAATATAATGACATTTACTTAGTAAATTTCTAAGCTACTTTACTAATACTTGTTACGCTGTAGTGTAGTGCTCCCACGTTAATATACTTTAGTGTTAAGGTAGAATAATGGAGCAGTCTAATTAAAGTTTTAATACCAACCACACGTCTCCTTCATTGACACCTTTCCTATATTACATGGCGACCCTGCCAAGCGGTGCGCGTGCATTGTCGCAGCACACCGCCGCGGCCTGCAATTTTTTTAATAAAATGGGAAAATAATTTAAAAAAATAATAAATAAATAATATAAATAAAAAACAATTATTGAATTGACATACTACTGGATGTGACAAGAAAACCAAAAACTGATACGAGAAGTGGCCACAGTAATAATTTAAAGAAGTTAACTCAAAATTAAAATTGAAATATATGTAGTACTATGAAGACAATCAAACTATGAATATTATTAATTTATTAATTAGTAAACAAATAATAAGTAAAATAAAATGTGGATTTCAAGATACGGCATATTAATTTAAAAAGGGAAAGAAGTAGTTGTATTCTAGCGGGCATCACCCAGAAGGATGTGAAAATTGAGCCTGAAAAAAATAAAGAATAATTTGAGAGGTAAATTCGCACCTGTGTGATTTTAATGTGATGTGATTTTAATTCCATTTAAAACTTTAATAATTTGAGATTTTTTAATGTTGTTTTTGCTTTTAAAAAAAGTTATGCATAAAATTATATTACTAAAAAAATAAGCACAATGCAATAATTATAAATAAATCAATAATCTAGCACTTTGCAAAACATGAATGAAATAATATGAAGAATACATTTTTACGTATTTACATTTACAATTGTTTATCATTAATTAATTTTTCATATTTTGTAGTTAACATATCACTGATGATACATTTCGTGTGTGTTTTTTTATGTAGTAAATTTTATTTAAATGTACACAATTTTGAAAAGAGTTATAACCGATTTGCTATTATTGTTTTTTTTTTCTAAAGTCATTAAATCATTAATTTATATAATAACCTACCTAAAATATAAAAAAATTTCTTTATAATGTTTAAATAAATTAATCTATCATTGTGTGAAGTTTATAGCTGTTATAGTGATTTTTTTTAAAAAGCATTTTTTATAGCAAAAGTATTTTTTTAAAAAAAGCTAATGCATTTTGTGATGTAAGTAAAAGTAACATAAATATTAACAATGTAACTATTTTCTAAACTTCTGTGTAAATTAAGGAAATGTTTAAAACTATCCTTTTAAGGTACATTTTACTTGCATTCATATTATAAAATATTGTAAAAGTTATCTTAAAATTAGACGTGAATCACACCGTGTCATCCTAGTCCGATGTAATTACAAACGATGCCTTATACGTACTTTGGAATTTAAAACAAACTTGTCTCCAAATATTTGCGGTGTTAGGATTACAATTTGTATTTTGATCTGTGTGTTGCTATATTAATTATAATGATTACGTTGCTTAACATTGACTTGTTTGTTCTGTTTATCTTAATGTGAAATGTAATAATTTATTTTCGGTTTTATATTGATTTAATATTTAAATCATAAGCTTTTAACTATTATAATTTTTTTTTTTTGGAAAACAGTACTAATTTGACTAGACTATGAAAGTATTTTCTCAACACTCACTACATATATAATGTTTTACACAACTAATTGATTTAAAGTTTGTTGTTCCCATATTGTGAACCTCAATCCCTGACTGACACTGTAACTAAATATTATAGGAGATAATTTTATGATATAAAGTAAAAGATGTGATTAAATGTATGGGTAAGTTACGGAATACATAATTATAAATGAAAATATTGATAATTTATAGTTGTGAGAGTAAGATAAAGAAAATTATCGGAGGTTAGTATATCCACATACAATCAGCCTGATCAGCTGAGAGTTTCGAAAACCTAATAGCCGATTAATTTTTTAAGGTTGTTCGGGCATGATTAAATGCGGATTAAATTTTAATGTATTTTAAAGAGGGAAATAATAATTTATTATGAATTGTATAGGAATATTATCCACTGTCTTGATCATGTATGTATGCGAGCCGTGAACGTGAAAGTTATGGTACAATTAAATAATGAATTTCATGAGCTGAAATGTAAAGAAGTGAATTAAATAATATTGGTAATTTTCTTGATCATGTATATACGCGAGCCGTGTACGTGAAAAAAATGACATACATGTGTAATGAATAGCTAAAGGGTACGATTAAATAAAGTATACGAATAAATAATATTGTAAATTTTCGTGAAAATCAAAACACAATTTTATGTTATACATAATTATGCCTGATTATCTGTCAATATATTATACTACTGTGACTATGCATTTTTGCGTGCTAGATATGTCTTATATTATAATTTTCATAATCATATTAAACTTTTTTAGAATAATCTTAAGGATCTATTTTAATTTATTCTTTTGTCGGTGGGAGGTGTAGTGTAGTGCTCCCACGTTAATATACTTTAGTGTTAAGGTAGAATAATGGAGCAGTCTAATTAAAGTTTTAGTACCAACCACACATCTCCTTTATTGACACCTTTCCTATATTATAACGCATTAACATCCTAAAGGTTTATAATGTCAGAACAAGTTGGTTGTAGCCTTGTATAATCTCTTAACTAATTTATGAATGTATATAATATGAATCAGCGTTAGAAAGTATACGTGGATACTAAGCAGAAATCGTGTATATTTTCTGAAAAGTTTATTTGCTACACATTCTGAAAACATACAGTGTAAGAACACTATGAATGCGTGCTGTCCTTGTATACTTTCAATATACGCGACTTGACATAGGGGATATTTGACATGTTATTAGAAAGACGCTGCCGCCTGCACCCTGAGTAGCTTCCATCTGTCACCTCTTACAACACACGGTATGATATGGGGTAGTAGATATTCTTACATCGCCACAACACGGCTTACTTAAATTGTTTTATTTATATTATATATCGGGTGTCACAGAAGTCGACGTCAAGCCGAAACTATAGGCGAGGCCATACAAGTTACCAGAAAAATATAAAAAAATCTAAGTCACGTATCTCAGAAATTATAGTAATTTTTTTCTTTTTCGATAAAATATATACCATAAGACAGTTTTTTCATTCCTGTTGCTACAAATATTTACTTTTTGCTATTTTTTTTCTCTTACGTTATTCTGAATAGTGCTTCTGTAACCTGTAATCCTAAACCCTGTGCCGATCACTCCAGCTTGAAAGAAAATGTAATTTTATACTGAACCAAGTTTTTAGAATTAGTTTTTCTCACTACTTCAACTGACTGTCCTGGAAAAAAATTGTACTACGCCAGTTTGGCAAGTAGCTTTAAAAGTTAGCGCATTTAATAAGGATTCTAACGTGGTGTAACACTTACTCCATTATTTCTTAGATCAGCCATAAAAAATTTTTTGTTAAACAAAGTCAGTTTTTAACAATTTTTTGGAACTTACATTAAAACGATTCTAGTGCAACCAAAGCGTTCCTAATGACCACAGCGTGGTTTAAATGAGATAGAGAGAGACACTCAATAAAGTGTGAGCGAGACAGCTAGTGACGCTAATGAGACACAGACGCAAATGCAAAATAAAGTAATAAATATGGTTATAAAATTAAGACAGTCAGTTTCGTTTTTATGATAAAATTTATTACTTATTTTACAAAAGATGTTCAAATTGCCGTCCTTGAACTGCAATACAAGCCCGACATCTTCTTAAAAAAGATCGTGCAACCAGGCGGGCGAATCTTCCATTATTACAAAATTCAACTGCTTCCGCTATTCTCTGTTTAAGCTCTTCTACATTTTCAATCGGAGTATATATATATATATATATATATATATATATATATATATATATATATATATATATATATATATATATATACACGGGGTATGGTATGGCCGTGTAGTGGCGGTTAAGAATATCCACCACCCCATATCTTCCCGTGGGTGTCGTAAAAGATGACAGGCAGGAGATGGGCAGCAGCATCTTCCTGATAAGCAACTGTACGATAAAAAAAACTGCGGTTGCTAACCCGCTCGCCAAGCGTGGCAACTATGGCAATATACCCCCCATGAACAATTACACAAATAGACGGTCCCCAGTCTCCGGCGGCCCCACTATTCCTGGCTTCGGTGGCGATCATAGTAACGGTGGGGCAGGGGGTGCTAAGAATCTCCGGTGGAGGTTTGGTTGCCACCCACGACGACTCGACCTGGCAACATTTAACGCATGCACCCTGAGGACTGACTGACGAGACGATCCTGGAGCTGGAAGAAGAGATAGACAAGTTGCGCTAGATAGATAGATAGATATAGGATTATCCGAAGTTCGAAGAAAGGGGGAGGACACGGTGATTCTCGGATCCGACAACTTGTTCTATCACCGGGAGGGCGACCATCTCTCCCAAGGAGGTGTCGGATTTATCGTCCACAAGCCTCTCGTCAACAACGTTGTAAAGATTGAGAGTGTGTCGACGAGGGTCGCGTACCTGATACTCAGAATCAACAAACGGTATTCGCTGAAGGTCATACAGGTTTACGCACCAACTTCGGCACATCGCGATGTGGAGGTGGAGGAAATGTATAAGGATATTTCCAAAGCCATGCATTCCTCCAAAACCCACTACACGGTGTTGATGGAAGACTTCAACGCAAAACTAGGCACAAGAGAAGGCGGTGAGCTGAAGTTAGGGAAATTTGGAGTAGGGTGACGGAACCGTAGGGGCCAGCAGCTGGCTGACTTTATGGAGAAAGAGGGACTCTTTATGATGAACTCTGTCTTCCAAAAGAGGCCCCACAGGAAGTGGATCTGGTCGAGCCCCGGCGGTTTGACAAAAAATGAGATTGACTTCATTATGACGACCAGCCGCCAACTGTTCAGTGATGTCTCAGTGATCGCAAGGGTGAAAACTGGCAGCGATCACCGAATGGTTAGAGGCACACTGAACCTAAACGTTAAGTTGGAGAGGTCTCGCCTAATGAAGTCAACGCTCCGTCCCCCTCGTGTTTTAATACAGAATCCCGAAACCTTTCAGCTCGAATTACGTAACCGCTTTCAGTGCCTAAAAGATTGCAATGCAGTGAACGATATGAATGACAAGCTCGTGGAAATTGTCCACGCGGTCGGAGCTAAGTTCTGCAAGACCCGCCGCAGAAGAACACAAAAACTCTCCGATCACACTCTTAATCCCATGGCTGTTAGACGAGAGATGAGGCTGCAATCGTCAACAGATTTGTTAGCACACAGGCAACTGAACAGACATATCTCCAAACGCATGCGGCGAGACTTACGCAACTTTAATACTGCTCGTATTAAAGAAGCGATCGAGCGGAACCAGGGCTCCAAAGTCTTTGCCAGAGATCTGTCTGCCAGTAAGAGCCAACTGTCAAAGCTGAAGATTGACTATGGCAGCATCGTTTCCGGGATACCTGAGATTGAGTGAGATTGAGAGGTTCTATGGGCAGCTGTGCACTATGTACGAAGATGTTGACGAGTACGTTTACCTGGGACAAATAGTCCGACTTGGTAAATTCAACTTCGACCGAGAGGTCAATCGACGGATTCAACTCGGCTGGGCAGCGTTCAGGAAATTGCGACATATCTTCTCGTCAGTTATTCCTCAATCTCTAAAAACTAGATTGTACAACAAGTGCGTGTTACCAGTGGTGACTTACGAATCTGAGACGTGGTCCTTATGAGAACGCTCAAGGTTGCTCAGCGAGCTATGGAGAGGGCTATGCTCGGAGTTTCTCTGCGTGATAGACTCAGAAATGAGGATATCCGCAGTAAATCCAGAGTGACCGACATAGCGCAACGGATTAGTAAGCTGAAGTCGCAATAGTCCGGCCATATAGCTCAAAGAACCGATAACCGATGGGGAAGAAAGGTTCTCGAGTGGTAGCCTCGTACCGGTAGGCGTAGTGTAGAGCGACCCCCCACTAGATGAACTGACGACCTGGTAAGACATGCAGGAAGTCGATGGATGCAGGTGGCTCAGGACCGTGCTTTGTGGCATTACTTGGGGGCAGCCTGTAATAAAAAAAGGTAATACATCCAATGTACGTCCCACTCCTGGGCGCAGGCCTCCGCTCATTTCTGAGATGGTTTTTGTGGCAAGGAAAAGTCCGCCGTGCTGACTCAATGCGTGTTGGCGAACTTCACATGTACTCAAAATATTTTTTTTCTCTTTTTCCTCAGACATACAGTTTTCCTCGCAATGGTTTGCCGCCGAGCACGTGGTAAATCAGCACATAAAATTGAAATTAACAATTTCATTGGTGCCGGAGGGGATCGAAACTGGGTTGCTCGCGGACTGTGAAATTTACAGCGAACTGTTATACGGAGACGGGCTAATAGGTTTTTAAAAAAAAGATTTATTTAACACTGAAATTTAATTGAGTATAAATGAATTAAATATTACAAACTGGTTGGAAATTAACTAAGGTCCGTAGACAACCGAGCAGGTTCGAAGATGGAAGCAGACTGACTTGGCCGAACTGCTCCACTGCTATATTCACTGAACCTTAAGGCTAAGTCGACATTATTAAGGGGCAGTGCAGCAATAAGGCTAACAAATACGGGGTATAACATCTCCCCCCTTAAGAAGAGATTTTAGGGATGATAACATAAAATCTCTAGATACTACTTAATAATAATGACATTAAATTTGGGTTCTAAGCGGTGCAATATTATCGGATTCAGAATTACTACTTTGTTCAATTTCAGGTTGTATAAATTTTAAATGAGGCCGAGGTGTAGTTTTTATGAATTCCACTTTAGGAGTGATTTTACTATTTTTATTTATAAGGCGAGTGTTACGGAATCGACGGAAAAGCTTAAAACCCAAATATCCTAAATACAACAGGATTAAAATAGAAATTATAGTAATAATGGTAGAGTAATGTGTCCCATATTGAATAATGTGAGGTTTACTTTCTGTTATTTTTAGATTACTTAATAAAGAATCAATATTTAATTTATTTTTTGAATTAAATTCGTCTAAGTCTATATTTTGTAACTTTATAGGAGACACATTTTCTACCACATGATTGAACTTATTAATATTACAACAGGTGTCATTGATAAGGCTATAATTAGGCATATAACTTATGGGCGAGGTAATATTTAGAACATTATATTTAGGTAACAATGTAGTGCTTTTACAAAATCCGATACAACCATCGGGAATCGTAATTATGCCTGTGCCCAGAATATTTGCTTCAAATAGTTGAGAATTCATACAATCTATAGAAATTTTATTTGGATCGGATTGAACATAAATCCACTTATTGTTTATTAATGGTTTCCAGATATCTAATTTCCCGAAAATAAATTTAGTTTCACACTGTAACGGGATTTCACTGATCACTTTAGATATAAGTTCACTTTCACAGGATGGTTTAGCGTCCACCGAGTACACATTGTTTACATCACAGATGAATGTTCCTGGTTGCACAATTTTACACTTTCCTAAATCGTCAATATTGCCGTAATGTGTTTTGTCTTTGGTCATTGCAATGTATTTATTATTAGGTACAATTAGACTAAATGAATTTGGTTCCTTTGGATTATATGGCGTAGGCAGAGCTATATTATGAAACAACATATAATTTTCTACATTAACCAATGGTACATGCAACAGAAATATGATTTTATTATTTATATAATAACAGGTTATCTTACAAAGTCTTAAAATTAAATGTATATTCTTAATATCTAAGGGAACAGGCAATACTAAATTACTAGGTAGATATCTATAATTATCGGCAAGCTCTCGGTATAACTGATTTGGCGTTATAACGGCTGGGTGTAAAACATCCTTACTGCTAAATAAAATAGCGTTTATAATATCTTCTAATTGAAAGGATAGTGTCAGAATCGAGGTTTCTAAGCTATCAAAAATTTCATTAATACTAATAGATATTTGTAGACCATTGGTTATTTCGGAAATATTTTTAATCATAATAGAGAGATTGTCGATAGCTGTTGTTAATTTTGCTTCGTTACTTTTTATTTTGTTTAATGTATCATTATAATATTTTATTACAGAGGTAGTCACTAAAATGTTTTCTTTCATCAGAGAAGCCAATTGTTTTTCATCATTTTGTACGGAAGTTATTGCTTCATCATACTTTAAAGCATCATCTTCGTCTAGGGTACCGAATATATGTTTTAATATTGTACCAATACCTCCAAACCAGGCGCTACGCTTGGTTCTGTTATCTAACAAGTGTGAGATGGATTCAAAATCCTTGTTCAAGTCCCGGTTACGTACAGCTAATGGTTGAAGCATATTGTGACATTCGGTAATAATTTCTAATATTCGAGTTTGATCACATAAAAATTTAATTGTTTCTAGAGTGTTTCCTACATTTATAATGTGGGGGCCAAAGTGCGAGATATCTATAGGAATTAACGCTTTTAGTTGGGCGTTATTGATTTTTAATGTACCTAAGTAATCAAAGTAGATTCCTGCACTCGAAGTTATCGGTTGAATATAATCTTGATGCGATTGACATCGAGTTGGAGTTCTGTAAATAATCACTGTAATTAATACTAACAAAGGTAGGTATTGATTAATCTAACATTTTTAATAATTATATTTTGTATATTTGATAACTTTACTAACTATTTATTAACAATTTTCAGATGGCGAGACTACGCTTATAGGTAAGTGTATATATTTTCCTAACTTTTAAGACACTAGTCCTTTTATAATTTTATTTTAAATTACAGGTTACTTCCGATCCTGCAGGTTTCACCTGATCGAAGTGATGCGTGACATGGCGTCGATTGATTAGCAAGGTCAGTGTATTGTTGTTGTTTACCTTAACTATTTTATAGGGTCCTTTCCAGAGAGGAGAGAGTGCTTTCCGCAATCTCAAATGGTTCTTTATGTGGACATACTCACCGACTTTATATTTAACTGGTCGAGTATGGATGTCATAGTATGATTTTGAGGATTCTTTTGACTTCCTTATAAAATCTAAAGCCTTTTCTCTGGAATATTTCAAACGGTTTTGCAACATGCGGACATAATCAGGGTATGTAGCCCCTGGAGATTCATTATAAATGGAATTAGGAATAAATGGTTTACTCCCGAACATAAGCTCGTGAGGTGTGTAATGTGTAGTGGAATGAACGGATGTGTTATAAGCGAGCATCGCGGTGTATACATAACGAGGCCAATTTGACTGTTCTTCGTTAATGTAAGATTTCAAATATTCTTTTAGGGTTGAATGACTTCGCTCTAAGGCGCCTTGGGTTTGAGGGTGATATGGTGAAGACCATAAGTTTTTTTATTTTAAGAAATTCGCAGGTTTTCCTAAATAGGTCTGAAGTAAAATTAGTCCCTTGGTCGGTAAGAATCATCTTAGGAATACCGAAGATTGATATATAATGCACTAAGCATTCACTTGTTTCTTCAGCAGTGGTACTTCGGATGGGATATGCACAGGAGAACTTAGTAAGATCGTCTTGTATCGTGAGAATAAAACGTAATTTTGCTGGTCCAGCTTCGGGAAGTGGACCGACGATGTCCAAAGATATTCTTTGGCATGGTTCTGTGGATGTACTGGTAATCTGCATTGGAGCACGGTTAATTTTCCTAAGTGCTTTATTTTCCTGGCATGATTTACATTGTTTTACATATGACTCTATATCGCTTCGCATACCTTTCCAGTAATAAGATTGTTTTATTCTATTGTACATTCTTACAGAACCTAAATGACCGGCTATCGGGATATTATGATTATCGAGAAGGATTTTCTTAATTTCTGCCGGAGCTGGATATATGATATTGTTATGATACATATTAATTTTAATTTGAGTATCATGAAAGAGATAGCATAGAATATTATATATTTTAATGAAGGAATGTTTTTCGAATGGGTTTTTCAGATCCGATATACCGAGTTCTTTAATTCCCTCGGAATTTATTAATTCATTCCTGATTGTTTTTAATGTTTGAAAGATTTCTGGATAGGAGGCCTCGTCGAAATGATGTACTTTAATGAACAACAAATAATAGCATTTATTATTTGTTTCTATCTTTTTAAAGGAGAAGAGTTCTTTCTCGGACTCATGTATTTCGGCAATGATTTCAGGGTCGGTTTATATTTCCTGAATGTATGGGTTAGATTCATCCAAATCGATGGATGTTGGGACCAGGATTACCTTCGCGGGACACTTCATAAGAGTTTCGTTGTGCTCTTCCACTTCTGTGTTAAAGTTCCTATCTTTGCACGACATAGATTTAAGGAAAGTAGAGTAATCATCAACAGGTACGTCTGGAGAGGAGCTCGTGGATGGAAATGGGACATTATCGGTTTGGATTTCAGGTGATGTTATCTGTTCAGGTTCTGGTTGAGGTAAGTTGATAGATTCATTTTCGATTTCCTCCCTTAGGGTGTCTGGAATGTTGGAAGGCAAATCAACGTAGGGTAATGGTGAAGCATTTTCAGCTAAATCGAGTGGAGGAGAGATCGCTTCGTCTGGATTAAAGGAAGGCGGAGAAATTAGCAAGTCCATAAGATCTTCATCTAGATTTCGACTTGGATTCACTATAGGAGGATTGGAAGTTGGTGGGTCTGTAGGTTGGACCGGGTTCACAGGAAACCGCGATAACGCGTCAGCGTTGGTGTTGGTTTTGCCCTTTTTTATAGAGTATGTCATACTCAAATTCTTCTAATTTAAGTCTCCATCGGACAAGGCGGGAGCCAGGGTCTTTACAATTAAAAAGCCACTGGAGTGGTTTATGGTCCGTCATAATTGTGAACCGATTGCCATATAGATAAGGACGAAATGTTTTGGTGCCAAACACTATCGCAGGGCACTCTTTTTCGGTCACACTGTAATTAGTCTCTGCTTTATTAAGTGTGCGCGAGGCAAAAGCAATAGGTCGATCTTGTCCAACAGGACCTTGGGAGAGAATAGCAGAGATGGCATAGTTTGACGCATCGCATGTCAAAAGGAATGGTTTCGTGAAGTCGGGATATGCAAGGACTGGGGCTGTGACGAGTTTACCTTTTAAGGTTTCAAAAGAAAGCTGTTGTTCGTTTTTCCATTCAAAAGGGACATCCTTTTTTAAAAGGGAAGTAAGGGATTTGGCATACTTAGAAAAGTCGGGAATAAAACGTCTGTAGTAGGATACTAGGCCGAGGAAGGATTTGATGTCTTTGGGCGATTTTGGAACAGGAAATTCGGTGACGGCTCTCACCTTTTCAGGATTGGGTTTAACACCGTATTCGCCGATTATATGGCCTAGATAAATTACTTCTTTACGAAGGAATTCACATTTTTCGGGTTGTAATTTGAGATTGTAGTTTCTGAGTCTCTTAAATACAGCGTTGAGGTTATCTATATGGGAACTTAGGTCGAATGAATAAATAACGATGTCGTCTAAATAAACGAAGCATCGTGAACCTTGAAGTCCTGATAGGCAAGCGTTCATGAGCTTCTGGAAGGTGGACGGAGCATTTTTTTAATCCACACGGCATCCTATTGAATTGGAAATGCCCCTGAGGTACAGAAAATGCCATTTTGGATGCATCTTCAGGTTTTATTAACAACTGATGAAACCCGGAAGCTAAGTCTAAGGTTGAAAAATATTTGCTGTTGCCTAGCTGGTCTAGTATTTCAGAAATTTGTGGAATGGGATAGGTTTCGCCAATGGTAATATCATTAAGTTTGCGATAGTCTATTACTATTCGCCATTTACGTTGTCCCTGGGAATCGAGTTTCTTAGGTACGATCCAAATTGGTGAGCTCCAAGGTGAGGATGAGGGTTCTATAATTCCCTGGTCGAGCATCTTATTAATTTGGGTCTCGACTTCCTTTTTGTGACATTCTGGGAACCTATACGTTTTAGTATGTATGGGCGTCTCGCTGTTCGTTTTGATTTGATGGCTAAGGGCGGATGTATATGTTAATTTATCATCGGGCAGATGAAAAATGTCGGAATACTGGGAACAAAGTTCAATGAGGGCGTTGGATTCTTCTTGGTTCAGATGATCTGTTCTTAATGAGTTTATTACGTCATTTGTTCTATTGATTGTGTTAGAGTGATTTGTGTTCACTTGGACTGCGTCAGAGTGTAAAGGTGCAATTTTGAGATTTAAGTTTGGATTTAGGTTGACAGGAAACTCTGAAGTATTAGCTATGGTTAAATTAACGCGTTTGTTTTCTTTGATTTTTACAATGCAATTGGATATAAGTAAATTTTCTGATATGTGTTGGTCCGTGATAAGCCCTTCTTTAAGATCAGTATCGCGAACCGAACATTCAATGATAGTTTCGGTGCGTGGTGGAATAATATAAAATGGATCAACAAAATGCAATTTTATTTCTAATTTACCGATTTTGAGGGTGTCGTTTGTGTAGTCAATTTTACATCCAAACGCGGTTAGGAAATCAGAGCCTATGATACCGTCATATGGTAAGTTGATATTTTTTATGACGTGGAATTTATATGACGCGGATATAGTTTTATTTAATTTTAATTTTAACGGAAAATGGCCCTCTGTGGTTGTCGGTTCATCGCCCGGGTCTATGCCCTTAAGTTTGATAGGTTCCTTTATTAATTTGAGGTTCCTCTGGATACTTGATTGTTTTAGCAAACATATGGCAGACCCTGAATCAACAAGCAGAGACAATGGGATATCCGTGACGGATGAATCTAGCAGGACATGCGGTAACAACCTTTTAGTTGTGTCTAAATTTATTTCATAGATTTTGATTTTACTTGTTGGAGAAGGAGTTTTTGAGTTATGGGTCTTGGATAGCTGGACACTTGCTTGGGGCTGGTTACCCTTGTGGTCCTTGGGATATTGGACACTTGCTTGGGGCTGGTTACCCATGTGGTCCTTGGGTTGATGGACGCTTGCTTGGGGCTGGTTACCCGTGTGGTCCTTGGGATATTGGACTCTTGCTTGGGGCTGGTTACCCATGTGGTCCTTGGATTGATGGACGCTTGCTTGGGCTGGTTATTGGAGGGATTTTGGGGCTGGTTACCCGTGTGGTCCTTGGGATATTGGACTCTTGCTTGGGGCTGGTTACCCATGTGGTCCTTGGATTGATGGACGCTTGCTTGGGGCTGGTTACCCGTGTGGTCCTTGGATTGATGGACTCTTGCTTGGGGCTGGTTACCCTTGTGGTCCTTGGATATGAGGAAGGAATGGTTGGTGCCGGCTTTTGGGTTTAGTCTCGGGCGACACCGTGACGAGACTCTTGACCGTTTAAAAACTGCTCATCATTATGTAAAGTATGGAATTCCTCTTGGTCGACCTCACGATTGGGCTGCTCTATAAAATTAACCCTTGGTTGTGCCCTATGCTGGAATTGGGAGGTTGACGGATTGTTTTGGTACCTAAATCGGTTATTAGCATATTCCCGTTTTTTACAGGCCATAATGTCATGCCCCGCCGTCTTACATTATCGGCAGAAAGCGTTAGGCGAGCTCTGTTGATTCATATTAGGATACTGTGAGTATTTTTGAGGAATGGTTGGTTTGGAATTAAAAGATTTAACAAAATTTTGTTTAGGTTTTTGTTCATACCTTGTTTCTGGCGGTGGTCGTTTATAAAGGCTCTGTTGGATTCGCTCTTCTGAGATGGCTAAATTTATGGCTTCGTTAAGCGTTTTTGGAGACCTACATCTAACGATATTTGAAATTCGGGGGTGTAACCCCATAAGAAAATGATGCAGAGCAAGGTCCTCCATGGCCGCAACCCTACCTGGTAACTCTTTCGCTTTGGTGTTGCATAGGGATATTTCCGTTAATAATTGTGAGAGGCAGGTCTCTATACGGAGTGCGAATTGGTTAACGCTGTCATGTGGATTTTGCTTGCTCTCCTGTAATTCAGTGAGAATGTGAGCGTAGTGTTTACGTTCACTGAATTGTGTCTTTAAAAAGTCTTTGAGCTGTTCCCAATCTTTAAACTCTTTTATAGAGCAGGCAATTTCCGCTTTACCTTGAAGCTGGCTAATGATATATTTAAATAAAATTTGTCTCTGAGACTCTGAGGCTAATTCGTAAGCATTGTTACAATTAATTATGAAAGAATTTATGGTCTCCCTACTACCGTCATATGGTTTAATGAACTTAAATAAGGTGTTCAAATCCATCTCGGTCATTGCAGTAGTTGCAATCTTCGGGGCGTCGCTAACACCCGGTTCTGAGAATTCGAAGGCTAGACTGGCTTTTTCCCCTTTAACTACTTTTGGCATAATAAAATATGTATAAATCTAAAGAAAACGCAACAATAATGCAAAACAAATACAAAAGAACACAAAAAAAAATATAAAATAATCAGAATAGAACACACAATAATATAGAACAATCACAAAAATAGAATATTAATAAATTTTAAAACATTTAAGTTCAACTGAACAAAGGAACATAAAAGGTTGAGAAACTTTGGCTTATACAGTCTAGACAAAACAATGACCAACGACTCACAGTATTAAGAATGCGTGGGCAACGGCTGCGACGATAAGCGGGAACATTCCGATGATTGGCGCGTCTTCTCTAGCGCACTGGAACGGAACTCGATGAATTCTAATTATTGATAATATAATAATAAATATCTGACGATATTTATTTTATGAGAATGGATGTTTTCAGGCTAATTTCCTTGATGATTGCGGTTCAGGATGCAATCGCGGCTCTTCTTTGGTAATTATGTGGATTCCTTTCCAGGAATCAATTGGGTCTCCGTAATGGATGGACGCCCAGGCCGTAGCGACGGGTATAGCACTTGCACTATATTTATTTCACTAGGACGCGCCGGGACGACACAGAATAATATTTAATTTTATAAGATTTAGGATACGGAGCGAGTCTGCTGAGCGGTTCCACTTCACTTGGCACTGATGATTTCCGTATCCCACCGCTGCCACTAAAATGTTATACGGAGACGGGCTAATAGGTTTTTAAAAAAAAGATTTATTTAACACTGAAATTTAATTGAGTATAAATGAATTAAATATTACAAACTGGTTGGAAATTAACTAAGGTCCGTAGACAACCGAGCAGGTTCGAAGATGGAAGCAGACTGACTTGGCCGAACTGCTCCACTGCTATATTCACTGAACCTTAAGGCTAAGTCGACATTATTAAGGGGCAGTGCAGCAATAAGGCTAACAAATACGGGGTATAACAGAACGCTAACCATCTGAGCTACCACGCCTCAGTTGTGGTATAATGTGTTCTAATGTGTTATAATTTAATAGATCAATGTGCCAAAGAATTTTTGACGATAACGTGCTATGAATTAAAAGAAATATAAGTGACCATTTTGTGTTCGAATATGTTGATCAGTGTCGCAGTTTACCCCGAATTTTAATGTGGTCGGTATTGGCGGTTGATGTCGGGGGATTGGTGGAGGTCACTGCAATGATTGTCAATGGGGAGGACGTCGAGACGGGGGAGGACGTCGAGACGGCGATTGATGGAAAGGAGATTATTCATAATTGAGAATCGTCGATTGTGTTATATCTCTAGCGATAATAAAGTTCCAAGTATCGTGATTAGCAGTGTAACTGCCAATCACGATACTCTAACGGCAACAGGTAATTAGTCAAACATGAACATATTCCAAGTTAGGCGCATGCGTGAAAGTGAATCTATTATCTCTTCGTGTAATAGTCATTCGTTTGTTAATCACTTGTTTCGTTTCACGTTCAAAAATTGATAGTGTTGTAGGGGGTTCGCACGCCCGATTCACGCTACATATGGCTTGAGTGGAGCGGACGAAGAGGCTTCATACGCCCGGTCCAAGGAATATTATAAGATTTCTGTTATGTGGATGGGTTACAGACTTCCGATCTAGAGTTCAACTAACTTCTGATAAATTAAGGAATGGACCATGAATGCCCTGCTCATGCTTTGAGTATCGGATAACTAAAAGAGAAAGTTGAACACTCTTAGCCCGCACTTTCAGTACTCAATTAATCGCAATTTATCACTGTCCGACGCTCGTACATTTTTCATGTTAGAAGTGAATTATGGTCCAATGAATGTCGAACTACGTAATCCGATTGAGATGTCTCCAGAGACGGAAAGGCTAAATAAGAAATCATTTTTGTATTGCTTTATGAATGTTGGCGGTACCAAAATGATATCCTTAATATTGCTAATTCACTCGATTATTTTTACATAATATTTTTTATTCTCTTTTTTTTTGCCTATAATGTATGCTCAACCAATTTTTGTACATACCATTTTTAAAAACACTGTGGTATTTTAGAATCTATACCATAAAATTCAAGTTAGAAATTCATTGGCTTATCCGCACAGAATTATTTATTAAGTTAATACGGTATTGCATCGCAATTAATTTAAGTTATTCGATTTTAACCGATAAACGACGGAACTGTGCACGTTTCCGTTTAATTACCTATAGCAGTTATATAAATTTAAAATAAATAAGGAAACCAATGTCTTCAGAAAAATATAATAATAATAATATTTTAATTGCATAAAACATGGTATATAATAGATTTTACAGAACGTTTCAGATCAGCATGTTTTGCTATGGTTATTCATAGCATGCAATTTTTTTACATTAATATTTTTGGCTACAAAAATCCTTGACACTATAGAAATTACAATTATTTGGCCACTGATATAGTTTTAATTTAAATGATCTTGTATTTAATGTTTTTATGTAATTAGGTATCTTATTATATAAGTGAACACATAAATACACACATAAGTAAACAACTTTTATTATATTTTCTTATTCTAGGATTATCGTTTAGTACAAGTGTATGTGGATCTCGACGATTACGGGGATTTACATCATCTATTGTTGTAAACAAAGTTTTGTGCTTATGTACAAACATGCATACTTCATAGATATAAAGTGATGGTAGTGGTAATAAGCCAAGTTTTTTAAACACTGGTTGACACGATTCATACGGTTTTTGCCCACATATAGATCTAATGCATTTTTTTTGCGCGACAAATGCTTTGTTTTGATCAGTGCTGTTGCCCCACATTATAAGACCATACCGTAGTAGAGATTCTACACATTCATGGTAGAACATGACAGCGGTTTTTATGTTTGTTATGTTTTTTATTTGTTTAAATGCATACACGAATTTATTTATTTTGATAGAGACATCGCTTACATGTGGTTTCCAATTTATATCGTCATCTATAATTAAACCTAAAAATTTCGTATGACTAGCTGCTTTTATTTTTGGAATGTTAAGTTGAAGATTATGTTTATTATTAGTGCATTTATTAAATTGTGTATATAAAGATTTGTCTAAATTAATTTTTAAATTATGTATGTCAACCCAGCTAATTAAAGTATCTATTGTATTATTTATGTCAGCTTCGTGGTCACTCAAATTATTTTTTTTTATTGGAAGTCACGATTATTGAAATATCATCAGCAAATAGAATACATTTATGATTCGTAATATTAACAATGTCATTTAAGTATAACAAAACAGAATTGGACCGAGAAAACTTCCCTGTGGAACGCCATATTTCTTGTTTCGGTATTCGGATGAGTATGGAATTATGTCCCCATTTACATCTGCTTTAGTAATAATAACACACAGATATTAGGGTTATTGGTCGATAATTATTAATATCATATTTCTCTCCTTTTTTTAAACAGCGGCTTAACTATTGATAGTTTCAATGTATCTGGAAAGATTCCACACGAAAATGAAAAATTTATTAAATATGTCAAGATTTCAATTAATTTAATTATAATTTTTTTTATTATTTTTGTGTTTATGTCATTGTGGCCTTCAGAGCTAGTATTTTTTAAATAGCATTATTTCCTTTCTAACCTCATTTTCAGACATAGGTCTAAGAAACACAGAGTTGACATTCGCGCTGTTAATGGTAACATTTTTCGCTTTAGTGTGTGTTGTTAATTCACGGGTCAAATCAATAAAATGATTGTTAAAGGCAGAAGCTATATCTACAGGATTCGCATTAGCGATTTAATATGAAGCGTATCATCTTACGGAACAATTTTTATTCTGCTACTTTTATTTTAGAAATTTTTATAATATTATGTATAGAATCTTAAACATCCTAACAGTCTACGTATGGTATCTTATGGTAAGAGAGGGTAGTATATATTATAGTGACCCAAAAATTGTAAATCTATAAAATCAAAAAATTTCTACATAATCTTTTTTCTATAATAGCCAATTCTATTTTTTTAAAGGAGTAAATACTTGATGAATCTCCCTACAACTAAACCACAGAAACGCGAAATAATTATTGATTACATGCGTCTCCTCATAAAGTAAGCATTATTTTACTATCCGATTGACACTAATGGACAGGAAATTTATTAATGAACATTTTGATGTATTTAATTTTTTCAAAGGACCAAAATTTGATTTTATAAAGAAAATATTTTAAAATTTGGGCGTATTTCTTTCGCGATATATAGTAGTGAGAATGCGTGGAGTGTAGGAGCGTAGATGGACCGAATGGTCAAGGTAATTCGCTAGGAGTAGCGCCTTAATGAAAACATTGTAGGGAAACCTGCGTGTCTGTGTAATAAAAATATTTCGAAGGCGTTTAAATTTCACGAACACTCACTGGAGCAACGCGGCGGACTAAATAAGCAAATTTCCCCTCTATGACCCTCTCAGAATCATCTCTTATAAGAGGACTGTGTCTAGCAGTGGGACTAGTATACGGGTTGTAACTTTAATTTGATATCAAGCTTGCTCTTAAATTACTACATAACAATTACTAATAGGCCTATGTTCAGCAGTGAAATTGTGGAAGGGCTGGTGATGATAAATTATTAATACTTAAAGCAATTCCTATATCTTTAATTTATGTGAACAAAGCATCAAATACAGCTGGCTACTTAATATACTAATTTCATGTTTACTGCCGAAGGAGGCTTATGGTATCAAATATTTATGAACAAGGGACGTTATGCGTACATGTATAGTATATACTATAGAATGATAACATTAATTCCATAAAAGGTGAATCAGTGCCATAATTTATTTACAAATTCAGTATACTCAACTGTCGTACTTTCTTAATTATTTATAAAGAATAAATTGCGCGGTATATGTGGGTTTATATTATATTTTTCGTATTGTTAAAATCGGATAAAATATCAAGTAGAGAAATACAAACTGAAAAGCATCACTAATACAGAGTAAAAACTATACAAATACGTTTTGTTTAATAGTCGTGTTGAAATCATTTTTCAAAAACAGAATAAGGTTAACCTTATGTGGGCAGCTAGATACCAAAGAAAACTTCAAGGTAAATTATTATAGATTTTAGTGGCGCGGAAGTGCTGAATGCAATGTTCCTAAAGTGTTGCGGATGTTCGTGAGGATTACTAAATATTTACCGTCAGGTAAAAGCCAAAAGAATGTAACCCCTGAGGAGGACGATGGCTCGGAAGTGGTCCCGAAACATTGTGATAGCACTGCGAAGGTGCTGGGGGCAGTAAGTACTGCCCCCGGGACGTGCTTTCAATAAAGCAAAGCGAGAGAAGGGCCCCGATTGCGTTCCGAATGGAGATCCCGGATACCCCCCTTACACGCTGATGGAGACCACCATGGGGTTTTAGCCGGTAGGAGTCCGGCATAACTTTTTGGGTGCTCCCGCAGCCAAAGGTGTCCATGAGGATTTCCCCACGAAAAAAAGGACAACTGATGAGTTAAGTTAACGAGTTGTTACAGACACATTCTCGTTTACTACAATCACACCAAGAAAGTGTTTTTGGTGTCCAGTTAAATTATTTTTTATTAATGTTAGTAAATAAATACTACAAATTTATCAAAATAATTTAAATAACGTTCCCATAATTAACGTAATCTATCATTCGCAATCAGTTTGTTACGCAGCTTTCTGCTAATTAGAGGTGCAGAAACCACTATCGCTATCTAAAATGTTTATAAAATGTATTTGGCTCCTGCACTAGTATTTAAGAATTGGTGGAAATATGTCAATGGTATTCACTTATTTAATCTCACAAATCTTCTTTTGTGTTTCTATTTGATTTAAAACTAAACTGAATTTCAAATATAATAATTGTACGCAAACTTTAATAATTTTCCGGTATTTTAATTTTAAATTATTTTTGATTTATAATAGATGACAATTTATAATTAAAATGGATTTTAAAATTCATTTACATTACCTAAAAACTGTGACCTGTCAGTTAAATCAAGATGCAATACATAATATCAAATATTAAATAATTTATCTAAAAAAATTTTATTTAAAATCTCTCTAGACATTTAAAAAGTAAAAAATTTAATAATAACTCTTTATTTTTTTTTTCTTTTTAATAGGGTAATTAGTCAGTGGATGCTGCATCCCATTTACCTCTATATCTATCTTCGATTAAGAATTAAAATGCAGATGAGTTGTGACACCCGAAGACTATGGAATGCCTTGTTACCAGTAAAAATGTTCTCTAGTTCTCTACACTCACCATACAGAACCCAGAATTATTCTGCTTTTTAATGCTGGCATTCTTTATATTAATACATAGCTGCAGCGTGCCTCTACCACCTAAATACTCCTTCGGTAAACTGATATTTTTGAACAAACAGTAAAACAACTTTTTAATCAACTTAGAATATTTCCGAACTCCCAAAGCAGTAAATTTTTATCAGATATCATGAATAAGTTACCTTTACGAGCTGGCGGTTTACTGTTATGCGCATAGTTTACGTGATCATAAAGCCAAAACATAATGTTTGAGAAATTTAATGAGCTGCGAAAACCATGGAATTGTATGGCCAAATATTCTCTATGTAAGTTGTTACGTCAATAATTTATTTAATACATCAAACCTGTGGCATATTTCATAACTTTTCTCATATTAACAGAAAATTTTACATTTGCATGTTACAAAGTAATAATATTAATCATTTATTTATTACATATAATTAAAATACTGAATATAATTATTAATATTAAATTTTAATTAATATTTTAATTATACATATTTATGTTGCATTAAACTCACAATTTTTGAAATGTTTATGAATACTATTTTTTTAATTTAAATGAATGACTAAAGAAAGTCTTTAAGAATAGAAACAAATAAGCGCCAGCTTACGGTATGCAAGAATATACCCGTAATCAACATCTTTATCAATAAAACCCATCAAAAATCTACTGTTGCAAATCAGCTTTTCCCATAAATTCCTCATTGATAGATAATAACCCAACTTTAAGAACAGAACAAGGTCAATTTTTTTTAAAGAATTATGTTTTAGCTCTCTGGTCTTCACTTATATCTCAGATTTTCTGCAATAATACCAGTGGAGTAAGGAACCTGTACAGAGGCAAAGGTTCTAAGGAGCTGTCCAAATTTTTACTTATTTTGGTAGGATTGTTACAGGAGGAGAAAATTAAATAAACAAAAGGTTTATCAGTTTTTTTTAATTATATACTTAAGATAGAATATTTTTTACAAAGTTCTTATTCCAATTATTTTACTTTTAAATTTTTATTTTTCAAAAATTGTGCCTTTTAATTAAATGGTACATTCTAAATGTAATATAAAGCTTTTTTAAATAATCTGTTAGAAAAGATCCACACGACATAACAAATATACAATCTTGCACACTTTTAAATATTTCAATACCAATATTTATAATGTTTTTTTTTTTAGATAAAAATATTCGCGAAATTATTGCTCACACAATTCAACAAACGCGACAGAATTATTGTCAGGAGGTATGAAAAAACCCGATTGTACACTATCTTTATTAAAATCCTTGTAATGGCTGAGAAAATAATTTTTTTCCGTATTTATAGTTTGTTCAGATCTATTAACGTACAATTTTACTTCCTCAAATTTGAGGTGTTTGACCCATTTTATATACAAATATCCCTATTTACAGAGTATGTACACTATAAAATCATTTGTTTCTCGTGTTAACACAAGGGCAGTAAAATCGTCAGGTTGCGAAATTTTTAATGGTTTATTAAAACTTCGATAGTCGTCTTGTTTTATAAGTAACAAATAGAAATCGTATTCACGATGAGTATATTGAGGATACTATGAGGTTTTGGTTATAAACATCTTATTGAAGGCTTACTTGTCGACAGTTGATTCCTAGATTTTCGAGATCATCTTGATTGAGACGTCTCGTAAATTTAAATATAACTTTTTCTGTTTGTTAATTTTCATTTTAATACGGATATTATAGACATTTAAAATCCTTGAATGAAAATCAAGCTATTTGAAACGTCTTTCTGCCTATTTTTTATAGGGAAATTTTAAAAAACTATCACTTCTTACAGATTTTAAATTCCTGAAGAATGATAGCATTTCATCTTAAAACTCAATTTGATAACTATCGCCTCGATAAGCTCTTATGTATTTAATAGGAGATCGCAGTGTACTTAAGTTTAATAAATCAAACAAGTTATTAATTTTATTTAAAAAATCAGCTGTATCTCTTGCAGCAACTTCTTACTTACTTACTTACTTGTCTTCACGCACAATCCCTAACGGGGTAGCCAGAGAGAACAGATCGCCAAGTGTCACGATCCTTACATACCTCTTTCGCTTCTTTCAGGTTCATTAACTTCTTCATACATGCACGTCTAGGTATCCGAGTACTCTTGACCCTCCCCTCTTCGAGCAATTTGCTCACATGGTCTTCGAAAGTTAGTCTCGGTCTACCTCGACACCTTTTAATATTTACTTTCGCTCTATATATTTTTTTCACCATTCGGTCTTCACTCATTCGCTCAACGTGCCCAAACCATTGGAGTATGCCCCTATCAATTTTTGTGATAAGGTCATCTTTCAATCCTGTCATATTGCGAATCTCTTCGTTTCGCTTTCGGTCGGCTAAGGTAACGCCACACATTTTACGAAGAGATCGCATCTCCACTGCATTCAACTTGCTTTTATGCTTCTTCTGGCATACCCAGGTTAGTTACAACTTCGATAAGATTTAAATCTACGTAGGTATATTAGTAAACGTAGGTAAATTATTATTCCTTAAAATCAAAGTTTGGCACTTATTATTTTTACATCGCCCTGAGTTTGAGAACCGGCCGAGTCGGTTTAAAGCAGTTTTTCTCTGTATGTAACGCGGATTTATGAAGCTTTGCCTCGGTACGGTACGGTTTCTTTACTCATGTCATAATACTACGACGCCAACATTTGAATAGTTGACCAGATTTTTTTTTCTTTTTATGAAACGTTAACTCCAAACAAGGATTTTTTCCTGTCGTAGGGGCAGTTTACATGCCTAAATTTCACAAGTATAAACATCCAGACCCGGAACAATTGCCGTAATTAAGTGCAAACTACTACGCAGGGTAGATTATAAGCTTTTCTGTAGCACTATTATAACTCGAAATTTATATTTGTTTAATTCATTTATATTTGTATTAACTCTTTATTTAAATATGTAAAGTTATAGTGAGGTGATAAGGTCATTATATTTTCTTTATTATAAGATGTTATTTGTTACTTGTTGATAAATAAATAAATAAATAAGATCATACAAATTATCTGAAGGCTATACAAATATTTTTTCCGTGCGGGATTCGAACCCGCGGCCGTCAGCGCTGTAATTATTGGCTGAGATGATAAGATGGCAAAGTGTGGCGCCGATGTAAGGTTGACAAATGAACACGCTGTCCATCTGATGGGAAGTGGGTGCTGTGACCCATAGACATCATCTACATCTATCCTCGATTAAGAATCAAAATGCAGATGCGTTATTAATCCTCAGGACTAAAATGGAATGCCTCGTTTCTATTAAAAGATATTCGGTTCTCTACACTCATCTAAAACCATTAAACAAACAAATTTATCTATATCTAGGCTTCATCATCACTTATTACCAGGTGCAATTGTGGTCGAGTACTGGCATATAATAAGTTAAAAAAATACAGCAGTGTTAAGCTACTATTTCACGATGGTCACGACAATCTGTGAGAGCTTAGTCCTCCATGGTAGAAAAAGAATGTGTTGGCTTTTATGTCGCTATTGGAGTATAACTCAATCGAAATTTACAAAAATATTCAATGTATATATTTGGCCTGTGAACAGTTTTATTGTAGTTAGTTACGGCGTCTTTGGAAAGTGGATAATCGCTTGCTCGTGGCGCTGTAGGATAGCGAGTTCAAAGCCAGCACGTAACTTTTTAGCCTACAACTTATTTTATATACATACCGTATATAAATCACCTCCACGATACATGAGAAAATTCTACTAATTTTTATTTTAATAAAAATTACAAAAGGAGTGAAATTAAATACACATCCATTTCATATAAACATTCGTACAACGTGAGTGTTGGATTATAATTTCATCCGAGCAAAGGTCTGAAGGCAATTTACTTGTAAATTGCTGGCGCCAGCCTTAAGCGGAATCAATTTTAATTTCGCGCAGATTTCAAGGAGCTAGTTTTATTATTAAATTGACCTTGACAAAAAGCAATATTTTTATTTATTAATGTATTTAATCTTTACTGTGATACAAATTAGGTGTTTTTTTCTCAGTGTTTTTGTTTTTTTATTTTTATTTTTTTTTTTTATTTAATGTTACATAACATGTAATAATGCAAAAATAAAGATATAAATAAAAATTCAAAAGTCAATGGAGTTTTCCTCAAGATAATGTTATCGGACCAGTTTTTTAAACGTATACCTATTCGGGTTTGTTTTCTCAAGAGTCAAGAGTTGAACACCGAAATTAGAAAATATCTTTAAGATAAGAAGTTGACGTCGGACTAATTATTATTAAAAGTATTAGTAAGATTCTGGGGCAACGCCTCTGACGAATAGAAAGACATTTAAGATTGGAATAAATTAAGCTTGGAATGAAAAGCAGTGATGTGGTCCTATTTTCGTAAATTGAAGATAAATCTTATACAGTAGTTGAAAAGGCGCTCCAGCGTATTAAGGAGATTTTGTGAGAGTTCTGGATAGCACACATATGCATAGTCTCAAGGAAGTATAAGGGAATTAACCAGCAAAAACCTAGTTTTAAAGGATTATAGATAAGAAATTTTATTTTATACGATATAGAATCAGTTTGTTTGGACGTAGCATATGGACCGCCCGGTTGTCCAATGATGGAAAGGGATTAAACCATCTTATTTCCGATATGAATCCTAGGAGAAATAACAACCTTTGGTGAAACTCAGAAACGTGCTTTATGATTTTTCTTGAATGAGGCCTATGTTTAACAGACTTGTGGTGAGCTGTAATAATATTGATATATAAAGAAAAGAAAGGGAGTATTTCATACATTCACTACATTTTAACCAAGTGGTTGTAGAAGCAGTACATTGCATTGCCATTTAGCCAGGGAATTTGCATTGAATACCGGAAATTGTAGTGAAGAATTCTCTTACGTCATCATTTCATTTTTTTCTTGCCAAAAACTGTTGTCGCTTAAGCTATTTCGTTTACGCCAAGCAGAAAAATACCAAGAATGACAACGGGCAGAAATGTCAAAGGTGCGAGATGTCTAGTACTAAACGCCTGCTAAACGTGATCATTAAGGTAAATCTTCAGTATAACGGGTAACGTTTTTATTCTGTTGTCAGAAAATATATATTGTTATTTGTTCTTAAGTACGACAATTTGAACTGATAATAATGGAGTTAACACTCGTCACAAGGATATTAAGCATAATTTATAGATCAAATTTGGGTTTACTCAACACAATTCAAAGCCCCAAAACGATTACACTTCAACAATTAATTTGGGATACCCGTTAAATGATCCGCTACAATGGTCACAGTTGAATTATTTTGAAGCTGTGTTTTATTAAAGTTCATTGTATATCAATTTTGATTTGTATAATGTAAGTTAGAAACTTTTGAAAAGTTTATTAAGTTTAATAAATTGCAAACGCAAAACTTTACCCGTTAAAGGTCGAATTTCACGCTGATTTTACAGTAAAAACAAACAACATTCACAAATGTTAAGAACGGAAGCTAATAATTTGTTTTCAACATTATTTTTTATACGTGGTAAAGCAATTCTGCAGCTATATTATGGCAGTTGCACGAATGGGTCGGCTCGACCAGGGAACCACGCTATCACAAAATACAAGCGCAAAATAGCAGCTTAATATTTCTGTGTTACGTTAAGTTATGTAAAGAACTTTTTACTGAAAACGAGGTTCCACCTCAGTACTCAGGGGTGACAACGCAACTCAATTTAATTCTAATCTGAGAAAGGATGTAGATGTCTATGGGCCACAGTAACCTCTTTCCACCAAATGGATCATCATCATGGATGGATTTATGGATAGACTGTGTCCTCGTTTATTACCCCTATTCTGTACAACATGTAATAAAACACCCGTGGTTCCTGTTAAGTGCGTTATAAGAATTAATATTCAAACGTATAGAAATAACCATTTTACAGGAAACTCGACCATAATTTTTTAGATATTTTTTTTGCAATTTGTATGGGGTTTTATTACCTCTACTGACACGAGCATCGGTAAAGCGGAGTCTTTTTTCAATCTCCTTTCTCTCCGGATAAAGCAGAGGTAATAAATCCACATACAATTTGGAAATTAATTCTTTAAAATTGACATAAAAAATGTATGGTTGAGATTTTTGAAAAAAAATGTTATTTCTATACGTTTGAATACTGATTCTAATAATGCACTTAATGGGAACAACAGGGTATTTCTTATATGTTTTATAATTGAAGTTTTGCTGTATTCTTGGTTGTAATTATGTACGTAATATAATATTTTCTTTGTGGGTTAAAAGTATTATAGTCAGTAAATTAGTTATAATATAATCTGTATTGTGTGGTCACGGCTTGAGAAAATTCATTATCCCATTTCATATTCGAGCTTTGAACCCCATGTCTGTTTTTGAGTGCCCTACTTAGACCTTTCTTCGTGGTTGGTTGTTACGACAGCAACTAACGATCAACATATCGAATACACAATATTAAACACAAGAGAGTTCTTTATTATATGAAGTAAAGGCAGTATAAATTAATATTGCATTTTCCTTTATTGTACGACATATGCCAAAACAAAGTTATATCACAATTATCACAGTTATAATAATGCTTGCAATGTAGAGATTTATCGATCTACGTTTTCCTCTTAAGTCATCTTTTCTTATTTATTTTTTAATAATATTGATGAAAAACTAGCATACAGTCGGTGGACTCACCAGATGGGTGGTAAGTGAATGATGGAACTATAGAATACTACAATACACAATAGAATGGCTGTCAACTTTACTTTGTACGAGGTTTGGCGTCGCCAAACCCAATTTGCTGTGTTGACAGACTGAATAAATTAAAACATTTTAGACTTTTGATTAATGTTCAAGACCATCATTAAAATTCGTTTAAATTTTAATACATATTTATTTGTAAATAGGGTGCAATTTGGCATTTTCTAAATATTTTTTAATTTTAATTGCATGCGAAATTTGGAAACGATTGTAACGTCAAAACACATCTCGTGTTGCATTTATACATGTGAATTGACGTATTAGTGACATTTTAGTGGCTACGCGGGCTCCGCCCGTTTGGGACTCACAGACACCTAAATTTATTCTTGATTTAATAATCAAGATTAAGATACGTTATCATCTCTAAGTACTAAGATAGAATACTGCGTTACCAGTAAAAAGGGTTTCCGGTTTACTACGCTCACCATACGATCCACAACAGCATTAAGTTTTACGCTGGTATTCTGCAGCGCGTTCTTAGAGCGTGATCCCTATTGAATCGAGCCGACCCATTCTTGTTGCAACCATAATGTAGATGCAGCAATGCTCCACCGCTGTAATAGATAATGTACGTAAAAGTACAGCTTTGTCGTCAAACGTTCTATTTAATAAATATACGCAGTGTGAAAATTGTTAAGACTAAAAAGCAAAATTTGCATCGCTGTAGTACTGAAAAACAAGGAAAAGGGTACAAAATTATTAAATTACCCCAGGATACAAATAAATTACATTAGTTTTAAGCCCTTTATAGGTTTTTCTGTTCAATGTAATTCATTTAGAACAATGTGATGTAAGTGTAATGTCATGAACTAAGAATTCGTTTTGTTTTGTCTTTTGTATTATGTTTTATTTTTAATTGCACAATTGCAAATTGGATACATCTTTAGTTTCAGTACATGATATAATAACGGCATTCATACGAAGATATACGGACTATAAGAAAGTAATCCTCTGTTTTCTCCCTAGATAATGGATGACCCTGTACCATTATCCGTGGAATCCGTATCAGAACTAATGTTAGATATGGATTTTATCGTAAATATTTTTATCACATTTTTATTAACACGCTTTCTTCTTAGTCCCTAAATTGGACGATAGGATTATATGACCTTTCATTGTAAAGTTCATATAATCTTTGACTACTCTTATGGACTCCTACTGTCGCCCATTCAATTGAATGCCTTGCGATTTTTCAAAGAGAATGTTTTAGAAGTAAAAGTACTATCAAATTCATTACAAAATAGCTTAAGTAGTTCACATACAAAAAATCCGGATTATTTTGGTATGAACGCGATGGATGTTTTTCACTATCTTACTTATAAACTTCTCCAAACGACGTGCATTTTCAAGATTAAATAAGAAATCATTTCTGTATTGCTTTATTAATTATGGTGGTACCAAATTTCTATCCTTAATATTGCTAATTCACTCAATTATTTTAACGTAATATTTTATTTTTTTTTTTTTTCTACCATGTATGCACAACCACTTTTTCTATATACCATTCCAAACGCTGCTATATTCCAGAATCAAGCCCATAAAACGAGTCGAAGGTTTGTTTCAATTTAGAGATTGATTGCCTTATCTGCACAAACTGAGGCTAAGTTATCACGGCAATGCAATGCGATTACTTTAAGTTATTTGATTTTAAACCATAAACGTCTGGACTGTACGCGTTTCCATTTCATTAGCTTAAATAATTTAAATATTTATAAAAAGTTATGTTAATTTACAATGAATTAAGAAATCGATATCTATAGAAAAGTATAAGCGATAAAAAATTAAATAATATCACCTTCGCCAAAAACATAAAAGTATTTGCTATTGAAAACTTTAAATATGTAGAGCTTTAAAGTAGCTAACCGTCGATATTACGATGAATAGGTGTATATAATTAAGTGTCCCATAAACAAGTAAATCTACTGTTGTTTAAATCATAAATGCAAAGATGCTATGTACTCTTGAGGAGTAAGTGGGATGTCTCATAGCTATTTTTTACATAGTAGAGCCACGCTGTAGCTATGATAGTTTTGCATAGCTACAGCGAATGGATTGATATGGCTGGTGTAGGAACACGCTCTCACAGAATACCAAAGTAATACCGAATAATAATGTACTCACTAATAATAAGGCACTCTAATTCCTACTGGTGGACTCTTAGCTAGAGACGGAGTCATATTATATATTCATTTGTTTTATCGACCACGCTTGCCAAAAATCTAAATTTAAACGTCTGGCATTTCATATAGAAATTTCGAACTGTGCTGCTTAATATACTAATTTAATATGTAATGCCGACTATATATTATAGCATATACTATAGCAAAATTATTTTGTTCGTCTAGTTGGGTTCATATATCGACGGTGAGCATGTTGCGCGGGTGCAACGTCATTATGGATAACGCCATATCGATACACGGCGGCGGTGCGGTATACAAAGAATGGTGCGACATTGTTATTTTATGAGTCATTTAATTTTTTTCCATTATTACCCTGGCCCAATACCTGCAAATTAGCGCAATGATAATTTAGTACATATATCGAAGAAAAATTTGTTTTTGCGCATTCGCTCCCTGAATTTCTTCGTTTTTCAAGTTTTTTTTTTTTTTTTCTTAAATCACTATTATCTTATTTTAATAAATACGTTATTTTAACTATTTTTTTTTCATATTTATCACTAACCCACAAAATAAAAAAAACTAAATACACTATTGATAACGATTATCGACAACAATAATGCTCATCACTATGCTCGCCCCTAAGGCCCGTGAGTGGAAGAGGGAGCGTAATACTCCGATAATTTATGACCGAACTGCACGGACAAAATAATTCTAGTATATACATGTACAGAGGCGTACATATTTACAAGTACATTATGTGCTATAAAAACATAAAATCATTTCCATAAAAGGTGTATCAGTGCCATGTTTTATGTTCAAGTTCACTATGTATGATTTATGTGCTGAACTGTCGTACTTCATTAATTATTTATTAGTAGTTAATTGCGTGGTTTATGTGGGTGCATTTTATATTAGTCGCATATTAAAATCCACTAAAATATCAAACAAAAAGTACTACTAGTAAATAAGTTTTTATATTCGTGTTAAATAAAGAAAAATTTTTCTGAAAACATCGGTAATCGAAACAAAGGAATTAAAAAGATTAAATTAAACGGAAATAAAATCCGTGAATTATTTTTATTTAATGTGTAATAATCGTGTACACATAAGAAATATTTTTTGAAAACAGAGCAAGTTTAATATTATCTGGGCAACTAGGTAACGAACAAAAACATCAATGCAAAATGACCGCGTCATTCGATAAAACATGCGACCAATCACCACCTGACGTATGCAGTTGCCTGCTGTAAAAATAATTTACCATGCAACTAATCGCTGATCAACGTGAGGAAAACGATCACCGTTCGTCCTTTGTTTGTCACATACTCGCTCAACTTGGGGTCCCCAGTTAAATGTACTATCCATTACTAATCCAAGGTACACGTAAGAATCTACTGTTTTAATTGGTGGACATCTACAGGGAAGGTAACTCGAATTATGAAGGCAACTGTGATCATGAGCTATAAGATGTTCAATGTTCTTTTCTCTTTTTTATAAGGAGATCTTCTGTGTAGCATCTTAGTTTAGCTGCATTCAACACTAGGCCTGAGTCGTGACACCATTTATTTAAGTTATTGAATTCGTATTGCAAATTATTTAATGCTCCTTGTGGATCTTTTGTAGCAGATACGATACACGTGTCATCCGCAAATTGATAAGAGGTACAGTATTTAAGTATATTAGTCATGTTGTTAACATAAGCCACAAAGTGGAGTGGACTGATCACCGAACCCTGAGCCGATACCTGTCGATACCGATGCGGGCTTACTTAGGCATTCATCTATTTTTATTCTATAAGTTCCAACTTTCAAATAGTACTTATGTAAGTATGTTTTCGAGATAGATTCAGAAAGCACAGGGGGAAGTGTATCTGACCTTCAAAATATAGAGATAAAGAGCTTAATGTTCAACAAAGGTAATTAGAAATATACCAAAAATTCAAAACGAGAAAAAGCATGAACTTTCAAATACAGTAAAAAAATTAGTAACATACTAAATTTACACTTGGAAAGCGAAGATATTAAAGACATATATCGTAATATACTAAAATCTAATATATCTAAATCAATAGCGGTCGAATTCACCTCAGTTTTAACAAAATAAAGCTTTATACAAAACCTTTAAAAATTTACTCTGAAAGAAAAAAATGAAATACTTCTTTTTTGGGCTTCGATATCACACATACTGGATATATATTGGAATATCACACATATTGGAATCTCTTACACTAAAAGGAAGACGTTTTTTTCCTGGCAAGAGATTTCGCAAAAAAGTCACGGTTTGTTATACTGCTGGACGTCCTATGGAAAAAAAATTCTTCGAAAAAAGAAGGTTTGTCTCAAAGTTGTACTTAATAATATTCGTATTTAAATAATTGACATATTATGTTGGTGGCATAATAAAAGCTATCACGCTTGTGCTTACCGAGGATAAACGTAGAAGAATAATTGTGATTGACCTATCCCAGCGAATCGGTAGGGTGAATTGGCAATTAGTGACATCTGATGAGGAAGAAAGGTAATCAAAGGTGAACCCCGTACTGGCCAACTGGTGTTTTACAATAAAATGATATGAAAAAAATATGAGTTTTTTTTTTTAATAAAAATGAAATTCTGAAAATAAATCATCAAGAACATCTTGATGTTTTTCTTTTTTTTCTTCATACTTTTGTTGCAATTTCTTCGTACTGGAGAGCGTATTCTAACTTATTGAAATGTCCGTGTCTATCTAGCAACCGAAAATAAAGTGCCATTGTATGAAATAAATTTAGTATTGCCGTATAAAAGAGACAAAATTTAAAAACATAATACCTTTTCGCAATTTCTTGAAAAGTTCTGCGATTTATTTTCTTTTGTTTTTTACAACTTTTACCTATTTTTCCTTCACTGTAACATAATAACATTGTTCCTTATTGGACACATTCTTCTATTTTATTAGTTTCTAATTTGACAGTTTACAATGGTAAAATATTATTCGGAACAAATCATTCAAATGAATACAAGCATATTATTTTAAATTATTTTAGATCTACCTATAAAGTTTTTGTAACACTTGGTATTTATATGTGCTTCCCTACTACTATATCTTCTTCAGAATCGCAAAGAATTATATATAGTGAAGTTTCAATATATATTGGATGATTTTTTTACCGTCTGGAAAAAATAGAGTATTACTGGTGAATGGAGTAGAAGCCTATAGCCGTGATATATTACAATGTTTTTAATTCGTTAACATATTATGAAATTGATCAATCTAAAAACACCACTAATTTGAAGGAAACTTTCCACACTAAAAGAACTTCCGTTCTGTCTGCAGTTGTGGAAGTCTGGAGTTTGTGATCATATCCTAGACGGACCCAATCATTACATCAGATTTGATAGACCACAAATCCTCACGAAAGACCACCGATTCCTACGAAGGATGATACGTGAGGCTATTGAAATTAAAAAACATCCTAATTTCAATAGAGAAGGAGGCTGGTACTACCACCTGCTTGGGATCCTATAATCAATAAAATTAAAACTAAACCCAAGCATACCACTGCAAGACCTCAGGACATAGTCAGTTCATTTTGCATAGATCGGACCATAAACATAATTAAAAAAGCTGAAGGTACTCGGGGTTTAACAATGACATCGGGACGTCAGTCATCTCAGTACCCCGTGACCATGGGTGCTGGAAAGCGCCGGAAACGTCGGGAATTAAAAATAAAAGTAAATAAAAAGTAAAAATAAACGCGATATAATCCGTAAAAGTAGTTTTAATCATGTATAGTGTTCGCGTAAATATAAGAAATCATAATTTTGATCTAATTAAATAAATTAAATAAAAACAACCAAAATTCAACTCATACGCACCCTACTTTACTAGCGGTAGCTAGTAGGCTTCTTTGTCCTCGTCCTTGTCGTTTTGTAGGGTCGCAGGCGTAAGGGTAAGGTCGCCAGCACTCTCGATTCAGTCAACTGTGAATAGCTACGGCGCGACATCATATAAATTATTTATGTCTCCGCATGTGTATCGGCTGCCCGCTGATATGTAGTTATCGTAAACATGTAACAATACTCTAGTGTCGAATACCTAGCAATGGTGAGATTTTTTTTGTTTGGTGAAAACTCAGAAGATGCAACGAGTCGATATCTACCCGCGTTGGAACTTACAACGTGTACAATGAGCACTGCTCGAGTTTCCTAATGCCACACAAAATCTTGGGTTTTGGGGGTAGTCATTAACGACCACATCATTCGTCCAATATAGATTGAAGATAAATTGACGGGAGTAACGTGTCTGCAAATGATACGTTCCGTCATCGACATAACGTTAGAAAACGTTCCCCTGAGCAATCTGCATGGAATTTACTTCCAGCACGACGTATTTCCAGGTCATTACGAATGATTGGTGCGCGCATATCTCAAAAATTATTATTAGAAACTGTTTATGAATTCATTACAATGCAAGATAAAATTTGACATGTAATTAGCCCCTAAAAGTATGAAGGAAAGGTTGAAATCAGATAAATATTCATCTGAAACGAAAGGTTTTAAGTTCCGGCGGGATGTAGTGACTTCGACTGCATGCGGTGGGCATGAATGTATGTCGAAGATAAATCAGAAATAAGGCGTATTAATAAACGCCTAATCGTAATGCGCAGTATGTAATGTATCAGCTTTTGCATTATACGATGTGGCTTATAATGCTGAATTTTAAGTGACATTCATTGACAAAACGAAGAAATGCAGTGGTGTGTCTTTAATATCTCAAAATTCAATAGCGCGCGCTATTATTTTGCTTTATGGCTAGAAATTTTGTCGTAAAGAAAGTATACCAAACTAGCCGTTGAATAGTCAGGCAAGACATTGTTTGTCGTGTTAGTCAACGTATCGTAACGTCATTCCGGCTGAACGTCAGTAATCTGCATTAGTAAACGGCCCTGCACCGTAACAAAAACACTTATAGTCTGTTCGCGTTAAGAAAATAGTGAGTCATCATTGTCCACCAGCCTGGCCACGCCCCCAGCCAATTGCCAAAATGCAAGAAATTAGAAAGTCGAGTTCACAGTGACCAGTTGAAGTCAGGCCTTCGAACAAAACGGTTGTGTATTTTGCGTGTTACTCGCTCAACATTAAATTTTGAAAATGAATACCTCATCTATTCGAAAGAATAAAAGTGGATCAATAATCCATAGCGGAGAGAGACGCGTAATTTACAATGTTTATAAGTACTTTAAACTGTGTGATTTAAATGCGACTATGGAGAGAACAGTAATAAAAACAGCAAGTGCATGTGGTGTGTCCGAAAATACTGTTTATAAAATTATTAAAGAACAAAATGATACTAACACATTAAAATCACCCGTGAAAAAAAGAGCTCGACTATCGACGGTCGATAAATTAGATGAACTAGACAAATGTAATATATTTAAATAACGACTACCCGACATTGGAAAAAATTATGACACTTTGCGAAGCTGATGAAGATATTCCTGTTTTCAAACGTACCACACTTCATAAAGTAATGCACGAGCTTGGTTTCGATTTCAATAAACAGGATAGCAGAAAATTGTAAGTCGAAAGAGAAGATATTGTTTTATGGAGTCGTAAATATCTGAGGCAAATAAAAGAATACAGAGCCGCTAATAAAACCATTTACTATCTTGACGAAACGTGGATAAACGCCGGACACGTAAAGACAAAAGCATGGTTGGATACAACGGTAAAAATGTAAGCCTAGAAGACAAGCCTTTCTAGATGGCCTATCAGTCGGTCCAAAAAGCTCCGACAGGAAAAGGTAAAAGGTTAATTGTATTGCACATTGGCAGCGACAAAGGATTCGTGGAAGATGGTCTACCAGTATTTGTATCTAAGTCTACAAAAGACTATCATGAAGAGATGGATGGTGAAAGATTCCTTAATTGGTTCATTAATATAATGCCTAAGCTAGAACCAGGAAGTGTGGTTGTCATGGATAATGCTCCCTGTCATTCGGTAAGAGTCGAAAAAATACCAACAACCAGCTGGAACAAGCAGCAAATAATAGATTGGCTGCAAAGCAAAGGAAAATCCATGGACATGACTTATTTAAAAAAAGAATTATAAATGAAAGTTGCTGAAATCGCCGCACAATATAATAAATATTTAATAGATGAGACTGCCGAAAGTAATGGCATTACAATTCTTCGCCTACCGCCTTACCATTGCAAACTTAATCCAATTGAATTGGTTTGGGCCCAAATAAAATTACGTTGGTGCCAATAACTCCACGTTCAAAATGAGTGACATAAAAATATTAGATGACGCAATAGCATTAATAGACGCTAATTGTTGGAAGATTTGCTGCGACCACGTGATACGCGAAGAAAATACTATCTGGAATTTGGATGACATCATGGAACTTGCAGAACAAAATTCTTTCATAATTTATGTAGCTGGAGAATCTAGCGATACTGATTAGTAATTTAAGTAATTTTAAGAAAATGTGTTTCCATTAAAGTTAATTAAATGTTTCAAAAAAAGAATTTTACTCCACTGTGAATACACCTTTACCCTGTAGTTGCACTGATGACTCACTATTTTCTTAAGGCGAACGGACTATAGTATAGCTAGATATTTTTGAATAAGACTGATTCTAAATGTTCCCCGCTAAGATGTGTTGCCTGCTCCCACTCGGCCGCCTGGTGTCTACATAACAACGATATTTATCGTGGGCATTGATAGGCATTCGTTCAACAAAAGAAATAACCATACGTATCGCTCGCATTTACGACTTTCATTCCCAAGCCAGTGTAGTCTACGCCGTGTCGTTTGAAATAATATCACCTATTTTTAATTTTCCGCGAATACCGTAGGATGAATAGTTTTTTTTGTATTTTTTTGGATATTTAGAAATTTTGTGTTTCTTACATTTCAGATTTTATTTATGTCACCATTTGTATTATTTTTATTTTTACCTACTATGCTATTGCACTGTTTCTGAAGAAACCAGTATTAAGCACTGAAACTAACTTCAATGATTTGTTTCGGAGTCAAAACGCTCTACATTACATATATATGTCTTTACCAGACATAATAAAAAGTTGTAATATATATCTCCACAGAGTCAGTTAATTCATTAAGGGACAATGTTACTTTTAAAAAAGGAGCAAATAAAAGAGAACTGCTGGGTTTTTTGGTGGTATTTTTGAAAAATATCCCTGAACCAGTTTATTCCAAGAAAAAATTAAATAAAATATTATTTAAAACCTGTAAAATAAAATTATTCCCTACCACTCTATATCAAATTAGTAATTAATCACTCTTAGTAATTATTTTCGTTTTCATAATAATACTACATTTCCGTATATAAACCAAATAACTATTCCTACATAATTGAAAATGAAAATGAAATGTTAATTGAAGACAAATCAGAAACGCTTTTTATCTTATATCAAATTTAAGAGTTTATGCATGTTTATCAGTAAATTAATGAAAAGTGGTTGTACGAAAACACAGGTACAGTCTCTATCCCCTCAATTTCAAAGTTCGAAGCAACAGAAATTCTGCACGATCGCAGAGAAATTAAGCGAAGCACAAAGGGTGGTATGTGCTTCGTAAGGCACAAGGCTTAGATGAATAATGATTCGAACCAAAAAAAAAAAAGGATTGAGATGACTAATGATGCAAACCAAAGAAAACGCGACTGCTGATCAAGGAACAGCAGTTGCGTTTTCAACAAGTAGACCAACGAAACTGATGTTCGTTTATATGGATTTAATTGCGTAACTTATTTTATATTCCCGATTTAATTTAAAGGTAGACGTGACAAAGGTAGTGTTAGTGGTGCTATAAAGTGCTCGTAACGTTGATAACATAGGTGAAATAAGAAAATAGGGTACAATACACATATTTAAATCTGTTAAAACTACTTTTATTTAAATGTGGTGTTTATATAAACATATCAAAACATTAGATAAATAAAACAATCGAATGTAAGAGTATATACTCGTAATATTACGAATATGACAAAAATGAAGAAGATAGAATAAGGCTTCTTGTGAGCAGTATCTATGCTCGTAGTCCGCGTGTGTGTGAGTAGATATAAATAAACGTTATTTACTTAAACTATTGGGATCTCTCTTCATTAGTTACAACTCACTAGGCACCAAGTAATATGTGAAAGACGCCAAGCCCAACCATCGAGGAAAAGCGAATAGAGGTAAACACAGCTAAAGAGTGAAGAAAATTAACTTAAACTTAGTTTATTCCAAATGGTCTAAATATTATATACAAAAAAGAAAACTGTCACATATGTAGTCATCAGAGTGTGAGTCAAGCAAGGCTTCCCATACATATGAATACATACAATACAATATACATAAGAGTTTAGTATGCCAGAAAATAAAAAAATATGATGAGATTCAGAAAATAACAAGTAGAAAGTTCTAGAATTAGCATTTTCATTACAATCAACTACAATGATATAGAAAATTTACTAATTTAATAGACAAATTAATATCTGTTTGTCCAGCGATCTCTTACGGGTAAATGTAATTCCCCTGAATATAAAAATAATTTTAAATCTAAATTTACGCTGAAAAATCATTTTCAGTTTTCATGTAATCCAACTACAGGAGGTGCTTATAAAATGAAAATTATAATATCATAACATAGCTGCAGCGTGGCTTTACATATAAAATAAAAATTTTATGCTTGGTAGAGGCGCGTTGCAGCTCGGCTTCACCAGGGAAGGTCCACGCTTTCACAGAATACCAGCGTAAAATAGCAGCGTAATACCGCTGTGTTTCGTATGGTGAGTGTAGAGAAAAGGAGACTATTTTTACTGAAAACGAGGCATTCCATCTTATTGCTCAGGGTTGACAATGCATTTGCGTTTTGATTCGTAATCGAGGATAAACGTAGATGTCTATGGGTCAGAGTACTTACTTACCATCAGGTGGACTGTGTGCTCGTTTGTCACCCTTACTTTATAAAAAAAAATCCTTTCAGTTCATAGTGGATGTAATAATGTTTTTCGGTCAAACAACTATATGGGTCATAAAAACACAAAAAACATATTTCGCTTATTTTAATATATTTAACAGCACAATTATTTTTTAAACAATAAGCATGTACTAATTAAATTTTTACTTAAGATCACTACGTTTTGTTATAACACCCATAGCTAAAATTTTTTTATAGCACTACAGCTATATCATAGTTAAACCACGAAAGTGGTATTTAATAACCACAACAAGATACATAGCTTGTAAAATATTTGTATTTCTTATTTGCCATATAAATTACATCTAAAGTTTATTCTCTCGTATGCAAAGAATACAGAAAAATTAATGAGAAAATGGGAATATTAAATACAGAAAAAATCTTGGTTGTTAATAAACTAAAGTTTATGCTTTCGATGTTAGATAAAATATAATTGCATAAAATTCATGGGTCAAACTTAAGTTTTATGCACTATTCTCCACAATTTTAAAATACGGAATACATAATAAGGAATCATCTTCCAGTTTTCATAAGCCTGTTACTAAATCCTTGTTAAAAAGAAAAGAAAACACGACTTATTTAAATTCGTAGTCTGGTCAACAACTGCTATGTTGTATCTCCTTTGATCTAAAGTTACCTTGCTATGGCAGTGCTGTTAGGGAGGGAGTTATGTATGTAAACCATAACAATAATCACTAAGCCCTTGTCTATATATAAAATATATGTATTGTCTAAAATCGTGGTAGGTAAAGTAAACATTTTCTTATTGTTCTTCCTATTATGATGTAGGTTTACATAGTGAAGTTAAAGGGTTCTTTTCTGGTATTTATAGGATGAAAAAAAAAACTAGAGTACGATAAAAGGTGAAGTCCAGTACAATTTGATTTATGTAGCTGAATTTCATCTAAAAAAAAAAACAAAAAAATATTAGTAAGGGAAAGTATGAGTATGTTTAACCGAGTTCAAGAATGAGGAGTTGTTCAATTCGACTGTATGTTTTGTTTATGTGTTACCTCATGGCTTTTCTCTGGGTGATCCGATTTGGACGATTCGTTTTTTTTTTGGTAACTGGTATTTTTCGTGTGGTTCCATGTAAATTTTATCAGGATCTGACTAGTAGTTTTTGAGTTCTTCTCGATAATGCGTATTTGATTGAATTCAAATAATACATTGATGATGTTCTCATTTTATTTAAATTGAAATCGTGTGCAATGTTTTTATGACTTATTTTTTGTTAGAGTTAGAAAATACATTAATTCTCAAGGTGCACAGTATTTATTCCCAGGCATTTATTCCCTTCTCGTCCTAGAAGAAGTGGTACTGATGTGGAAAATTTTAGAAAGACAACAAACTAACATTCAAAACTTTTTCCATTTTTTATAATAGGCCATTTTTAATTAAGAGTAATATTAGCGTTTGCATTTGAAATAGTATAAAATAAATTAACAATTATTCATAATGGGAAATTATATTATCTAAATTTAAATATTATATTTATTGTTTGATTTGTTGTAAATTGTTAATTAAGATAATTTAAAGCAATCAAATCTTTAAGCATCTACATACTCGTAGTATACAAACACAGAGGAGACGTCAACGAATATAATTATTTTATCAAGGTAACTTAACTGTAAGTTTCCTGCGATCAAAATTACATGAAGTTGACGCCTCCTCTATGTACAACCCTACCCTGCTGTATATTATTACCCACCCTTAGGGCTTAATTGGATTTTAATTATTTTTTCCTAATTCTTCCGCGGCTTTCGCGTGCTCCTTTCTAAAAGGTCGGGAACGCATCTGTAATTCCCCTGGTGTTGCGGTTGTTCATGGGTGGCGATAGTCACTTACCATCAGGTGAGCCGCGTGCTCGTTTGCCCGCTCTTCTATAAAAAATGACATAAGGTGTATAGTGTTGCCAGTGGAAGTTCATATAGATTGGGATATCAGCAAAAATAATATTTTTCGCCCGGAAGGTAAAAAACTTGTGTGATTCCGTCCGTCAATTCATGACTTCATAGTATACAAATACAGAGGAGGCGTCAACTTTATGTAACTTTGATCTAAGGACACTTTCATTAAGTTACTAGTAAGTTTTTTGTTATAGGGTAGGATGACAAACGAGCACACAGTCCACCTGATGGTAAGTGGTTGCTGTGGCCCATAGACATCTACATCTATCCTTGATTACGAAACAAAATACAGATGCGTGATCCGTGAGGACTTAGGTGGAATTCATCGTTTCCAGTAAAATGGGTCTCCGGTTCTCTACACTCACAGAAGCATTAAGCTACTATTTGACGCTGGTATTCTGTGAGAGCGTGGTCCTCCCCGGTCGAGCCGACCTATTAGTGTTACAACTATACTACTAATATAACTGCGGCATGGCTATACCACGTAAAAAACTTATTTTTGTGGATTTAATATAAGGCTGTTTGTACATGTCTAAATGTGCTGTAAATGTTCATTTATAAGACATAAAGGAGATGAATTTTTACTATTTAGACAACATTCTATTTGTTAGCGTCAAGTTGTTATGTTCCTTCCAAATGAAAAGCTCGAATGTTTAAATTTCAATAAAAAAAGTTAGAGCCGACTTCTAAGGAACTATAAATAATAAAGTCATTTTCATACAAAACCTTTTGAAGTTAGGGATGTAACTGATCAAAACACTACGTTTTAGGAAAGCTTTCTGAAAAGAAAAAATGCAAAGAAAGTGATTGATTGATCCATCCCACGTTTGGATATACCTAAGGAAATTTTTATTTAAAAAAATTAATAAAATATATTTATAAAATATCATGAAATTTATTAGTTAAATTATTTACGAATTTAATATTATTTATAACATAAGATAATAAGATTATTGTTAGTATAGAATGTTGTAATTATATTGAGTAATACCTAAAAATAAATATTACACTTTTGCCCAAACATAACAATAAAGAAATGCGCTGAAACATTTTTTTCCACCATTGTGAACAACATTTACCTCAGATACAGCATTTTATCTTCACGTATTTTGTGCCTTGAAAATAATTTGTTTATTTTGTTACACGAGACTTGTGTCAAGAACTTCTCTTTGTAACAAATGTGTGACTGTTTTAATTAGAGGCGCGTTGTAGGTACATTAACCATGCCACATTTAAGTTTCATGTTTACTTATGACTTGGTTACAAAAAGTTGAATTAGAGGGATATTTAAAATGTAACATTTTTTTCTTTGAGTTTTTATGCGAATTGGATTAATAAATTTACTTATTTTGGATTTTTATTTTTTCATTGTATTTATGTTGTTACTTAAATAAATAAAAGTAATCTACAAAATAATAACTTTATTTAACCTATTTTGTTTAACATTCATCTGATTAAATAAGTATGTAATCAAAGCCTCGACCGTTCTTGTGGTCTCCCCCTGCCGAGGTCTCACATCTCGTTGGATTTTATTTATTTATGTATATTATTTATTTATTTTATTTTATTGATATGTATGTATATCTATCATTTTCATTTATATTTTTATAAAACTATAACTAAAACTACGTTAATCCTAAAATTAACTGTATAAATACAAAAAAAAATTAATAATATTATTTATTTGATAAATATAGTACATTTAAGATGACAGATAGTTTTACATAGTCCACATGTTTACCACATCTGACAAGTAAAAATTATTTAACATAATATATTAAATCATTATTTTTATAAGTAAGTGAGTCAATATAATATACATAATTAATATCAAATTAAATAAAATAAATTTAAAGTACAATTTTCATTTCAATCATTATTATTTTATAGAAACTTATAAAATAATAATGATTGAACTCTGCAAATAAAAAAAGTATAAAACATATATTTAACTTAATTTAATTTATAAAATTTATATGTGGTCTTGTTTGTTTAGAATGAAACACAGCTTGGTGTTTGACTTGAAGGTTTAATCTCTCTCTTCACAGCTATATCGTCTTGTCACAATGGCTTCCCGTTTGCTAGTCCCAGTCTTTAAAATCTAGCTTCCCCTCATTCTTACTTCTCATTCAGTCACTCGCTCATTGTTCACTCATTTTAAATACTTGCTCTTTCACTCACTTTCATACTGTCATCTTGCTATCTTTATCACACATTCATTCTGTCATTTCATTCCTTTACGTTCCGTCCCACATTCGGCCTTCCTTCAATCATTCTGTCCTCAGGGTGATCAACAAAACTAACTTTTGCACAATCTTACAGCTAATACTACAATAAACAAAATAAATACATCCTTAACTTTAACAAATACGTTGATACGGTTGAAGTATGGAGTACAACTCTAAACATAGGAACAGAACACATCACAACGCTTAATCATGGTAATATTCTTTGGACGTTGAACATATCAGTCCCACCCGTGACCATGAGTGCTGTAAAGCGTTCGAAACGTCGGGTATTTAAAAAGGTTATTACAATCGAAATTTGCATGTAGTGAAGTTTAATATATATATATATATATATATGTATATATATATATATATATATATATATATATGTATATATATATATATATATATATATATATATATATATATGTCTATGTGACATTAGATAACGACCTTGTCTTTATTCAACGTTGTTCAAAGATTAGAAACAGCGTTTACCTTTTACATTAATAGCGAATGTTAAATACTAGCTTCAAACATAATCTTTTAAGTAATCTTTCCTTTTATAAAGTCAACAGTTTTTTAAATCTCACATTAACTATTTTATTAAATACTATTTTAGAGACACGGTGCTTTACTTAATACAATGTAACAAAACGAATTCTTATTACTTAGTGTATTCAGAGTGACTTACCCGTACAATTCCATCTTCAATCCATTTAGCTATTTGATGATTCACCTCGTCTTGTTCTTTAACGCTAACCTCCTTGGTCGTTGAGCGACAGGAACGTCGTCTTTTAACTCGATTCTCAACTGAATCGGCGCCTCTTTTGTCCTTACCGGCTTGTACTTCTCCATCAGGCACCTAGCTTGTTACTGCGCACTCATACTTACTTCGGTACTTACAACATCAAAATCAGACACCACACATGTAAGGTTATGCATCCCTTGCTCATTAGATGGCAAAAACACAACATGGTTACACTCAAGAATCATAACAACATTTTCGAGAAACTGCTGACCCAGAATAATGGTATAGGGTATACTATTTTTAGGCACAATATAAAATAAAACGTCCTTATAATTGTTGTTATCAACACACACCGTCGTACGCAACATGCCGATAGCTTTAATTTGTGACGCTCCAAGTCCATGGAAAATTTCGTCACTTTGTTCATACTGTCGTCTGTCGTCTATAGCATTTACACAGTCGGTTGACATCAAATTCACGTCACTACCGGAGTCAATAAGAGCCTCGAACTGCTTTTGAAATTATAAAACATCTTTCCTAGGTCTTTGTCGGTTTTCGTTTACGTTCACTGACATTGAAGTTGGTCGGCTGCCATTTTCTTCGCTCTGAGTGCTACCAACCTAGCATCACATTCGTTCGCGATCTCGTTATCTCGTTCATTCTTCGGTCATCGTTGCCGACGCCTACGCCTTTACCTATGGCGCCATCTTTTGCCACTTCTTGTGACTCACAATCTTTGGCAACGTGTCCGAATGAATTGTACTTAAAACACTTTACGATTATTTTCCTATGTGGACATTCCACAGACAAATGATGATTTGTTTCTCCACAGTTATAGCACCTCAAATGCCGCGTAGTACCTCGACTGCCACTATGACTCTGATTTGGCGCGTGTTTGCTTCACTGCTTCGACGATCGTACGTTTTCACTGAACTGCTATATTTTCAGTTTGTCTTTTAGGTCACTGTAGTTGGTAACACCGTACAGCATAATCTTGTTCACTTCATTGTCTTTGATTCCTTCTATTATGTATTTTATTGCGACATAATCAGGCATTTTCCCACGCCGACCCATTTCTTTTATCACGAATAGATAATCTAAGCATGTTTCGTTGTCTTTCTTTTTTTTGGCACTCATCATTTCATGCGCCATCTTGGCGTCAATGGTATCCGGAAATTCCTTCAGGAGATTCGTCTTTAGCTCCTCCCACGACTTGTAAGTTTTTTCTGACCACAACCATAGTGCCGCACTGCCACTTAAAGATCTCATTGCTATTAGCAGCTGTTGAACCGGAATCCATCCGAATATTTTGCCATTGTCTTCTAAGTCTTGTACCCATTTGTTAGCCGGATATGTTTTATCCTGTTCAGTGAACTTTGGAATGAGCCCGTCTGCCAGATGCAACATGCCGCTGCTTTGCACTGCCGAATTCGCATCTTCTAAATCCACCTGACGACTAGCTCGTCTTGAATCCTTTGCCATTGCTCGTCATCTTCTTGAATCCGTAAAGCGAAAGTATGAACTGCGTGCACCAGGTGGACAACCTCCAAATCAAACCGTCGTTGTCTCCGTAAACGTCGTAATTCTTTTTGCTCTTTTTCAATCTCGGACGAGCTCCCAAAATTTTTGTGGTCTTGCTTGTTTAGAATGAAACACAGCTTTATTTTTGACTTGCAGGTTTAATCTCCCTTCACAGCTATATCGTCTTGTCACAATGGCTTTCCGTTTACTAGTCCCAGTCTTTAAAATCTGGCTTCCCCCTCATTTTTACTTCTCATTCAGTTACTCGCTCATTGTTCACTCATTTTAAATACTTGCTCTTTCACTCACTTTCATAGTGTCATCTTGCTAAATTTATCACACATTCATTCTGTCACTTAATTCCTTTACGTTCCATTCCACATATATTAAATTTTTTGGGAGATATTTAAGAGCTGATATCACTCAGGTCGCCCCCGAGTGACGCAGGGCGTTTGTTAAACAATAGTAGTTACGCATACTAGTGTGTGTAATAAGCACACAAGCGCTCGAAATCGGGCCCGTTATTTTCAGGTATATAATCAAAGGCTGTGATATTTCATAATTGTTTAAAGTAATATATTGTAAATTTACTTTATGTAAAAGAAATGTCCCGCTGGGTTTCTTGCTGGTTCTTCCCAGGACAGAGGTTGTCTCCAAACCAATGGTAGAAATAAAATGATCCTATTCTATTCTAAAAGCCTTTTCCATGTGATATTATACATTTTCTAATTACCTTCCTATAGATATATATGATAAAATAAAAACTAAAACTAACAACTTTAATTATCATTCACTTCTATTCCTCGCCATAAAGAACCAGAAACGCTGGGTGCGTGTCCTTGCTAAAATGGCTATATTTAGCCTTTGAGTGCGTAAAGAACGAGTCCTTATTTTATAAACTTTTTTTAACACAGATAACGTCCCATTTGAAATATTATAGCGCTATTTCCAACAACTAAAGAATTTTTTTTTGTTTTTGAAAACACTACACTCGAATTTATAAGAAAGCAAGTACTCATGAGTAACAGCATCCTCACGCGTCATCCATCAACTTATCTGTCATAATATTAACACACCCCTACATTTGTGGCTTCACCCACATTTGTGATTTCTCTCTACCCCAGTGTTTCATCCGCTACCAAAGTCGATAGATTTTTCAAAAGCTATAAACCAAAGTGTAATATAGCCAGAGGTGTAGTTATTCACTAATTTTCAGTTTTTTCTAGTAGTTAAAGAAAGATCCAAACCGCATAATAGTCTATGAAATGAAATACTTATATGTTTTATTGTGTTATACAGTTCGTAACAAGGATTATCGCCATTGTAGTGAAGAAAGTGACATATCATTTTACTTAAGTAATCTAATAAATGATAGGCCTTAAGTGGTAATCTCGTGTAAGGCAATCCTAAACTATTAGATCCGCTGCTGAAAATAGTCCTCTCCCATAGATTAGCCAATAGGGGGGATTTTGCCTTAGTTGCCACGCTTGACAGGAGGGTTGGTACCTAGGTGGATTGAAAAGTACTCGGCCTAACACAGATCCATTCAATTCTAAAAATCAAATCTACCCACATTATTTAGTTCAGTTCAGACTAGTTCATTGTGTGAAGTTCGAAACGTGTGCGATAATTAGTTGTGATTTTATAAATTTATTAACAAAGTAATCGGACATAATTTCCGCGAATGGAGCAAATCGAGCAGCGTGCCGTCATTAAGTACCTCCATAAGAAGGGGCTATCATCAAAAGCCATCCATGATGATGTAACGATTCCCCCCCTCTCATAATAAAAAATATATATTATAAAATACTAAATGTATTATATTCCCGTTTATATTAAAAATTATATATATGCAACCAGGATTAATAAATTATGTTTTGACCTTTCTAAATGATCTTTCTAAAGGTTTAATAATAGGCCGTTTGTAATATTTTGGCGTGATCGTCTTAGTTAGGACCATTATTTACGTTGTGTTTGTTTAGTAACTTAGTTCTTTTAGGTGTCTTTTGGAAGAATGAATATTCGCTAGAGCAATTGAAAGCTGTTGGTAGTGCCTTATAAGCTAAGTGAACCCCGTTCACGAAGACAGGGCTCGAGAAAGGTTAAAAACATAAAACGTCCCAATTCCACTTGTATCAGGCTTATATTATTAACTTAATATTATTTATCCCTTCCCACTCGGAAAAGGCTCAAAATATATTTATACAAAATACCCGATACAAGGGCTTCGCTCTCCTACATTTATTTTAAAAAAATTTAGGGGAGGTACACGGCCCCACACACGCCGTGCACGGTGAGTGCCAACCATTTTGATGCACTCCCCCCGAAGGGAACGCTAATTCGGGAACTGGACCGTAGTCCACAGCAAAATAACTGGCGAACCAGTAAAAGAGGCTTGGCCCCTTGTTAGTGCGTAAGCACAAACATCGACCGAAGTCGCGCATGTAAATGCGTGTAAACGCCATACAGAATACGAACGAATCCAGCCACAGTGAATGTACGTCACACGGTTTAGGCAAATAGGCACACTGGCCGTAAACCCTCCGTGAGCGCCACCACCTGCCAGACCGCCGCTCCTGCAGACGTGATGTAAGTGTATGGCATCACCACCAATTGCATGATCAGCACGGCTACTAGCCGCAGAGCGTGTCATGAGTCCACTGCTCACCTCAAGGGAATGGGGTCCCACGTTGTGCGGCTTTCGGCCGCAGCCTTGAGAGTCTCCTCAGATCCTCCCGCCAGCTACCACCCGCATGAGGTCGACACATATGCTCCACCAACCAATACAACGGCAGATGTAGCCAAAAGGCAGTTATAAGATAAGAGTAATAATTCGCCATCAGAAAGGGTTTCTGTCACTGACGTTGAGTAAATGCATTTTCGATCATGTTTGTCTCACCCACCAACAAGTTGCCTTCAATCATTCAAAGGTGGGAAAGTTACAGAGATATAATATTATGTTGTTATATAAAACATCGTGGAGGGCGGACAGTCTGCAGCCCCGCAATGAAGGGACCCGACTTGGGCAAAGCTACTTAGGTGTGAGTCAAACCATGACGCAGAGAGCGCCATTGAGAATAGCGTCCCACCAAACAACCATCGCAGAGGCGCAATGCTGCAGAACGCAACAAGCATCAATACGACTATCGTCGGGCTTACACCATTCCAAGGTCCCCCATACATCCCAGCAGACATCACCACCCGTATACCTCCATCGACCAGAACCACAAGAGAGCGTCGAATCAGGCGCAGCACACCCGCAGATATATCACAAGATGCAATACCGCAAGTAGCAGTAAGCATCAATGCAACTATCATACGGATGGCGCCCCCTCACAACACACCCAACATGATCCCTATCGACTTCGGTAACAAAGTTGGTATTGTTGTTATATAAAAAATTTCACCAACGTATCATAGTAGCACGCTACTAAGACGCCAATGAACAAAACTCCACGTATCATAGCGCTAATGCACTAAGACATGAAGTTGAGTATGCCTGTTACACTTAAAAGTGCTACCAAACACACTCATCATCCCAATCCGAAAGATAGACGACACATCGCTATGCGCAACGACATCGCCCACAAACGGTATGGGTGTGCGATGTCCACAGGAAAGCCGTATTGCTACAACAAACCCGCTTACCACCGGCACTAAGATGTTAATTGTATACCTCCATCGACCAGAACCACAGGAATGCGTCGAATCAGGCGCAGCACACCCGCAGATCCTTCACAAGACGCAATACCGCAAGTAGTAGTAAGCATCAATGCAACTATCATACGGATGGCGCCCCCTCACAACACACCCACATGACTCCTATCGATTTTGGTAACAAAGTTTTTATTGTTGTTATATAAAAAATATCACCAACGTATCATAGTAGCACGCTACTAAGACGCCAATGTACAAAACTCCACGTATCATAGCGCTAATGCACTAAGACATGAAGTTGAGTATGCCTATTACACTTAAAAGTGCTACCAAACACACTCATCATCCCAATCCGAAAGATAGACGACACATCGCTATGCGCAACGACGTCGCCCACAAACGGTATGGGTGTGCGATGTCCACGGGAAAGCCGTATTGCTACAACAAACCCGCTTACCACCGGCACTAAGATGTTAATTGTATACCTCCATCGACCAGAACCACAAGAATGCGTCGAATCAGGCGCAGCACACCCGCAGATCCATCACAAGACGCAATACCGCAAGTAGCAGTAAGCATCAATGCAACTATCATACGGGTGGCGCCCCTTCACAACACACCCAACATGATCCCTATCGACTTTGGTAACAAAGTTGGTATTGTTGTTATATAAAAAATATCACCAACGTATCATAGTAGCACGCTACTAAGACGCCAATGAACAAAACTCCACGTATCATAGCGCTAATGCACTAAGACATGAAGTTGAGTATGCCTGTTACACTTAAAAGTGCTACCATACACACTCATCATCCCCATCCGAAAGATAGACGACACATCGCTATGTGCAACGACATCGCCCATAAACGGTATGGGTGTGCGATGTCCACGGGAAAGCCGTATTGCTACAACAAACCCGCTTACCACCGGCACTAAGATGATATGTCTAGGACATATCGGTTAGCGAGTCCAAGTTTACCTCGGACCAATTGCTCGTGAAGCAGCACACACGCCACCATAATATTCCTTTTCAAGTCCCTAATAAGGACTAGTCATTTTGCTACAGTCTAGGAGCAGTCGGTCACCCGACCACCCCATACAATGCTTATGCATCAAGGAGACCTCCTATAATATTGCTTATGTATCATAGACCTTACTTTCATAAGTCATGTATATATAGGATTCGAACCCACGACCCTACTATTGTAATGCATATTAATCATAGAGACCTTCTATAGTATTGCTTTTGGATCATAGACCTTACTTTCATAAGTCATTCATATATAGGATTCGAACCCACGACTCTACTATTGTAATGCATATTATTCATAGAGACCTTCTATAGTATTGCTTTTGGATCATAGACCTTACTTTCATAAGTCATTAATATATAGGGTTCGAACCCACGACCCTACTATTGTAATGCAAATTCATCATGGAGACCTTCTTTAGTATTGCTTTTGTATCATTGAGTTTAATATCATAAGTCCCTAATATAGGACTAGTCATTGTGCTACAGTACTTCAGGCAGTCGGGCTCCCGACCACCCCATATATATGTACAACTGCAGGTATGTACCTCCGGCAGCTTCCTCCATACAAGACGTCTATACGTGAACACCTTCCATAACTTAGGAAAATTTTCTTTAATACATGAACTCCTTCAACAACTTAAGAAATTTCATCTATAGGTGAACTCCTTCCACAACTTAGAAAAAATTTTCTTTTATACACGAACACCTCCCATGACTTAAACAATTTTTAACAAAGTTTCTAATTATCTTATAAACGTTATTTAACTTAATTTTATAATATTTTTTGACTTGTATTTCTATTATTTATCTTATTTTAAATATTTTTTCAAGTTTCTAAATAAATTTATTTATTACGAAAAACAATAATTTTGCCTTTAATTTACTATGTTATTGGGATAATGTCTGAAATATATTAACTTTATGTTTATTAATTTAACTTAATTGCTTAATATATATCTTTAAAGACTATTTTTGACGCCCCTTTATATTGAATTTAATTATTAATAATAATATTGGGCCGTCACAATGACATGGTCAGTACATTAGGCGATTGGGCTCTGTCATATTCATCCGTCAAAAAATGGATAGCAGAATTTAAGCATGGTAGAGAGAGTGTGAAAGATGAACCCCGCTCTGGAAGGCCTTCGACGTCAACTACTGACGAAAATATTAAAAAAAGTACTTGATTTAATAATGGGAGACCGCAGATTAAAAATTAGAGAGATAGCCGAGATTATAGGCATCTCTTATGAACGAACTCAAAACATCATTGTCAACGAGTTGGGTTTCCACAAGGTGTCTGCGAGGTGGGTTCCGCGACTGCTTTCAGTTGAACAAAAAAGGACGCGATTGACTATTTCACGCGACTGTTTGGAGTTATTTGAAGCCGATGCAGATGATTTTTTGAATCGTTTTGTTACTATGGACGAAACATGGGTTCATTACTGTACACCGGAAACAAAACAACAATCAAAACAGTGGAGAAGACCTGGTTCACCACCCCTAAAAAAGGCTAAGTCGATTTTGTCGGCAAATAAGGTGATGGCTTCAGTATTCTGGGATTCGAAAGGTGTGATTATGATTGATTATCTTGAAAGGGGTCAGACTATAAACTCTGATTACTACTGCACCTTACTACTTCGTTTACGAGAGGAAATAAAAGAAAAACGTCGAGGAATGCTCAGAAGAAAAGTCCTGTTTCATCAAGATAACGCCCGTGTTCACACGTCAGTACAGTCAATGGCTGAAATTCACAACTGTGGCTTTGAACTGTTACCGCATCCGCCGTATTCACCTGATCTGGCACCATCAGACTTCTTTCTGTTCCCTAACCTAAAAAAGCACTTGGGAGGTCAAAGATTTTCGACAAACGACGAGGTCAAAGCAGCTGTAGACGCATATTTTGACTCTAAGGAAGAATCATTTTTTTCAACGGTCTAAATGCTTGGAAGGGGAGGTGGCAAAAGTGTATTGAACTTGATGGTGATTATGTAGAAAAATAAAAATATAACTGATTTAGTATGTGTTTATTTTCTTGGTTAGGCCGAGTACTTTTCAATCCACCCTGTTTTTTATTTTTATTCAGCTGTTATTAGGAAGATGCTGCTGCCCATCTCCTGTTTTAGTTTTCTTCCGTTGCCTCTTACGACAGCCACTACACTACATACTACACTACAATAAATACTTTGGTGTTTTACATCTTGTTCAAATAATGAAATAGTAAGTGCCATATTTGATTTCATTTTGTTCCTTGCAAATTATTACATTAATTGGGTAACTTATTTAATAATATCCTATTTATTCTGTATTTCATCAAGGGGCAATTACTCAATTATTCAATGTCCGACGCTCGTACATTTTTCATGTTAGAAGTGAATCATGGTATAATGAATCTCGAACTACATAATCAAATTGTGGTGTCTCCAGAGATGGCACAACTAATTAAGAAATCATTTCTGTATTGTTTTATAAATGTTGGCGGTACCAAAAGTCCATCCTTAATATTGTTAATTCACTCAATTATTTTTACGTAATATTTTATTATTTTTTACCTATCGTGTATGCACAACCACTTTTTGTATATACAATTTTAAACACTGTGGTATTCCAGAACCTATATCATAAAACTCGTATTAAAATTTCACTGGCTTATCCGCACAGAGGCTAAGATAACACGATAATACATCATAATTACTTTAACATATTCGATTTTAATCGATTGACAACGGAACTGTGTACGTTTTCATTTCATTACCGTTATTAGATAAATAAATTTAAAATAAATAAAGAACTCAATAACTTTAGAAAATTATCAGCGAAGAAGAAGAAGAATCGTAAGAAGAAGAATTATTTAAGAATCGTAATCTTAACCAGCAATTTTTATTCTGCAACTTTTTTGTACGTATAGAATCTTAAACAAGCTGGGTGTATATACAGTGACACAAAAATGGTAATAACTGCAGTATTTCTGTGATTACACTGCCTCTATAATTCTTCAGACTTGCTGAAATAGAAATAGGTAAGTGGTACCTAACTAAACGGACTCATAGGCAGGAAAGAACCTTACCACCCAATAATTTGTTTTATTGACAACGCTTATACAAAGATATTACCAATTTTTTACCCCATAAGGCGTTTAATGAAAACATTGTGAACAAACCTGCATGTCTGAGTAATATAAACTCAGCACTCTCAACTCTGCACCCCTCTCAGAATCATTTCTGGGCACAAACCTTATAAGAGAAATGTAAATGTATTTAGGTTGTAACTTTGCTATCAAACATACTCTTGGATTACTACATAACAATTGCTAATAGGCCTATGTTCAGTAATGAACTTGTGAAGAGCTGTAATTGTGATGATGATGATGAATTATTAACAGCTTTAAGCAGTTTTATATTTACCTTTATTTAATAAAATCTAGCGCTAAGAATTTCCTTTCTTTGATTATAGTTTCATGCGGGCTGTTAATTACACATGCGGTATAATTTCTTTAGTTCTGTAACTTATAGCCTTAGAGCATACATTACATGGAGGGAGCACGGTGTGAGCAGAAAGCGTGATTGGTGCTCTAAGGTTTAGGTAGAGTCTGTCTCTCTTGCACATGTTCATTACCATATTGAACTAAGTAAAGTAATTTATACAATTTAGATTAGCTAAGTTAGGACTGAGTTCCGTTACATCCTATTCCCTCCGGCACAACTAAAATATATTAGCAATTTTATGTTCTGATTTACCATGTGCTTTTTGGTATTATTTGCTCCCTTACCCCCATTTTACTACTCCAAATTAGAACAGCTCTTAGAACAGCTAATAATTAATAATTGTTTCAATATATAATTACAGTGTATTTACCGTTTAGGCTGTAAAAGGAAATCAATCATCATATCCTATGGAGAATGATTTCTATAAAAAAACTAATCTTTATCTACACCTATGTAATAAATATACTTTGTCGATCAATGCACTCAACTCATATTTAACGATTTCTTAACGAAGCCAGTTTGATTAGTACATTATGGATTTTATAGAAGATGCGTGTTGTGTTTGTGATCTTTTCGTTGGCTGTAGTGATGTTCATGATACTGTTGTCATTAAGGCAAGTAAAATAAGTCAGTATACTCACATGATATTGACACAAATCTCCTTAAACAATACAATATTGAAATTGACAAAAGAGGCAACATAAGTAAAAATTGATGGACCAAAAAAACACAAACCCTCGCAGAAGAACAACAATTCCTATCAGGTACTATTTGAGTTGCTATTGTAATGAACAGACGATATTGAGAGAAAATAACTTGGTGCCATCTCCTTCAGATTGTAACATTTTCTTTGCAATTCCATATGTCAAGTTCAACTGGGCCAACTGATAAGTAAAACGAGAATATAACACACATTCTCGTTTACTACAATCACACGCCGAAACTTTAGGGTCCAGTGAAATTATATTTTATTAATATTAATAAATAAAATACGATTCCATCAAAATAATTTAAATTAGAGGAGCAGAAAACACTGTCCCTCACTAAAATGCATATACAATTTATTTTGCTCCTACACTAGTATTTTAGACATGGTGGAATTATGTTTATGTGATTCACTAATTTAATCTAAAAATCTTAGTTTAAGATTAAACGGAATTAAAAATGTAATAAATGTACGTAAACTGTGATATTTTTTAATTTTAAACATTTTTGATTTATAATAGATGACAATTTATAATTGTAGTGGATTTTAAAATTCACTTACATTTTCTTAAAACTGTGACCTGTTAGTTATATCAAGGTGCAATACATAACATCAACATTTTAATAATTTCATCATCATCATCATCATTACAGCCCTTCACAAGTCCACTGCTGAACATAGGCCTCCCCCAAATGGTTCAGATGATTCAAATGGCTCAGATGGTTAGCGCTCGCTGTAAATTTAATAATTTAAGTTGTTTATGTAAAGAAATCTGGCTAGTCAGAAATTGTTCCGCCAATTCATTGTTTGAAAAGTTTCACTCTAAATTGCCTCCAGACATTTTACAAAGTAAAAAATTTTATAATAAAGCTTTATTTTTATCATTAATTTCTTTTTTATACAATAAGGGTGACATGCGAGCACTCAGTGCACCTGAAGGTCAGTGGATGCTGCATCCCATAGACATCTGTATCTATCCTCGATTCAGAATTAAAAAAAAAATTACGTGGAAGAGCCATGCTGCAATTATGTTAGTAGTAACACGAATAGAATCGAATAATTGTAGCACGAATGTTGTAAATCGAATAGTTGTAGCACGAATGGGTCGGCTCGACCGGGAAAGGACCACGATCTCAAAGAATACCAGCGTGAAATAGTAGCTTATTGTTGCTGTGTTATAATAATAATAATAATAATAATAATAATCTTTATTTGCAAGAATATGGTTGTACAATGGTGTTCGAGTATAATTTGTTCTACATATTCTATCTCAGTGGTGTGCAAATATTAGTCAATTAAGTCAAGTACCCGTAACTTAAACAACAATACTTATCGATTTTTTAACAACACAATTTTTTTTTACGTTACTCAGTTGATTTGATGATTAATTAATTATGCAACAGTGTCAGAAAAATAAATTGCCAATAAGATGTATAAGTATTATTATAGCTCAATGTCAAATATTATTGTTCTTATGTCAGTAAATATAGAGTCAATTATAAATGTTACATATCGAATTGTCATTAATTTATTTCAAAATTTATATCAAATTTATTAATTAAATAAATAAAATTTTTAATTTATAAGAATGACATAATTTAAACATTGTGTCAAATTCTAAAATGTATCGTCTACTTATCTGCAAAGAAGTCTTTAATTGAGTAAAAAGATTTCTGGATGAGCCATTTTTTTAGATGAGTTTTCATTCGCATTGTGAGTGTGTGAGTTTCGTATGGTGAGTGTAGAGACCGGAGACCCGGAGACACTTTTTAAGAGGCTTTCCATCTTAGTCCTCACGGGTGACCTTGCATCTGCATTTTGATTCGTAATCGAGGATAGATGTAGATGTCTATGGGCCGCAGCAACTACTCACCATCAGGTGGACTGTGTGCTCGTTTGTCACCCTATCCTATAAAAAAACGCAGATGCGTTGTAACCCCTGAGGACTATAGACAAAGCACTTGTTACCAAAAAAGGGTCTCCGGTTCTCTATACTAAGCCAGCATTATTCTGATTTTTAATGCTGGTATTCTGTATTTTAATACGCAGCTGCAGCTTGGCTTTATCACATAAATATTTTTTTGGTAAACTGATATCTTTGTACAAACAGCAAAATAACTTTTTAATCAACTTAGAATATTTCCGAACTTCCAAAGCAGTAAATTTGTATCAGATATCATGAATAAGTTACCTTTACGAGCTGGCGGTTTACTGTTATGCGCATAGTTTACGTGATAGTAAAACCAAAACATAACGTTTGAGAAAATTAATGAGCTGCAAATACGATGGAATCATAAGGCCGAATATTCTTAAAACTTAAAGTAAGTTTGACTTAGCGGTCAGCCACCGTAGAGTCTACATCACCTGAAGATGCCTCGTTCAGAGGCGAAACACGTGTCGTATTATCGTCGATGGTGTATCTTTCCTAGAGTAGTGGTGTTGGGAGTAGTGGTGTTGGGAGTAGTGATGTTGGGAGTAGTGATGTTGGGAGTAGTGGTGCTGGGATTAGTGGTGACGGGATTAGTGCACGCAATTGAGGGAGGGCGGGAGATGCCCTTCAAACTAGGTAAGACACATCATTTTATTTAATTGAGCGGATGGTTGCAAAGTTACTATTAATATCTTTATTATAATGGATTTACGCAAAGTAATGCCTGATTTTATTAATTATACGTATTTATATTGTATTATTCCTAAAATATTTGAAACGTAAATGAATGACTTTAAATAAATGACTAAAGAAAGTTTTTAAAAATAGAAACAGATAAGATAAGCTAACGGTATGCAAGTATATAATCGTAATAATCATCTTTATCAATAAAATCTATCAAAAATCTACTGTTGAAAATCAGTCTTTTCCATGGATTCCTCATTGATAGATAAAAACTACTTAGAGTGATAAAAAACCCACATTTAAGAACTAAACAAAGTTAAAATATTTTAAAGAATTATGTTGTAGTTTTCCGGTTGTCACTTATATGTCAGTTTTTTTACAATAATGCATGCAAAAATGAGCATGTGGCTCATCTGATGGTAAGTGACTACCGCCGCCCATGAACAATTGCAACACCAGGGGGATGGCAGATGCGTTGCCGGCCTTGTAAGAACCTATCACTTCGTTAATTTTAAGTTCCTGAAAAATTTTACCATTTTTTTTTATTCATTTCATCATATTTCTTTTTAAAACGTTAATTGATAACTATCGCCTCGAAAAGCTCCCTTGTATTTATTAGGAGATTGCAGTGTTCAAGTTTAATAAATCAAACAAGTTATCAATTTTATTTACAAAATCATCTGTATCTCTTGCAGCAACCTCGATAAGATGTAAATCTACGTAGGTATGTTAGTAAACGTAGGTAAATTATTCTTTAAAAAAACAAAGTTTTACACTTATTAATTTTTACATCACCCTCAGAGTGAGCACTGGCCGAATCGGTTTAAAGCAGTTTTTCTCTGTATGAGACAAGCCGCCAGTGCTAACGCACTCACGCGCCTCAAACTTATAGTAGTGTCTTTGTCCCTGTACGGTACGGTTTTTTTACTCATGTCATAATACTACAATGCAAATATTTAAATAGATGACCAGAAGTATTTTCTTTTTTAAGAAATGATAACTCCACACTAGAATTTTCTCCTGTGTCGTAGGAGCAGTTAATAACAAATCTAAATTATAAATGACACTCAGTAATGTAAAAGCGCTTAGTGCCATTTCGATTTCTGAATCGAATGACTTTTATTGTAGTTAGTTACGGCGTCTTAGCACAGTGGTTAAGCGTTTGCTCGTGGCGCTGAAGGTCCGCGAGTTTGAAGCCAGTACGTAGCTTTTTGGCCTACAATGTTCTTTTCCGGGTACCTATTTGTCTTTTTGCAGTATATAAATTGACTTCACGAAACATGAGATAATTCTACTCTGGGGGTAACGTTTATTATAATAAAAAGTACAAGAGAAGTGGATTTAAATATATCCATTTCATATCAACATTCACGCAATGTGAGTGTTGGATTATAATTTCATCTGAGAAATGTAAGTTTTTTTAAAAGGTCTGGAGGAAATTGTAAAGTGCTGGCATCAGTTGTTCGCGGAATCAATTTAAATTTGGCGCAGATTCAAAGGAGCTAGCTAATCGCTATAAGGGTTTTGTTATAAGATTGATAAAAAAAACATTATTTTTATTAATTTTATTAATTTAATGTTTATTGCGATACAACTTAATCTGAGGGTTATAATGGGCTGAGTTATTGCCTTATTGCATTCTTTTTCAGTCAACCATGAGGGTTTTCCACAAGATAGTGCTGTCGGATCAGTTTTTAAACGTATACTTGTTCATTGCTTTTCTCAAAAGTCAAGAGTTGAATACCGAAAGTGGAAGTAATCTTTAAGTTAAAAAGGAGATGTTGGACTACTTAATATAAAAAATTATTAGTTAGATTCTGGAGCAACGCCTCTAATGAATAGAAAGCTTGGAACGAAAAGCAGTGATCTGGTCGCATTTTCTTGAGTTGAAGATAAATCTTATACAGTTGTTGAGAAGGCACCCCAACTTGTTAAGGAGATTTAGCGAGAGGTCTGAAAAGCACACAACTGTATAGTATATAATCGGGTATATATGGATATATACCCGTATATGTCTATAATGAAGGGTAAGAAGTTTTAAAAACGATATAGGGAACGTAGAGTGGCAACAACTTTTCGACTAATTTCCAAGATCTGTACAACTTAGTTTATACAGTGATATATGTGCAAACCCAAATTAACTATGGAATTAGATAATGGAATAGAGATTATATTTAAGTATGCGAAATACCCTGTTTATTTATTTTATACACTTTGACTTTAGCTTAAGAGGGTTCATGAGGGAGGATGCAAATTAAGGGCCTCGATTGTAAAATGAGTGAACCTTAACTCAGTGGCGTTTTCTATTAGCAAATAAAATTAAAGTAGTACATTCAAAGTAGCTTAATCGAACGCTGTATTAAAAATAATCTGAGATTAATATTTAAAGTAAATTAATTTTGCTTACATTTTTTTAATACCGCTAAGCAAAAATGTAGGCCGGTCACACACTTATCTTTCTTATTATGGGCCAGTTTTTGACTACAATCCTACCTGGTGGTAAGTAGTAATGAGGCTATAAATGGTAATCGCGCTGTCTTAGAAAGATATGAAAGTAAGAGTAGGAAAAGCCTATTAACTGTTTCCTTGATGACGCCCAGATTGTATTTGGATAATAAAACTAACGCTGGCAAATTGTTTCATTCCTTTGTAGTACGTATAACGTAAGACAAAAAACAATCCGTTTAGTCGTGCAATATGGACAGCAAAGGGTCGAGGATCCACCGATCGCCTGGTTTTCCAATGATGAAAAGGAGACGAAGGGATTAAATTTTCCTATTTCCGAGCAAGTAATAATAACAATACTTAGGCGTAAGAAAGTGGGGTCGACATTTCCCTATACCTAAAAATTATGAAGGGAAATGACAATTCCATCACCCGCTAAATTAACAGTTACTAGACAAAATATAATATACCCGTATGTGACAAAACTGATACGTCGGCGCATTCAGTCAGCGCCCTGCCAAGAGGTGTCAGCCCCGTGCCTAGGCAAAATTGAGGGTACAAAGGTTCGTTTGCGCATACAGCCGAACCACGAAACGGTTCCGGGCCTGGGTATCTCCGTTTAATTGGCACCTATAAAATGGACGATGGCACAAAGAGGAACGTGCGTGGGGTCGTTGTTTGGAGGTAGTCTGAATGCGTCTGGAGCTAGTACTACTGGACGCAACAGCATTCGGGCTGCTAACCGACCGCAAGAGGCTGCACGAGCACATAGTAGCCCCTCGCGTACATCATCCCCACCAGATGGCTTGGTGTCGGCAGGGACCTCCTCAGCAAATGGCACCCGCCTCTGGTGGAGTACGCCAAATGCGATGCACGAAGAAAATGAATTCAATCGCATTGCGGTCGTATTTTATAAAAGTGACGACGAAAGGGGGAGAAGTTAGGGGTTTTGCGTACCCTAGGCTAGGATGCATCGCTTTCTTGCTGTGCTGGAGTCATCTATTACCGTCACCGAGCAAAACCGGGAAGATCGAGTTCGGTACATCATGCGCCCAAAAATATTTGATGATGTCGAACTCGAACAGCTACGACGTGAGGCTGTTCCCTCATCGAATGAAAATACCACGACAGGAGATGCGGCTATACGAATTGAAGAGCAAACCGCACATGTAGATACCACCGTAGGTCTCCTTGCGGTTGACTCAGACGATGACGTAATAGTCGCCCAGGAACAAGAGCAAACGAGCAGAATTTGCATTGAATACCGAAAATTGTAGTGATTCATTGTCTTACGCTGCCATGACGTTTTTTGTATGTCATGCCAAAATTGTTATTGCTTCCGATAAATAGCGTTATAACTATTTCCTTTGCTTCAAGCGGAATATACCAAGAATAACAATGGGCAGCAACGTCAGAGGTTCGAGATGTCTAGTAAGTACTAAACGCCTGCTAAGCGTGACTATTAAGACAAATCTTTAGTATAACGGGAAGGACTCTGATTCTATAGTCAATATATATATATATATATATATATATATATATATATATATATATATATATATATATATATATATATATATATATATATATAGTTATTTGTTCTTTAGTACGACAAATTGAACTGGGGATAGTCACAATGATATTAAGAATAATTTTTAGGTCAAATTCGGGTTCACTCAACACAGTTCGAAGCCCCAAAACGATTTCACTTTAACAATTAATTTGGGTAACGGGTATCCGTTAATTGATCACAGTTGAATTACTTTGAAGCTGATTTTATCAAAGTTTATTTTATATCAATCTTGATTTGTATAATGTAAATTAAAAACATTTGAAAACTTTATTAAGTTTTAATATATCGAAATAAAAAAAATTACCAGCTAGGGGTCAAATTTTACCCTTATTTTACAGAAAATGCACACAATATTTACAAATATTATGTAAGGAAGCTAACAGTTTGTTCTTAAAATTAAACTTTATACGTGGTAGGGCAATTCTTCAGCTCTAGCAGGATCACGCTATCACAGAATACTAGCGCAAGTTACCAGCTAAATGTTGCTGTTTTTCGTTAGGTAATATAAAGGATCGGAGACGCTTTTTGATGAAAACGAGACATTCTGTCTCAGGGCTGTTTACGCAACTTGAATTTAATTGTAAACTGAGAAAGGACGTAGATGTCTATGGGTCACAGCATGCACTGCCCACCTGATGGATCGTCATCATGGATGGATTGGTGTGCTCGTTTGACACACATATTCGATATAACTGAAATTTCCATCTTAGTTATAATTTATTACTTATTACAATATTTTCTTTGCGGGTTAAACATATTTACAGTCAGTAAGTTATAATATAAGCTGTAATGTGTGGTGACGGCTTGAGAAAATTCATTATCCCACTTGCTTTGTACCCCACGTCTGTTTTTGAGTACCCTACTTAAACCTTCCTTCGTGATTGGTTGTTACGACAGCAACTAACGCTTGGCATATCGAGATTACATCGATTACATGTTATTAAACACTAGATATTCCTTCATTATATAAAGTAATGGCAATATGTTAAGACGTTAGTATTGCATTTTCTTTTATAGTACGACATCTGACAAAATACAGTTGTATTACAGTTATCACATTTATAAAGATAATGTTTGCAATGTAGAGATTTATGGATCTATATTTTTCTCTAAAATCATCTTTCCTTATTTATTTTTTAATAATACTGATGACATACGAGCACACAGTCGATCTGGTGTTAAATGGATACTGGGGCTTACAGACACCTAAATTTATCCTCGATTTAAGAATCAAAATTAAGATGCGTTATCATCTCTATGCACTAAGATAGAATACCTCCCAGTTACCAGTAAGAGGCTTCCAGTTTTCTACGCTTACCTTACGAGCCACAACACGCTGGTTCTGTTGCGCATCCTTAGAGCGTGATTCTTCCTGAATCGAACTGCACAATTCGTGTTCTAATAATGTAGCTGCAGCGAAGCTCTGACACCATAATCAAACATTTTATTAAAAATACAGCTTTGTTTTACACGTTCAAATTAATACATATATGCAGTGTGAAAATCGATAAGACTAAAAAGTAAAAGTTGCATCGCTGTAGTACTGAGAAACAAGGAAAATGGTACAAAATAACGTGTCTTTAAAAGTATAAATAAGGAAGACGATGAAAACATTACTTGATAGTTTGAAACTATTATTAAATTTTCCCAGGATTCAACTAAATTGCATTAGTTTTAAGCTCTTTATAAGGTTTTCTTTTCGATGTAATTGTCTTAGAACAATGTAATGTAAGTGTGATATCATGAAATAAGAAATTGTTTTGTTTTGTTCCTTGTATCATGTTTTATTTTCAATTCACAATAAAAATGGATACGTCTTTAGATTCAGGATATAATATATTAACGGTATTCCTACGAAGACATACAAACCATACGAAAGTATTCCTCCGTTTTCTCCCTAGATAATGATCTTGTACCATTACCCATGAAGTCCGTATCAGAGCCAATGTTAGATATGGATTTTATCGTAAATATTTTTATCGCGTTTTTACTAACGTGCTTTCGTCTATAACTGTAATATATAGAAAATGATCTTTAACTAATTTTCTGACGAGTTCTGTTTCTTTGTACTAATAATTAAATACTTACGCTTAAAATATCAAACAATACCTATTTCTGATAAAATACATTGTATTTGTCGTATAAAATATTATTTATCAATTTTTATTTTCTTTTTCAATAAAATATGACTTACAAGTTGAAAATAATCATATATTGCATCAGATCATTACTGAATAACAATTTTGAATTTTGTGAAATGATACACACATGTCATTGTGTCATCGTCCTAAGTACGTATGTGAAATTAATGTCGAATATTTTCACTCATTGACTGATTTGTTATTATTAAAATATATTGATTACATAACATTTTGGGAGATACTATTTTACGTATATTTTGTTTGATAAGGACCTTAGTAGTAGTGCCTTAAATTCAATTTTATGGTATTGCTGCAGTTGTGTCGTTGGTAATAGGAATGTTTGTAGTTGTTGTCATGTAATGACTATAATGTGGTATCTTGGTTGGGCACGGCATCGAAATATTTTCTAAATAATAATTTACTGGTAATTGACGAAGACGATTAAAACGAAAATTCAATGAAAAACTGATTATGCTACTTTATGCAGACCGTACAACTTATATTTATTACCCTAGGCTAAGAATAAATACCTAAGATGGCAAACAGCTAAGATGATAAAGATATAATATAAGTAATACACGTGATTTAACTTTTGAATAATATAACTACACTCAGAAACACATAAATCATAAGTTTTATGTACATACGTTGTACAATTTATTTGATGATGTTAATGGTGTAACATATAATATCTTGTAAACTGTTCTTTTTTTTTTTTCGAAAAAGGTCTCGCCCTGTTTCTTGCTGGTTCTTCCCAGGACAGAGGTATTTTATGAACCAGTGCTAAATTAAACATAACAGTTACTTTCAATAAGTATTATTTATGATCTATATTGAATAAAAGTGCTTCTCTTTGTAATACAACAACGTTATTTTTCGCTAACCATAGGGAAGTAAGGAGTGTAAATGACTATAATTTGACGCTATACTTAAATAAAGCAATGTGCAATATGAATTTTATGACCAATATATGATTAATTTACGTAATTATGAAATAAAATATTTTCAAACATGTAGTAGCTCACAAATGTTAACGATCGAATTTCAATAAAGTAAAAATAAAAGAGGGTAGTGGTACGGTCGTAGTAACGGGCATTTCTAGATTTAAATAGAATCACAATATTATTATACAAGTAACGAAATAAACGTGGTAACGAAATAAAGAAACTACCAGAAAAAGCTCTGAAGAAATAGTGAATCAATAGGGTAATCCCGCCCCGAACGTTTTTCTAGCTATCTAATTAAATAGAATTTGTATTCTTATTTTTCTCCAAATCGATAACAATCATAGTCAAGGTGCCATTCACCTGTTAACCGCCAATCTGTGAAACGTCACGATCTCAGTAAGTTTCAGCATTGGGAAGGCTACATTTCTTAGAGAAAAAGGGTGATAAACGAGCACACAGACCACTTGATGGTAAGTGGGTGCAATGACCCATAGACATCTACATGTATCACCGATTATGAATAAAAATCCAGATGTGTATTCACCCTTGAGGACTTAGATAGAATGCTCCGCTACAATTTAAAATCGTCTCTGGATTTTTACACTCATCATACCAAAAGGCAGCATCAAGCTGCTATTTTACGCTAGTATTCTGTAAGAGCGTGGTCCTACTCCAGTCGAGTCGATTTATTAGTCCTGCAGCTATGTTTACATAATATATATAGCATATCAGCATGCAGGGTGACTCTATCACGTTAAAAATATCATATATGTCAAGCAATGAACCATCAAATATGAAGTGAAGGAGAACTGATGGTAATGGTGAGTCACACAGACAAAGAAGATACCTTAAGATAATTTGTCGCCTCAAATGACTAACATTTCATGTTAGAAATTTGAATTACAACCTGTATATATACTGAATCTCTATACTCTTCAGACCGAAATATAGCAGTGCACGCACCGCTGCTTGACGAACGGACTCTCAGACAGAAAAGAGTCGTTATGATCTGGAAAAACAACACAAACATGGTAACGAAGTGAAGAACAGGTGGTGCTTGTTTTATATTGTGGATGGATATTTTGGTTTAGATATACCAGAAAACCCCTTTTGCCAATGATACTGTAGTGCTATTTATATAACCATTTCGATATCAAGCTTCATCTGAATGACAAATCTCTGGAATTCTGTAAACTATGGAGTGTAAAAGCAATCTCTCATAGTAGAATAGTTGAAAAAGTAGCCATCTGTAAGCAGTAAAAAACAGCTCAAAACTCTCCACAATAGCGCTGGAGTAGCTACTGGATGAACTGATGAACTGAAATGAACTTAGCAGTTGTCGACGGTTTAAGTATGCTGCTAAACTGCTCAGTAGCTCTAAAATCTAAAATAATTTTATTTAGTAAATATAACCTCGAAAAAGTTGTCTATCCCACTAATATGATCTTACAAAACCTTTATTATATAGATTAATATAATTATCATATAAGATGTAGATAACTGTATCATATTAATTATTGGGGTGATGGAAAGTATTTACTAGTCCTGATATGATTTGTATAACATAATCCAAAAAAGTAAAGAAGTAGTAGAATAAGTGTAAAGGGGAACGGCCGATTTATTACCGCATACTTTTTTCGTTGTTTTGTTATAGAATTAATACCAGATATTAAGGCAACTAAGCCAATAATTTTCATGTAAGTTTTATATTTTTAGAACTTGGGATTAATTAATAATAGCAATAAAAATATTTTAATAAATAAACGTAATATAATCATAAACTAAATGCAATTATGCTATTAGAATTTGCCATATGTAATATAACAGAAATATCGAAATTGTAATTCATTATATAGAAGTAGAAATAACAATATATATAATTAAACACTTACATATTATATCTAAGAATACATTAATTGTTGTATAAAATCATAATGTTTAACAATTTAATGATAGGAACGATTTTAGTCATCAATTGTTTTATTTATATGGCAATTATTTATTGCTATTTGACAGGTGAAGAAAATCTGTTTCTGTCTTTCTATTCTATTTGTCTTAAAGAATTATCTGGCCGTTTTTACGTTGGGTTGAGCATCTGCACCTTCGTACTCTATCTCTTGATAGAAGTTTCGCGAAAGGATGCTGTATTAACTGTGCTGTATGCGTTCATGCTTTGTCAAGTTTGCAATGTGTGAATTACAACGTTCGCCTGTCCCGAATAAGAAGGCACGTTTTATCCGATGAAAGTGAAGATGTCGTCAATACTATTCGACTGTGGACTTATCCTAGAGATGTAAGTAGTTTACGAATAACATTCTGCATATGAGCAGACTAGTGACTACAACTCTGAGATAAGTTTTACGTATTGAAAGTATCCATACCACACTACAATATGTATATAATCTACTAGAAACTAACAAACACGGCTATTTGTATGTATATAATATAACATACAAATTATTATTTACATGTATTATTTTTTTACATTTATTATTTTGAAAGTATGACTGCTGAAATGGAGAGGACAGTTTATTATGTTGAACAGTACTCCAAATCACTTCATTATTTCCAGATAACACCTGTTGACCATATTTTTCATCCATGCTGGCAACTAGTTACTTATTCACATTTATTTGATAACTTGCCGTGAAGAATAGTTGGCCATCAAAGTAAGTCTGTTATATGCAGATGATCCATACTAAGAATTAGTCGACGCAGGATTTTGATCGAAGGGGCAAATGAAGAAAAACAAAGAATGGCTAATACAGTTTCTACTAGGATCCAATCACGAGAGGTATATATACTATAACTATTATTAATTTTCTTTATTAAATTTAAACTGAGAAATAAAATGATATTAATTATTTCCCACTATTACCATGCATGTTTGAATGCAAGCTTTTCTTTATTTTATATTTTTTGTTTTAGATTTGTTCTGAAGATGAAGCTTGTGTGCCATGTTGGCTAAGAGCCAGAAAAACTAGGAGTGCTCCACCAGTAGAACATATGCAACCCCTTGCACCTGATCATGTGGATGGTGATCATTCTCTTTTAACATGTGCTGTATGTGGTCAGATTGTGTCCACCACAACATCAGATGAAGAGTGGAATCCCGACAACACTGCCCGTTTGTTGGAGCACCAGCAGGCATATATGAAATACTATAATTATATTTTACTGTAATTATATTTTTGTATTTATTGCATTTCATGGGTTTTTTTGTGATACATTACAGCACATGCACTCAGCAATGGTATAACAACATGAAATAAAGCTAGCTAGCTCTAATGTCTTAATTCTAATACTAATATTTATATATTTTTTCTAACTCAATTGTCTTTTCTTATATCTCTATTTTATCTTTGGATAATGTATTTGTTATATAGTTTAACTGCCATGAAATATTGTTCAGAACATAGATAAAGAAAAAAAAATAAACTTCATGAATGACTTTTACTTAAATGTTTTATACTGTTAATGGCATCTTGATCGCAAAAGTCAAAACATTTATAATATGTATAATAAAAATGCTTGAATTTTTTATGTAGTTTATAAAGGACTTCGATAGTTATAGAATAATTATTAGTTAGTTATTTTTAGTGTATTTTGACATTTGTAAACGATTGAGTGACATTGTTTTTAGAATAATTAATCTTTTGACATTTATCTTATTATCAATTGGACATTTTTATATTACATTAATAAATTAAATTCATCAATAATTGAAAAAAAAATTGTTATATCTATTTAATCAAAATTTGCATGCCTTGATAAGGTAGAATTGATAGGAACTTTTATGTTTTACTAATACTCTTGTAATATCTACCTACATTCTATGCAAATGAATAATTATGAATTATGTGAAAAGTGGTTTTAGGCAGTATTAATTTCTTTCTCTTCCTAAGTTGTATATTATGTTCATTTATATTATTGTCACCAGCTTTTTGAAATATATCTACATATTTTCTTACTAATTTAGATGATTCTAATATGTATAATGATGTAACTGTTAATAATCTTGTATTGTATGAAGTGAATGGCAGAGTCGGAAAGGGACGTCCTAGGCGAAAATTTATCGACCAAATTGGCGATTTATTGAAAACGGGTCAAATTAGGAGTACCTTTAACCGACGAGCATGTATGCGTAGGTATATGGATGTGAAGGAGGCGAGAGAGGTGTGTCAGGATCGTGCCAAATGGAATCTGTAGTCTCTGCCTACCCCTCTGGGTAACAGGCATGAGTGTTTAAGTATGAAATATGGTTCTAGCAAATATTGGCTCTAGGGAAAGCCCTAGAGCCAATATTTGCTAGAACTCTTATACATTGTTTTGAGCGATATTATATGTAAATAATTTTGGATATCTGTACAGTTTTCCCACAACGGTATACGGTTAACGCTTGTCATGCAAAGGGCATTACTCTTAAATGTTGCTACAGAGGCTGCATTAAAAGTATCGGGAATGGAATATTTCCACTGTTCCCGTCATATTAAAATCTTTTTAATTGAACACTCCTTGGTTTTAAAAATCGAATAATATTTATTTATTTAAAAAAGGATTCTCGGTCTTGTCACAAGGTTTTATCAAACTTGTTTAGTCGTTGAGAAAGTGGAATTGACTCGAGAAAATTCAAGAGCGATTATTTATTATGACTTTCGAAGTGGTTTAACACTAAAACAGTGTGTTGACTGGATGATTTCTGCATTTGGTGATGAAGCCCCATCCAAAAACACAATTTGTCGCTGGTTTGCTGAAATTCAACGTGAACGTGTCAAGCTCAGTGATGATCCCCGTCAAGGTCGTCCATAAACTGCAGTCACACAAGAAAACGTTGATGCTGAGCGTAAGCTGATTGAGGAAGATCGACACGTGACATACCGCGAAATTCAGGCAACTTTAGATATTGCAATGAGTCAAATACAAATAATCTTGCCTGAACAATTAAGTGTACAAAAGTTGTTTTCCCGATGGATACCGCATTCGCTCTGTAAAGAGCAAAAAGCAGCTCGCGTTACTTGGTGCGTCAGAACTCTCGCAAGATTCCACGCAGGATCCTCAAATGCTGTATACTACATCGTATCATGTGACGAATCCTGGATATACGCGTACGAACCCGAAACAAAAAACCAGTCACGAGTTTGGGTGTTCGAAGATGAGTTAAAGCCAATAAAAATTGTTCGTTCACGGAGTGTTGCAAAAAAAATGGTGGCCACGTTTGTCTCCAAAACCGACCATGTTACGACTATTCCTCTTGAGGGACAAAGAACGGTAAATGCAGAATGGTATGCTAATATTTGTTTGCCACAGGTCGTTTCTGAACTCCGTAAAGAGAACTGCCACCGCCGCATCATCCTCCATCACGACAAAGCGAGTTCTCACACCGCACACAGAACAAAAGAGTTTTTAGAGCAAGAAACCATCGAATTATTAGACCATCCGCCGTATAGCCCCGACAGAAGCCGTAATGATTTCTATACTTTCCCTAAAATAAAGAATAAATTGCGTGGACAGAGATTTTCATCAGACCTGAAAAAGCTGTGGACGCTTACAAAACGGCCATTTTGGAGACCCCAAATTCCGTATGGAATGGTTGCTTCAATGATTGGTTCCATCGTATGGAAAAATGTGTCAAATTTCGCGGAGAATACTTCGAAAAGCAATAAATACATTTTTAAATAGTAATGTTGTGTCACTTCCTTGATTCCCGAAATTTTCAGTGCCGCCCTCGTATCCCTGGGACACTCATGGGGTGGGTTCTACTAACAACAAAGAGCCCTTTTACTCTATAACTTACTTACACAACAGATATACGATATAGCTATTTGGCAAAGGTTTTCTGTAAGTTCTCCAGCTTGGGTTTCTCAAATTTAATCAGGAATCTCGCTGTATCCTTTTATCCATCCCATTATCTTGTTTGTGTTTCTTTCATGCTTGAAAATGTTAGGCACAACTTATGTCTATCGAACTTAGTGTTCTGTAATTTTGTGTAGTGTAATTTGCATTTCGTCAGTACTATTTTTATATCTATTGCCATCACATGAAATAAATTATTTACAGATGTCATCAATTAATGAAGTTTGTGAAGTTTGCTGGGACAAAGCTCGAGATTTGAGCTTACATGTACCAGAAGGACCACAAAAAAGACCCCAGCATATTGTGTTGCCCAATATAAGAGTTTCCGCTTTCATGCAATATATACACTAGAGGTATCCCGAGAAGGAATAGATGGATTAGAGAGAATAAACATAATGTTGCTTCATGCTAAAATTAATTCCCGCCATTTTTCCGCTAAAACTTTGTATTTATAATTGCAAAAACAAACATGATTTGGCGGGACGGAATCAGAAGTTATTGCTGTAACTGCATTGTAGGTTTAAGAGCAGTGGGATGCTACTCACATGTTATGAGTATTATTTGGCACCTAAGCCATGCTCGCCATGATGGTATTACCCGGCCTGCCCCTTTCTTAGATGAAGTTTTATTAAGAATTCATTATGATTTCTTATATTTACGCGAACACTATATATTGATTAAAACTACTTTTACGGATTTTATCGCGTTTTATTTATATTAATTTTAATACCCGACGTTTCGGGTGCATTCCAGCACCCATGGTCACGGGGAACTGAGGTGACTGACGTCCCGATGCCAAAGTTAACCCGGAGTACCTTCAGCTTTTTAATTATTGTCTTTGGTCCGATCTACGCAGAATGAACTAACTGTATTTTGAAGTCTTGCAGTGGTATGCTTGGGTTTAGATTTAATTTTATTAATTATAGGATCCCAAGCAGGTGGTAGTACCGAGCCTCCTTCTCTATTGAAATTAGGATGTTTTTTTAATTTCAATAGCCTCACGTATCATCCTTGGTAGGAATCGATGTTCTTTCGCGAGGATTTGTGGTCTATCAAATCTGATGTAATGGTTGGGGCCATCTGGAATATGATCGCAAACTGCAGACTTCCCGGAACGTTGATGCTTCACGTCAGCTATGTGTTCTTTTACGCGACTTATAATTGATCTCTTTGTTTGCCCTATATATGAGAGACCACAATCACAATCAAGCTTGTACACTCCTGCATCTTGTAGAGGAATATGACACTTGACGGATGGTAAGAACTGACTAATCTTCTTCTGCGGCTTGTAGAATGTTCTAATAGCAGCTCGCTCCAAGATGTAGCCAATCTTGTCTGTGACACCTCTGACATATGGTAGTATAGCAGGCACACGCTCGATTGTGGCCGGCTTCACTCGGTCACTGTGACGGAGGCGCGGGACCCGAAGCATGTTGTCGTGCAGACCCTGCTTGACGTGCTGAAGCTCGGCGGCCAGGTGTTTGCTGTCACAGATCCCTCGTGCTCTCTGAAACAAAGATTTGCCCACGGTAGCTAACTGTGAAGGATGATGGTGAGATTCACCATTTAAGTATCGGTTTGTATGGGTCTTTTTTCTATACACAGTATGACCTATGGTGTTGTTAGGATACCTTCGTGTGCAAAACCTCCCAAGTTGTATGGGTTACCAAAAATACACAAACCTAACGCTCCATTACGTCCAATAGTGAGTCAAATCGATTCGCCAACGTACAGATTGGTTCAACACTTAGCCAAAATATAATCACCACTCTGAGGACACACAAGAGCACATACTAAGGATTCATACCATTTTGTCAGTGAGATAAAAGACCTACGTCTTGCTGACAATGAAACCATGGTCAGTTTTGATGTTCAGTCTCTATTTACATGCTTACCTGTTGAAGACTGCATCTCAATTATAACTAGGAAACTAGATGAAAATAACATGCCACCAGAATATGCAGTACTACTAAGACATTGCCTTACATCTGACTATCTATTGTGGAAGGAAGAGTTTTACAAGCAAGTAGATGGTGTTGCGATAGGCTCACCTGTATATCCCATTGTCGCCGATATATTCATGGAAGACATTGAGGAGAAAGCCCTCCTTACTGCACCTGTTACCCAAGGGTCTACAAGCGGTACGTAGACGATACTTTCACAATTTTACCATCAGACAAAGTAACTGCATTTTTAGAACATCTTAATTCCATAAACCCTAAAATTCAATTTACTATGGAGTTAGAGGCAAATAATTCCTTAGCTTTCCTAGATGTGTTAGTAATCCGAAGGTATCCTAACAACACCATAGGTCATACTGTGTATAGAAAAAAGACCCATACAAACCGATACTTAAATGGTGAATCTCACCGTCATCCTTCACAGTTAGCTACCGTGGGCAAATCTTTGTTTCAGAGAGCACGAGGGATCTCTGACAGCAAACACCTGGCCGCCGAGCTTCAACACGTCAAGCAGGTTCTGCACGACAACAAGCTTCGGGTCCCGCGCCTCCGTCACAGTGACCGAGTGAAGCCGGCCACAGTCGAGCGTGTGCCTGCTATACTTCCATATGTCAGAGGTGTCACAGACAAGATTGGCTACATCTTGAAGCGAGCTGCTATTAGAACATTCTACAAGCCGCAGAAGAAGATTAGTCAGTTCTTACCATCCGCCAAGTGTCATATTCCTCTACAAGATTCAGGAGTGTACAAGCTTGATTGTGATTGTGGTCTCTCATATATAGGGCAAACAAAGAGATCAATTAGAACCCGCGTAAAAGAACACATAGCTGACGTGAAGCATCAACGTTCCGGGAAGTCTGCAGTTTGCGATCATATTCTAGATGGCCCCAACCATTACATCAGATTTGATAGACCTTAAATCCTCGCGAAAGAACATCGATTCCTACCAAGGATGATACGTGAGGCTATTGAAATTAAAAAAACATCCTAATTTCAATAGAGAAGGAGGCTGGGTACTACCACCTGCTTGGGATCCTATATTAATAAAATTAAATCTAAACCCAAACAATACCACCGCAAGACTTCAAAATACAGTTAGTTCATTCTGCGTAGATCGGACCAAAGACAATAATTAAAAAGCTGAAGGTACTCCGGGTTAACTTTGGCATCGGGACGTCAGTCACCTCAGTCCCCGGTGACCATGGGTGCTGGAAAGCACCGAAACGTCGGGTATTAAAATTAATATAAATAAAACGCGATAAAATCCGTAAAAGTAGTTTTAATCAAGAATTCATTAATTATAAGTACAATAAAATAAATTAACTTAAAAAACAAAATATTTTTTATTTACTTAAACTCAAAGCCCCATCAGAACTTCATCATTATCAAATTGTTCCAGTCCGTTGCTGAATATAGGTATCTCCTAATTCACAACGCTGAGTAGATACCAATCCTCATCTCAATCTACCTACTTAATGGTAGAACCACGCTGTAGCTATAGTATAGTTGTAGCACGAATGACCGCTCGACCGGGGAAGAACCACGGTCTCACAGAATACCAGTGTAAAATAGCAGCTTAATACTGCTGCGTTTCGTATGGAGAGTGTAGAGATCCGGAGATCCTTTTTTACTGGAAATTAGACATTCGATCCTAGTCCTCCAGAGGTGACAACGCATCTGAATTTTGATTCTAAATCGAGGATAAATGTAGATGTCCATGGGCCACAGCATACGCTAATCATCAGGTGGACTGTCTGTTCGATTGTCACCCTTATTCTATAAAAAATTGTTAGTAAAACACTACAGAGTAGCGAAAAGCAATATAGAATATTTACTTTATTACAAAAACAATGTTTATTTGCCTATATGTAACGATCTACATAGGTACACTAGGAGAGGTTTTGGCCGTCGACGGATTGTTGGGCAATTTGACGCTCCTGTTTTGTTGCTTGAATAATGGTTTGAAGTAGATTGTGATTCGTAAAAGTGATGCGATTTTGTGAATTGTCTGCGCGTGTGAACTATTAGAGAAAACGACGAAACAAGTGGTTTGATGTTGATATAATTTCCCAAAAACTGTGACGCAAAAAGTGGTGCATCAGCATATTGTAATAAAAAAAATATAAAGACGAAGATTACGAAATTGAAATGTTTTTAGGAACAGCAAGCGATAGCAAATTATATTGAAAATTTTCCAACTGAAAATGTTCCTGTTGTAGAGGTATATTATGTGTTATTTTATTTACATACTATCTCTATAACTTGTTTAAGTTTCTATATAAGTTAGGTTGTAGACTGTGTATTATTGTAGTATCTAGATAGAGCTAATGAAATATTGATTCTATTTATATTTACATAAAATTATAATACAAGAGTAGTACAAGTCAGTTATCATATTTTTTCAAACAACCCAACAGCATGCGATTGAAAGGCAGGCTATTTTATGCCTACCTGGAACATCTGGGCCATCTTCTAGGCCAATTGTTGTTCGCATGGTGAGTAATCTACAACAGATATTTAAAATTTCTTTATTACACAATGTTAATACTTAATATATCCTATTCTAGGTATCATTAAGCCCTTTACCGATGGTTCAGTCTCCACCCTGCACACCATACACAGTTGGAGGTCCCGTAAGTCCTCCCCAAACTCCTTCGGGATCAGGCAGCCACCCACAGCATCGGTTAAGAAAAGCACGGCGCCAATAGACTGGATCTCCAGTGTATAATCACCCACTGCCAAACACAAGTAATTATATTTTAGCACATTACTAAAATTGAAGGATACCTACCTCAAAGTTATGTTATCTATATAATATCTTCTTCACACCACTGTATTCTCATTTAAAATATTAATAGGAAAAAATGTAAAAATTTTTAATTAGAACTTCGAGATTTCCGACTTCATTGATTAGTATTACTGTTTCGTATTCGTATTTTATAAAAAAATTGTAATTCCTTTAGTTTGATATATGTCATTACTTTCTAGAATTTGATCCATATTAGCGACAAAATCGATTGGTGTAACAATACAATGTTTCTTTTTTTTTTTCAAAATCAGCAGGTTTGATTCCCGGCTAGGAATATTGATTTTTCAAAAATCCAATGATGTTGTTTTAGTTTTCATCAAAATCGGCCTCGAGGCTCCTTTGAACCATCCACGCTCATAGCGAAAATTAACCTGTATATTATATGTATATAGGTAGGTATATTAGGTAATTTTGTAATAGAAGCTAAATTAGCTTAGTTAATCAGGGGTTCGCCTTTCGATTATTAGATCTCTAGTTTGATACCTGATGATAGTAAGCCTATGTACATAGACCCACTTATGTGTATAGACCAACTTAGAAGTGAATTTATTCTTTTCAGATGTTTTATTGTGATTTTCATACAAATGTATTGTAACTAAATAGGAATAATATATATACCCTTTTTATATATTTTTATTTATATTTACCATTTTTTATAGGTAAAGGGTGACAAGCGAGCACACAGTCCACCTGATGGTAAGTAGTTGTTGTGGCCCATAGATATTATCTATCCTCGTTTGCGAATCGAAATGAAGATGCGTTGTCAGCCTTGAGGAGATGGAATGCTTTTTTTCCAGTAAAAAGGGTCTCCGGTTCTCTACACTCACCATACGAAATACAGCGACATTAAGCAGCTATTTGACACCGGTATTCTGTGAGAGCGTGGTCCTTCCCCGGTCGAGCCGACCCATTTGTGCTATAACTATACAATTAATATAGCTGCAGCATGGCTCTACCACGTAAAAATTATTATCATTTTTCTAGCAACATCAAGACCGCCACAGTCGTCGAAGTCGTGAATCACCTCCATCTCAACGGCGATCACAATACATAAGTTTTTCGGAGCGATTTTTGGCGATAGAAGAAATATATTTCGAAATAAATCACCGAAATTTTGAGCTTTTAATAAGATAAAATAGTCGTGAATAAAGCAGTGCAGAGCATTGAAGAAGGATTTCAATTATTATCAGAAACTTTAAAAAATAATTTTTTAGTTTTAGTGGTTTCATTATAGTTTTCTTTAAATATTAAGTGTAAATAATTAGAAAACAATTTTACTAGCTTTATTAAATACTTAAACTTATTGATCTTTTGAATATTAAGTGTAATTAATTAGAATATAATTTTACTAGTTTTATTAAATCGGAAGAATACTTGACAGCTTTATTAAACAGACTTATTGATCTTAGTTTATAAAATATTATCTTAATACATAATAATTTAAAATAAACATTGTGAAACCAGTACATGTTTTTATCCAAAAAATAACAATTTTAAACATTATAATTTTTATTAAAATAAAATATGGGTTTTTGTTTAATCCAATGCACGTAACCGTGCTCGCCATAGCATATTAATTAGTTCTTGTCGACTAGACTGCCCTATTGAGATAAAAGGCTATCTCTTGAGATATTGGCTGCGTTTGGCAGAAAAAAGCGCTAGGAAGCGCTTGTAAGCAAAATGGCGATCATAAGCGGTAAGCGCTGTCAAATCGTAAGTAGCTATTTTCCTCTAGGACACGAAGTTAGCTTTAACAGGGGAACCATATTAAAAACTTACCAATCACGAATTTTTAATAACATGTATAATATGTTTATTCGTCATTATATTACTTGAAACTAATATTGCTCAACTCTTCACCGCTGCTTTGGAAGACGTTTTCAAGCTACTGGACTGGAAAGGATACGGTATTAACATCAATGGCGAGTACATCACTCACCTTCGATTTGCCGACGATATAGTTCTTATGGCAGAATCGCTGGAGGACTTAAGCACTATGCTCAATGACCTCAATAGTGCCTCCCAACGGATAGGTCTTAAGATGAACATGGACAAAACAAAGATCATGTTTAATGTCCATGTCACACCCATGCCGGTAGTTGTTGGGAGCACTATGCTCGAAGTTGTTGACGAGTACGTTTACCTGGGACAAATAGTCCGACTAGGTAAGTCCAACTTCGACCGAGAGGTCAATCGACGGATTCAACTCAGCTGGTCAGGTATACCTCAATCTCTGAAAACTAAAATGTACAACCAGTGCGTGTTGCCAGTGATGACTTACGGATAAGAGACGTGGTCCTTCACTGCTGGCCGTATGAGGACGCTCAAGGTCGCTCAGCGAGCTATGGTGAGGGCTATGCTCGGAGTTTCTCTGCGTGATAGACTCAGAAATGAGGATATCCGCAGTAAAACCAGAGTGACCGACATAGCCCAACGGATTAGTAAGCTGAAGTGGCAATGGGCCGGCCATATAGCTCGAAGAACCGATAACCGATGGGGAAGAAAGGTTCTCGAGTGGCAGCCACGTACCGGTAGGCGTAGTGTAGGGCGACCCCCCACTAGATGGAGTGACGACCTGGTAAGATATGCAGGAAGTCGATGGATGCAGGTGGCTCAGGACCGTGCTTTGTGGCATTACTTGGGGGAGGCATATGTTCAGCAGTGGACTTGTGAAGGTCTGTGATGATGATGATGATGATGATGAATATTGCTCAAAACAACTTATAAACTCTACTTCAAAACGAACAAAGTAAATAAGAAAATTGCGGATTGTGTTAGCAGTTAGCAAACATGTCCTGGCCGAAAACTGTTTAGTTTTGCCATTTTGCTTACAAGCGCTTCCTAGCGCTTTTTTCTGCCAAACGCAGCCATTGTATCATTTCCAGCCCCAGCTTGTGTATGAATGACTGTGTGGAAACGTAACTCCTCTTGACTGTCGTAGTCGTGTAAAGCAGGAGCCGGTAGGACTGCACGATTACAAATGTTGTGTAACACACAACATGCTATTACAATTTTTGCAGCCAAATCAGAGTGGTAATGTAGTACTCTGTGTACCAAAAGACATCTAAACCTCCCCTTTAGCCTGCCTATAGCTCTCTCCATGGTATTACGCGCTGTCGCATGGAGTTTGTTGTAGTGTGCAGCAGGTGTACCCTTTTCTACATTAGGTACCGGTACCATCAAATATGTACGTTGTGCATACCCAGAATCCCTTGCAATGACAAAAATACATTTTAATGTCCCATATCAAAGTATTTATACTAACTGAATCCAGTGGTTTTACCTATGTGGATATTGAGATTATATTTATATTATATATTTACCAAAGTATTTTTAATGTATAAATTTTCATGTGGCAAACAAAAGGTTTTAACCTCTCCTGTATTATATTCTGGAAGAATAGTCTGCTTTTAAACAAGCTATATTTGTGTAAGGACTTGTAACATATAATATGCCTATGGTACTTTTAATTTTATCAACGCATTATTTTTTAAATATATAATTTGTCGAGTGAATGTAGGACACAGGTATTATTAACTAAGGACTAAATAATATACCGATTAAGACACGGGGTAACTCACCTAGCAAATGTACAGTTTAACCAGAATTCACTAAGTCCTCAAGGTGGTTCTCTATGATGTTATGATTAAAAATGAAGCTATCATGTGTTGCTCCCCCATAGGTAGCATCAAAATGCAATATATTTAAGTCCGCATCAGTAATCTACAAAACAAAAATAATATTATATTTTGAGTTACCTACCATTTGTTTCTATTTACTATTTATGATTATTATTACAAATCTTACCAATTGGATATTTCTTGCATGATTTTCTTTACGACAGTAATATCGCTCTTCATTTTCTGATGGCCTTACCATGGTAACGTAGGTACCATCAACACATCCTATCACCCCAGGAATTTTGTATTTCTCGAAGAATCTGTAATGTTATGTACCTATTATTAGGTAAATATTTCAAACTTGTTGGTAGGTAGGTTTAACATTAAAACTATAGGTATTACAACATAATTATAATACATATACCGATATTTCCTTTAGTTTGAGACTCTCCATGGAATTCTGTGGAAACCGTATATATTTCCTTACAACACTAGGGTGATTTAGGGCATCAACTACCTTGCGAACACATCGGGAGATAGATGGTTGTGATACACAAGTGTGCACATTCTTTCCACAAATTCTCTGATAGCTACCGCTGGCCAAGAATGGAAGGGCACATAATAACTGAAAAATTATTTTTTGGGAAGTTGTAAATGAATAGTTTTATTTTTTATAGGATAGGGTGACAAACGAGCACACAGTCCACCTGATGGTAAGTTGTTGCTGTGGCCCGTAGACATCCATATATATCCTTGATTACGAATCAAAATGCAGATGCGTGGTCTACCTTGAGAACTAAGATAGAACTCCACGTTTCCAGTAAAAAGGGTCTCCGGTTCTCGACCCACACTATAAGAAACACATCAGCATTAAGTTACTATTTTACACTGGTATTCTGTGAGAGCGTGGTCCTTCCCCGGTCGAGCCAACCCATTCGTGCTACAACTATACTACTAATATAATTGCAGCATGGCCCTACCAAGTATAAAAACTATTTGTGCACGTAAAAAAATATTTACTTACCTTTATTTTGATAGACAATCCGCGACCTCGCCGGCGTGGATTTTTCATTAGATGTTTAATATCTTCTAACACATTCTCTGTCAATTCTTCGGAAAACCGATAACATTGATTTATAACTCAATGTTCGATCATTTTCAACAAAGTCTTTGTGCATTTAAACTACTTGAATTCTACGAATTTCACAAGTTTGATGACGACTATCATATATATCTATCGAATGTGCTTCTTCTAAAAAACTTTCTAATAAAAACTAACGAGCCATACCTATCGAATTATTATAATTCTTATACTGTACCGCTCTTAGTTACCGTGAACTAATGAGTTAAAATGAACTCGCACACCAATCTTAAAAGGCTCCAATACCACTAAAAATGACAAGTGAATTCGTTGTTCGAAGTGTCGAATGTCGACGAGTGAAGCGATAAATCCCCTTACAGAATACCGAATTCATATTATTAATGTCAACATTCTCACGCAACACGGTTCGTCTCGTCGCCACACTCACAAGTGTGACGCTACCGGCACTGTCGAGATTTAGAGAATACGAATTTGATATCTCACCGCAGATTCCGCTGTCGAGACACGAAAATGTTGTTACAGAATAGCACCACTAGTTATTATATGTATAAATATTCTATCTAAGCCTAGCGGAAGTTTATTTTGGCTCCTTAAATTCTTATATATATATATATATATATATATATATATAAATTAGCGCCTGAAAATTTATATTTTGCAATTACAATGAACTGCAACGATTGCTTTTCTAAAACACAAGGTAGATGTAATTATTTTAGTCCAATTTAAAAAAAAAGGTCTAGAGATTTCTAATTATATAATTTTGATGAAGTAATAAAGTAGCACAAAACATTTGCATACGGCATTCGTTTGCACAACACGTTTCGATGGGGCAAAGTTCTAAAGAGAATCTGGCATTCTTTGCGTAGGTATAATCAATCCGAGCTGAAGCTGTACCATCGGTTGTCTTGGTCAGTCTTTCGGGAAGATAATGTTACCATTAGATCGTTATAGACCCATTTTCAATTTTTTTGCAGTCCGTATTTAATCCGTATCCATTTTGTAAGATTCGTTTATTTCGTTTGTTTAAATTAGTCGACAACATATGAGTAAATACCCACCGAACATCTTTTGTCAATTGTGACTGATTGTGTCGGTCTAAAATAATATTCATTATTTCAACAAAATCTTCCCTTTGGTATTTAGTGTTATTAACTTACTTCTTAATAATATTATGAATTTAATTTTAGAAGTTAAAAAATGCCATGTTTGAGCATTACGAAATTTTAGGAAAATTTATTAATTAGTGAGTAGTTAGGAAAAATTATTAATTAGTAAATGCAGCTCAGAAACAGCGCTCGCAGTGAGTTTTACAATACGCAGGCAACCCAGGCAGATACCGCCCGACATCAATGAAATTGATATTTGTAATTTTGGGTTGAATAAATGGAATTAAAATATTTCCTGAAAACCTGCATGTCTAATATACGGATTCCCCTAGCACGTATTGTAATATAATATTAAGTAACCCTTTTCCTAACCCATGAATCATTTATGAATATTTCGATTGTATAACTATCGTGTCTATATCGAGGATAGGGAAATTGTTAAAGTAACGTGGTGGACTAATTACTCTGTAATTCTTTCAAAATGATAGGTTGCCTCTGTCCAGTAATGATATTATTATTTTATTTTACTTTTCGTAAATAGGCAAAATATCACAACATTATTGAACAGAACAAAACTTAAAACACAAACATAAGTTGAAACGAAGGCATAAAAATTGATACGAAGAACGCAAGTATTAACATAAACCCTTAAAATGTATGCATAAGTAGAAAAAAAAAAGAAAAAAGTTGCGAAGAAATTTCACTTCAATTTACTAAGCGAAAATATAGTACCAGTTAATAGAAATAAAAGAAATGGTATACTTTACTTACCATGATATATATTTCGGCAGATAAATGTTGGGAGAAAAAGTAAAGCTGATATATTACTTGGCGTTTCTCGTAATACTGTTTACATTTTGGTGTTTTTCGTTCCTTTTTCTTAACGCTTTCTTGAAATCCTGAACAAAATATATTTCTTCATTTTCAAATTTTTCAAATACTAGTAGTATTTAGGACAACTCACATTTAAAACGTTACAGAATTTTTAAACTCAAGCGTAGTCACATCACATCGAATAACAAGGATATTTAAATTTAATATAATATTATAATTACATGCAGTTTAAACGGTTATATTGGTCTGTTTCGTTTTGTTCTTAGTTATTTTTGCATAAGGTAAAATTAAAAACTATAATATGTATTTATTTACCTACTTAACTTAATTTTAGCAGTATCTGCTTAGCTATAACATTAATTATTTATTTACGTCATTTCATTATTTAAAAAAATATTGTAAAATGCTGACTAAGAATTCAATTGTAAGAAAAAACTAATACATTCATTAAATCGTATATATTATTTTTGTATGATAAATAAATTATAAATTCAAACAGGACTTTTATTCCTTCAAGATGTTTATACTGCCATTCCTCTAATTCTTCTTCTCCTTCAGACCGTAAAAGTCCACTGCTAGAAAGAGACCTTTTCCAAGAAGGCGGATTGACGATCGCATTGCCACACGTCTCGCATTTTTGTCGCTGTTGTCCGTCGCCAATAATTTACATTTGGCGTAAAAAAAATTAGTTTACTGCCATCTATTGCAATAAGTTTTTTTGGCCCGTCTCTCATGTGCCTCGTCCGACATCCACAGGATGAAATAGGGTTATGAATTCTCTAAATTTTATCTAATTATTATTAGATCAAAAGTGAAAAATTTTAATTCATATTTTTACTTTTTACTATATTTTTTTGCTTGTATTTATCAATTTATTAAACTTGTATCTATTAATCAATTACAGATCTTTAAATTTTACTGCTAAACATAGACTACGCTCCTATATGCCAGGCTTGGTGAGCTTTTATCAGGAAGATGCTACTGCCCATCTCCTGGTTCAGTTTCCCTCTATCACATAGCCATCTGCCCATACTCTGGTTCAATTTTCCTCTATAACTCGCACTACAAGCGAAAGATAAGTGGTAGCAGGAAAAACACCAGGGGGATTGCAGGTGCGTTGCCGGCCCTTTAGAAAGTCCCCAGGTAGTATGGGGCCGGAAAAATCGCCGGTGGTAAACTATTCCACAGAGAAGTTGTACGCGGAAGAAAACTCTTTTTGAAACGTACAGTGGTGGCCCGCCAAGCATCCAGATGGTATGGATGGTATCGGGACGTTTGCCGCGTAGTGTGCTCACGAAATTTGGCGGCTGGGATTAATCGGAACAATTCCCCAGAGCACTCTCCATGGTATATGCGAAAGAAAATGCAAAGAGATGCAACATCTCTTCCCGGTGCCAGTGAATCGAGCCGATCGGAAAGCATTCGGTCGTCGACGATTCGAGCCGCTCTGCGCTGGATGCGGTCAACTGGAAGGAGCTGGTATTGGGGAGACCCAGCCTAGAGATGGAAACAGTATTCCATGTGCGGCCGAACCTGTGCCCTATAAAGTTGCAGGCGGTGTGCCGACATGAAATATTGTACCGCTCTGCTGAGCACACCAAGCTTTTTAGAGGCCAAACTTGTGTCTTCTGGGGGTTAAACTGGACTAGATTTAGTCGCCCCCAATCCGAGAGTCTATTCAGCAAAGATTTGATTTCAGACACAAGTTTTCCCCGGCACTCGGAGACGTTTTCCCGAGAAATATTGGCTCGGCCGGTGTAAAGAGCATCATCAGTGCTGTCATCTGCATAGCAATGAATATTACGGGTTTGCAACATATCATTGATTTGCAGAAGAAACAGCGTTGGCGATAGCACGCAGCCTTGTGGAACACCAGCTTTAATAGGCTTGCAATCGGAGCTTGCACCGTCTACAACGACCTTGATGCTCCGATCTGTAAGAAAGATGGTGATCCAATCGCACAATTTCTCGGGAAGCCCATAGGAAGGGAGCTTTGAAAGAAGCGCTTTGTGCCAAACCCGATCGAAGGCCTTCGCAGTGTCCAAACTAACGGCGAAGGCCTCCCCCTTAGACTCTACTGCCTCCGCCCATCTGTGAGTTAGGTAGACCAGAGGATCACCAGCTGACCGACCACGGCGAAAATATTTACGTACTGGCGGTCACGTATTGGCGGTCACTTATCAGTTGGTGATCCTCAAAGTACCTCATGAGCTGGCAGTTTACAATGGACTCCATTGTTTTGGAGAATAGGGAGCGATAGGCCGGTATTTGGACGGGTCTGAGCGGTTGCCTTTTTTGGAGATCGAGTGGACGAAAGCCGTCTTCCATGATTTTGGGATTACGCTTAGGGAGTAGGAGTACCGGAAAAGACGCGTAACCGGTTCCAACACTGGAGCACATGTCCTCATCACAATTGGGGGATTCTGTCAAGCCCACCCGATTTGTGAAAGTCCAGGGAGAGAAGTGCTTTGCAAAACGAGCGCTGTGTAAACTGCACTTCCGGCATAAAGCACTAACACCGCGGGATGGTCGGCGGCGTACTCTCCCCATCATGAAGTGTCGAGTTGGATGCAAAGAAAGAGCCTAGAAGATCGGCTTTCTCCTTTGCGGTATGGTACAGTGAATTGTCCTTCCTGTGCAGTGATGGAAGCGATGGCTGAGAGAAATTCCCCTGGACAGCCTTGGCGAGAAATCAGATGCACGGGTTTCAGAAGAAGAGCGAACTAGTTTCTCGCCAATTATGCCTATGTGCTCTGACTTTGCCTTGGAAATGACTCTTTTGAAGGATCTGGAGGCGGAATTATACTCCTTTTTTAGAGCGTTGGTGTTTACGTCCCGGGACGATGATGCGTCAGCCCAGGCTTGGTAGCACTCCTGCTTATAGCATGATGCTATTTTACAGGAGCGACCAAACCATGGCTGAGATTTGCCTCCAATGGGCACCACAGAGGAAGGAATAAAAAGTTCCATACCCTGAAGTTCCACATCAGCGACAGAATCCGCAACAACGTTGGGATCGTCCGGCTAGAAGCAAACCCCACCCCAAGGGTAGGATGCAAAGATAGATCGCATCCCATCCCAATCGCCTAACCTATAGTGCCAAACACGGTGGCAGCCTGCAGAATAAGATTTCAGCGTGAGTGGCACCACACTCCGGACAAGACAATGGTGTGAGGAGCCTAAATGGGCGTCCGGGTGAGTGGTCAGCAGAAGGTCCAACAGGGAAGGTGCATGATCCTCCACTTTTGGAATCCGCGTAGGCGAAGTAACCAGTTGTGTCAGATCATATGCCAAGGCGAAATCATGAAAAGATCTCCCCGCATGATCGGTTAAACGTATACCAAGCCATTGGGCGTGATGGGCGTTAAAGTCGCCGAGTATCACGATCTCTGCGGAGGGGATCTGCTGTAGCAACGAATCTGTAGCCATTTGGACGTGGTCGAAGAGTTGGTCTGTTTCGGCATTACCGCTATGGGACCTATAGAGGTACCCGTAGACGCGCGGATGGTCGTCGCTGTCTACGCGTAGCCAATGGATGGACAGGTCCAAACCTTCAAGTCTGCCGAGGCATCGAGAACAGATGTCTTCTCCGACGTAAACGCAAACTCCAGCCCGAGGCACAAAGGAGTGTTCCAGTTTGTACCCCGGGCAGGATAGATACGAGAAATCAGCCGGAGAGGACATCTGTGTCTTGGTCAGAAAGAGCAGAGATGGTAGTGGACGGCGTTTAGGTTAGAGTGAAGTCCCCTGATATTGCAGAAATTCACGGACAGCGTGGCAGGGGTCGCCTTGGTCTTGTTGCTCCGTTTGCCCCGAGCAGTTGTAGTCTTGAGCGGAATTTTGCCCACCCCAGAATACGCGGGGCAGCCTGAGCACCCACGCTCAGAAGTGGAGAAACATGGTCGTGGATGCTCAGCGAGGAATTCTCCAGTGGTGCTTGTACCCTCCCGGAGTAGTCTATCATCATTTAATTCCGTTACCATGTATATGGGGGGGGGGGGATATTGGGGCCTCCGGACACCTGCACTCACCAGACGAAACGCGGAAGCAGAGCTTCCATTTCACGCCAGTATTCTGTGAGGTCGTGTACCACCCCGGTTTGAACCGGCCCATACATGCAACAGCAAATCTGCCGCGTGGCTCTACCACTGTTCTACTCGATACGTCCCCTATGGCGAAAGTTCCACTGAAGTCAACTAGTGGGGAAGCGCTTTTTAAAACCAGGGGGGAAATACTCGAGCGATGGGTGGAGCATTTCAACATGCGAGCGGCCGCCATCCAACAACCACGATTAACGACGGCCCGCATTGGGCGCTTAAGCGCATCGACAGGGAACTACTCGAGGAAGCTGCCTTAGTCCAGTCCTGGATCTGGGAGTCGGCGACGGACGGCCCCGTCGACGTCGAAGCAGTGGCGCTATGTTTTCGCGGGGCGATGACGCAGATCTGCAACGTGTCCATGCCCCGTGTCCGCCAACGGTCCGCAAGGCACTAGGTGTACTGGTGGACCGCCGAAATCGCGCAATTGCGCATAGCGAGAGTTGCGGCTCATCGCTGGTACACCCGATACCGGAAACGGCGTCGACGGGATTCTGCCGAGGAGGACGCGCTGTATGAGGTGTACCACGCGTCTCAGGAGACTCTGTGGCTGCCCACCAGCGACTCGAAGTCGCGTGCCAGGGAGGAGCTGCTGGGGTCCCTAGATCGGTATCCGTGGGGCGCCCCTAGCGTTGGGTAGGGGGCAAGTTGCGTTCCTGGGCGCCTCCACTAACGCAAACCATGCAACCCCAGTTGCTAGAGACGGTGGTATCGATTCTCTTCCCTGAACGAGTGGGACACGTTCCCCCCGGCGATGGCTTCGCCCTCAGGCACAGACTCTACAGAAGAGGAGAGCACCGACGTCCGTAAGGTGACACTAGCAGAGATGAGAGCGGCCATGGCGCGAATCCAGGCCAAGAATACAGTCGAGATCTTGTCCTGGCTCTGAAGGAGCTGGAGCCCCAGGTGAGGGGGCTCTTCACGGCATGTCTCTAGCAGGATCAGCTTCCCAGTGTGTGGAAGGAGGGAAGGCTGGTCCTACTCAGGAAGGAGGGGCGCCCCAAGGACTCACCGTCCACGTACCGGCCCATAATGCTGCTCGACGAGGCGGCAAACTTCTTGAGCATATCATCGCAGATTGCCTCGTCAACCACTTGTGCAGAGAGGGACCGGACCTGGACGAGAACTAGTTTGGTTTTCGTCGCGGACGCTCCACCATAGACGCTGTTATGCAAGTAAGGGCTCTGGCGGAGGAGACCTGGCGAATTATCCCGGGGTGAGGTGGTGCTGGCGGTGTCTTTAGACATCTCCAACGCCTTCAACACTCTACCCTGGAGTTGTATTCGGGAGGCGCTTAATTACCATCTCGTGCCTCTCTACCTCCGCCACACAATAGGGGCTTACCTTGAGGAGAGATGCGTCACGTATCGGAGACACGACAGCAGTGTGTCAGCAGTACAGTCGTGTGGTGTTCCGCAGGGATCAGTCTTGGGACCGCTCCTGTGGAACATCGGCTACGACTGGGTGCTGAGAAGTGAGCTCCCGTCGGGCGCTGACTTGACGTGTTATACGAACGACACGCTCGTCACTGCCCGGGGGAGCTCGCACAGGGAAGCAGCGGTGGTTGCCGCGGCTGCAGTTTCACAAGTGGTGAACCGCATCCAGTGCCTGGGCCTGGAGGTGGCCCTTAACAAGTCGGAGGTCATGGTGTTTCATGGCCTTTGACGCGCGCCGCCGCCGGGATCACACATCGTGGTCAGTGGGGCCCGGATAGCTGTCGAGTCCACCATGAAGTACCTGAGATTGGTGCTCGACAACCGATGGGAATTCGGGCCCCACTTCCGGCGGCTGGCGCCCAAACTGATGAGTGCAGCGGGCGCGCTTTCAACGCTGCTTCCTAAATTGGGGGGCCCGAGCGCCGCCTGTAGGCGGTTGTACGTGGGAATTGTGCGGTCCATGGCCCTGTATTGGTCCCCTGTAAGGCTGATGGACATGACGGTCAGCACTCTCGCCATTCTGCGCAAACCGCAGAGGGCGATGGCTATCAGAGTCATCCGCGGGTATCGCACGATTTTCTACGAGGCGACTTGCGTCCTGGCCGGATCCCTGCCCTGGGACCTAGAGGCGAAATTACTCGCGTCATTATACCGATGGCGCAAGAAAAAGCGGGGACGGGGCTCGAGGCCAGTGATCGCGCTGCGTCGAGAGGAGCTCCGTCAGGTCTTGGTGGCGGAATGGTGGTTAAGGCTTCTGCGCCCTACTGACGGCCTCGCTATCGTCGAAGGGGATTCGGCCAGTACTCGACGACTGGCTCGGGAGAAGGCACAGCTCCTGTCGTTTAGGGTGACGCAGGTGTTGTCGGGGCAACACCTGCTTCGGCGGTTGCTTCGGCAAGTACCTGTGCCGCATAGACAGTGAGCTGGATGCTCGGTGCCACCACTGCGTCCATTGCGGGGAGGACACGGTGCAACACACGCTGGCCGAGTGTGTAGCTTGGGAGGAGTAGCGCCGTGTCCTCACAAATGCAGTAGGAGGCGATCTGTCGCTGTCGCCTTGGTGCGGAGAATGCTCGGTAGCGCAGAATCGTGGGACGCAGTGGTGTACTCTGTGAGAACGTGATGTCGCAGAACGAAACTGCGGAACGGGAGAGGGAGATCTTGACTCCCTTCCCTGGCCGCAGCAGGCACACCGGGCGCAGGAGAAGGGCGGACAACGCCCTTTTCCGGCTCCCATGAATGAGTCCAGGGGTGAGGGACTTGGGGAATCCCCCGGTCCCCTACTCGATGGACCCGAGTCAGAGGCGCGCGGGTGTCGGTGCGCGCCTCTGAGGTGATAAACGGGGTAGTTGAACACCTAACTACCCCGTGCAGGAGACGAGGCCCGTACAGACCGGGCCAGCATTAGTGTGGGGCTGCGGAAGAATTTGGATTCCCGCGGCCCCTCGCGCGCAGGTGCGAGGAGACACAGGGGTCGTTTTAGCCGGTAAGTGTCCGGCTCACCCCTTCGCCTTTCTCCAGGCAGAGGCAGTCCATGAGGATTTCCCCCCGTAAAAAAAAGACCACGTTCGCTGCCTACCTCAACAACCTTTCGCCCTCGCTCGATAAGATAGTCTCGCCTGACGAGGTTGTTCTTGCCGTTAAGCAACAGCAAAATAAACACGCGGTTGGTGTTGATTCTATACCGGGTGAATTATTGATGTATGACGGTGGGGATTTGTATTCGGTGATATGGGAACTTTTTATCTTTATGTGGGAAAAAGAACAAGTCACTAATACTTTTATGGTATTCCTCATACGAGCCCTATATAAGGGCAAAGGTGACCGGTTGAACTGCAATTCTTACCGTAGTATTTCTCTACTTTCAGTGCCTGGAAATGTCTTTGCCAGACTTTTATTAAACCGCTTCAAGAACTTTTTGCAAGTATTTTTCCGGAATCACAGTTCGGCTTCCTACCTGAGCGTAGTACCTGTGAGGCAATTTTATCATTGCATCAACTGCAGGAAAAAAGCAGATAATAGGGGCGTAATATGTAGATAATAGGGGCGTAATATGTATCTATGTTTTGTAGACCTTGAGAAGGCATTTGATAGTGTACCACGAGAAGCCCTTTGGAAAGTGATGCGGAAAATTGGAGGCACGGAGAAGTTTGTGAGACTTCTGAGACTCCTGCATGATGACATGCTTAGCTGCATCGCAGTAAACGCTGACCAGTCAGAATTTTTCCCCGTCATCTGTGGGGTAAAACAAGGGTGTGTCCTTGCACCCACAATTTTCACGTTATACTTTGCAGTTGTAGTCCAGTAAGTCTTAAAAGCTACCTCTGAAGGAATCCGCATTCGTTTCCACAATGACGGCAATCTTTTAAGCTTAGACAAACTTAAGGCCCGTACGAAAGTGTCTTACGCACTTATAACAGAGATCGTCTACGCAGATGATCTATGTTTTGTGACCGATTCCCCAGCTGGACTGCAACAGCTTGTAGCCACCTCTCATGAGTCGTGCCGTAGTTTGGTCTGAAGATAAGCATTAAAAAGACGGAAGTGATGTCTTTAGATATCTACGGTCAATAGATATTGGCTATCAAACTCAGTGATGATATACTTAAGTAGATCAATAAATACTTACTTTTTAACTTTATTATTAACTTTCGTTATCTAGGGAATATGATAACATCAAAGTTTGACCTTGATACTGAAATCAACCGTCGGATCGGTGCGGCTGCAGTATTCGGTAAACTGGATCGCTAGGTCTTTAGTTCACATGACCTAAAGCTGGCCACCAAAATTGACATTTATAAGGCGGTAATGCTGCCTAAATATCCCATGAGCAACGACGCAAACAAACGGCCCCAGTCCCTGGCGGCCCCGCTATTCCTGGCTACGGTGGCGATCATGGTAACGGCGGGGCAGGGGGTGCTAAGAATCTCCTTGCTACCTACGACGACTCGACCTGTCAACGTATAACGCACGCACCCTGAGGACTGACGAGAAGATACTGGAGCTGGAAGAAGAGGTAGACAAGTTGCGCTGGCATATTATTGGATTATCTAAGGTCCGAAGAGAGGGGGAGGACACGGTAATCCTAGAGTCCGGCAACTTGTTCTATCATCGGGAGGGCGACCATCTGTCTCAAGAAGGTGTCGGATTTATCGTCCACAAGTCTCTCGTCAACAACGTTGTAAAGATTGGGAGTGTGTCGACGAGGGTTGCGTACCTGATACTCAGAATCACCAAACGGTATTCGTTGAACGTTTCTGGGACACCTGAGATTTTGAGTGAGATTGAGAGGTTCTATGGACAGCTATACACATCATCGTTGGAGCCACACACAAGTGTGAGTAACGATCCAAGAGCAAGTTTTACCCGACACTATTCCGATGATATCTCGGACGTCAGTCTGAGCTAGATTAGAATGGCTCTCCAGCACCTTAAAACGACAGGGCCCCAGACGAGGATGGAATTACAGCGGAGCTTCTGAAAGTGGGTAGAACACCGGTACTTGAAGTCCTTCAGAAGCTCTTCAATTTCATCCTCCATGCACGGTGTTGATGGGAGACTTCAACGCAAAACTAAGCACAAGACAAGGCGGTGAGCTGAAGTTAGGGAAATTTGGGGTAGGGCAACGGAACCGTAGGGGCCAGCAGCTGGCTGACTTTACGGAGAAAGAGGGACTCTTTACGGTAAACTCTTTCTTCCAGAAGCGGCCCCACAAGAAGTGGACCTGGTCGAGCCCCGAATGTTCGACAAAAAATGAGATTGACTTCATTATGACGACCAGACGCCAACTGTTTAGTAATGTCTCAGTGATTGCAAGGTTGAAAACCGGCAGCGATCACCGAATGGTTAGAGGCACACTGAACCTAAACGTTAAGTTGGAGAGGTCTCGTCTAATGAGCATGGCAATGGAACCAGGGCTCCAAAGTCTTTGCCAGAGATCTGTCTGCCAGAAAGTGCCAACTGACAAAGCTGAAGACTGAGTGAGGCAGCATCGTTTCTGGGACACCTGAGATTTTGAGTGAGATTGAGAGGTTCTATGGACAGCTGTACACATCATCGTTGGAGCCACACGCAAGTGTGAGTAACGATCCAAGAGCAAGTCTTACCCGACACTATTCCGATGATATCTCGGACGTCAGTCTGAGCGAGATTAGAATGGCTCTCCAGCACCTTAAAAACGGCAGGGCCCCAGACGAGGATGGAATTACAGCGGAGCTTCTGAAAGTGGGTAGAACACCGGTACTTGAAGTCCTTCAGAAGCTCTTCAATTTCATCCTCCATGGTGGCACTACTTCGGAGGCGTGGAGCAGAAGTGCGGAGGTCTTGTTCTTTAAGAAAGGCGACAACGCTCTCTTGAAGAACTACGGACCGATTTCCCTTCTGAGCCGCGTCTACGTGCTGAGAGTCATTATGAATCGTCTCGCACGCAGACTCGACGACTTCCAGCCTCCCGAACAAGCCGGTTTCCGAAAAGGCTTCAGCACCATATACCACATACATACCCTGCGGCAAATTGTACAGAAGACCGAAGAGTACAATCCGCCAATTTGCCTGGCGTATGTAGACTATGAGAAAGCCTTTTTGTACTCTTCAGAGTCATGAACAGTTCACCGCCGTCATGTACGGACGCTTGAGCACTTCCACTTGTAATGTCTGCGCAAAATTCTCAACATCCGTTGGTCCGATCACATGCAGAATACGAAAGTACTGCGTACAGGCTATATCACTGTGATTGAGGCCTACCTTATGGGGCGAAAACTCCGTTGGTGTGGACACTTATCGCGAATGTCAGACCAGCTAACGGCAAAGTGCATCTTTTTCTCTAAACTTAAGAAGGGCAAGCGTAAGCATGGCGGACAACTCCTCAGGTACAAAGTTGTACTTAAGTGCCACATGAATATTGCGACATTGAGCCTTCAGAGTGGGAGCAAGCAGCCGCTCGACGACCGGAGTAGAGGTCTTTAGTGAAATTCAAGGTCAAAATATTAAGGAGAATCGCTACTCTGAATTGGATGCCCGACGTGATGAACTCAAAGCACGCCCACCCGCTCACCTGCCCGCATTGCGCGCGAACATTTGTAAATTAGATCGGCTACGTTAGCCATGCACGAGCACACTAACAACAGGATCTGAGTTGAATAGGTCGCCGTGGCCGAAATCTGTCGAGTAGTTGGATATTCCTAAGCCGCCACTGAACGGTTTTTCGTTTATAATGCTTAATTTTATTTAAAAAAGTATTTTTAATTACAATTAGATTCAAAACGAGGTGAAAATAATAATACCAATTAATACAATAGAATGTATACGTAGTAATATATACTGTCTCAGATTTCACCTGAATTTAATATTTGAGGGCATGTTCCAAATAAATAATCCTTCGTCAACGTCAAAGAACTAACCCTTAACAGATTTCATTGGGATTTGTCAAGGTGAACACGACGTTCTTTTGAAAGCCTAAAAGGGTGTAGTGAACTGCGCAAAAGAAAGTAAACGATACTTTTCGCTGCCTAAGAAACGTTTTGTATGAAAAAATTTTTACAAAAATTCAGGTTTTATTATTTGTGATGATTTTGGCTTAGGAATAAAATGGGTAACTTTAACATTATCGAATATGTGCCATGTGTATATTATTAAATTTAGTTTCTGGATTTTCAAAGTGTCTAATGTTAACAAAAAGAGGTATATTTAATGGTTCTTTAAGAAGAGTGGGAAACACGCACGCTGCTCACTTAATGACAACCTAACTAACATATCAAAGCAGTATTAGCCGACTTACCGCAGTTCTGTATCGTTTCCGTATTTAGAGTTAGTTCTATAGTAGCATTACAAACGTTTATAAGGCTACTGTAATGCTTACTTGGGTGCAAATTACACGGTTGTAGATCCTAAATAGGTTCATAATAGTTGTTTAATTGTATTACAGGCGTATTATATTAGCAATATTGTGGTTAAAGAAGGTATTAAAGCATAGATGCACAGACCGCGGCCCGCCGGTCGGATACTGGTGGCCCGCCGACATTCGAAAAATATTGAATTATATTCCAGAATAAAACCAAAAAAAATATGTTCGAAAAGTAATTTGAATCTCGCGCGCGCGCTCTTAAGTGTGCTTATCGGTGCGCCGTGCATGCGTCGGTAACAGCTGTCGGTAATGTTCGTGCTGATCTCGGTTAAATTCATTTTCTTGAGGAACCGCCGCGGCCGTGGGCGCGGCGACGACGGCAGCGCGGTGGTGGCTTATCCACGGGTTATATTGTTAGAGCAAACGAGATAGTAATAGTCCCGAATTCCCGATTGCTCGCGTACACGAAGCTTCCAGAGTCGGTTTCGTGATTTCTCCATACAGTTTTCGACTCTATACGCGTGGTATAAAAGCCAAGCTGACCGCATCGACCGACAGTTCGGTTTTAATTTGATTGAAGTGTCAATAGTTCTAGTGTAGATTTTAACTCGACTAGCCGGTGTCATATATTTTTATCCACATTCAACGTAGATTTCCCGTCAAGTGCCGTGTATAATTATCTTGTGAAATCGTAAGTAAAACTATGTTATTAATAAGTGTTTCCCTACCTATTTAATCAACTATTTTTGTAATTTAAAAAAGGATGGGTAATTTAAGTAGGTACTATAATTGTTTTTAGTTGCTGTGTTAATCCTAGCCAGGATTAGAATGCAATATGGACAAGCAAGAACCTAGTAAAAACGTAAGGTTATAGATGAAAATCGGCAGTTTCAAGAAATTTGGACTAAGAAATACTTTTTTGTATGGTCGCATAACAAAGTCGTTTGTTTATTTTTGCAAGAATTCTGTTGCGATTGCAAAGGAATATAATGTAAAAAGGCACTATGAAACACAGCATTCTACTTTTACCAAGTTTACAGGTGAATTAAGAAAGCAAAAAATGTTGTCTTTAAAACGGGAGCTTATTGGTCAGCAAGCTATGTTTAGAAAGCCCATTCAAGATTCAGAAACAGCTACAGAAGTTAGTTATGAAATTTCTCGAATGATAGCAAAGCGAAGTCGCTCCTTCAATGATGGGGATTTTGTAAAAGAATGCATAGAAATTGCCACTAAGAAAATGTGTCCGAAGCAGCAAAATGTTTGAGAAAATGCAACTGAATCGTATGACTATCCAAAGACGAATTGTGTCTTTGTCAGGTAATATTGCGGAAAAATTAAATGAAAAAACTAAGATCATTGAATTTTTTTCTTTAGCACTCGACGAATCCACTGATATTAGTTCCACAGCTCAAGTTCTGATATTCATACGAGGTGTTACTCAAGATTTTGAAGTTTTAGAAGAGTTATTAGGAATGTTTCATTGAAAGGTCAAACCAGAGGAGTTGATATACTCAATGTACTTTTGGATGAGTGTTCAAAAACTGATTTGGACTTGTCAAAATTATCGGGAGTTGTGACTGACGGTGCTCCTTCGATGTCAATTCTGGGCTAGTTACTTTGCTGAAAAAGCATCTACAAGAAAAAAAAACATAAACGCTGAAGATCTCATGCAGTTTTACTGCATTATACAACAAGAAGCCCTCTGTTGTAAAAAAATTGAATTTCAAAATGTCATGAAAATGGTAGTTTCGACTGTAAACTTCATAAAATCACGAGGACTCAATCACAGGCAATTCAAACAGTTCCTTGATGACATCTAAAGCGAATATGGAGATTTACTGTATTATACAGAAGTAAGGTGGCTAAGTCGTGGACTGGAACGATTTCTAAATTTAATAGAAGAAATTGGAATATTTATGGCGGAAAAGCAAAGGGATGTCCCGGAACTTAAATATCCTGATTGGTTGTGTGATTTGGCTTTTTTAGTTGATATTACAAATCATTTAAATGTCTTGAACACGCTTCAAGGCAAAACCTACGGATATCCCAGCTCTACACTCATGTATCATCCTTTCAATGCAAGCTGACACTTTTCAGATCGCAATTGAATTCTGGAAATTACAATCATTTTCCGAACTATATGAAAATGGCTGAAAAATTCAACAAAACTGCGATTAATTTCAGTTATGTAGAAAAGCTAGACATTTTGATTTAATCTTTTCAAGACAGATTTTCGAAGTTTAAAAACGTGAAACTACTGTTGGACATATTCAGCAATCTTTTCACGATTTCAGTTGAAAATGAGAAAGAGTCAATGCAGTTAGAAATTATCGACATTCAAAACGACCCAGATTTACGCAACAAATTCAACGAAGGAGACTTGCTGAACTTTCACCGCTGCATTGATAAAAATACGTACAAAGATATGCGCATAAACGCTCTGAAATGTGCCAGATTATTTGGTTCTACCTATATATGTGTAAAGCTGCCCATAGAACCTCTCAATCTCACTCAGAATCTCCAGGACACCTGAAATTCTGAGTGAGATTGAGAGGTTCTACGGGTAGCTGTACACATCATCGTTGCAGCCACACTCAAGTGTGAGTAACGATCCAAGAGCAAGTCTTATCCGACACTATTCCGATGATATCCCGGACGTCAGTCTGAGCGAGATTAGAATGGCTCTCCAACACCTTAAAAACGGCAAGGCCCCGGGCGAGGATGGAATTACAACGGAGCTTCTGAAACGGAGCGGGTGGAACACCGGTACTTGAAGTCCTTCAGAAGATCTTCAATTCCGTCCTCCATGGCGGCACTACTCCGGAGGCGTGGAGCAGAAGCGCGGTGGTTTTGTTCTTTAAGAAAGGCGACAACGCTCTCTTAAAGAACTACAGACTTGACAGGATGGACTTGTGAAGGGCTGTAATGATGATGATGATGATGATATATGTGAACAAACCTTTTCAATACATATATAAAAAAAGATTGTAAGCACTATGCAGTGCCATGCTTCAAATTAATAAATTCTTTTTCAATTTGAATACTTTATTATCAATTCTTTATTGTCTTTAATTACCTATACTTCTGGCGGCCCGCCATCAGTTCATAATTACCTATAATTCTGGCGGCCCGCCATCAGTTCATAATTACCTATTCTCCTGGCGGCCCACCATCAGTTCATAATTATCTATACTTCTGGCGGCCCGCCATCAGTTCATAATTACCTATACTTCTTGGCGGCCCGCCATCAGTTCATAATTACCTATAATTCTGGCGGCCCGCCATCAGTTCATAATTACCTATACTCCTGGCGGCCCGCCATCAGTTCATAATTTATTCTATACTTCTGGCGGCCCACCATCAGTTCATAATTACCTATACTTCTGGCGGCCCGCCATCAGTTCATAATTACCTATACTTCTGGCGGCCCACCATCAGTTCATAATTACCTATACTTCTGGGGGCTCGCCATCAGTTCATAATCTACATACTTCTGGCGGCCCGCCATCAGTTCATAATCACCTATACTTCTGGCGGCCCGCCATCAGTTCATAATTACCTATACTTCTGACGGCCCGCCATCAGTTCATAATTACCCATACTCCTGGCGGCCCGCCATCAGTTCATAATTACCTGTACTTCTGGCGGCCCGCCATCAGTTCATAATTACCTATATTTCTGGCGGCCCGCCATCAGTTCATAATTACCTCTACTTCTGGCGGCCCGCCATCAGTTCATAATTACCTATACTTCTGACGGCCCGCCATCAGTTCATAATTACCCATACTCCTGGCGGCCCGCCATCAGTTCATAATTACCTGTACTTCAGGCGGCCCGCCATCAGTTCATAATTACCTATATTCCTGGCGGCCCGCCATCAGTTCATAATTACCTATACTTCTGGCGGCCCGCCATCAATTCATAATTACCTATACTTCTGGCGGCCCGCCATCAGTTCATAATTACCTATACTTCTGGCAGCCCGCCATCAGTTCATAATTACCTATACGTCTGGCGGCCCGCCATCAGTTCATAATTACCTATACTTCTGGCGGCCCGCCATCAGTTCATCATTACCTATACTTCTGGCGGCCCGCCATCAGTTCATAATTACCTATACTTCTGGCGGCCCGCCATCAGTTCATAATTACCTATACTTCTGGCGGCCCGCCATCAGTTCATAATTACCTATACTTCTGGCGGCCCGCCATCAGTTCATAATTACCTATACTTCTGGCGGCCCACCATCAGTTCATAATTACCTCTACTTCTGGCGGCCCGCCATCAGTTCATAATTTGCCCGAGTGGCCCCTAGTCTTAATTAGTCTGTGCATCACTGTATTAAAGAAACATCATTACGATTAATGAAGTTGCCAGTGGCATTATACAGGTATTATACTGGCAATATTATTGATAATGAAGATCTTAACTGTATTACAAAAACATTGGGCTAGCATTAGAATGGAGTAAAATAATGATTGGACCCATTTAAGTGTTCAAAGTTAGAACTTAAATAAACCCTATATCATTGCAAAAACATCACTATTACGTGGTACTAAAATTTTATTATACAATCAAAGCTGTAATTTAACTACTTAATTTATACTATACCTGACCATATTTGTTTGCATTAAATGAAATAGTTATAAAATTTTTGACACTTTTGATTTTCCATGTCTTCAAATATTACTGCGCAATGTAGTTTATTGTAAATGTCTATATAAGTTTCTTTATTAAAATATTTCACGCGTCTTCGATATTTTGTGGTTTTGTTACAAAATGTTAGCCATAAAAAGCCAGAGGCCAGAGAGAAGACTTTTGATGAACCATTGCATAAGCACTGCCATTGTTTAAACTATAAAGTAGTTTTCTAAAAAAATCATATGATCAACAAAAAATACATATGTTGCTTTTCCCCGCAATATGGCCGACAAATGGTCCTACAAATACAGTAAAATGAATGTATATAAAGCATTAAGCATTAAAATAACTCACGTGTATTTGAATAAGGAGCTGTTAAGTGTACGAGTACAACAGAACTCAGTCGTCATTTGAAAATGCAAGCATTTTTTTTGCGCCCGAAGCAAATATGGGCAACCCTCCGGAAAGCGGGGGAGGGAGGCGGTGAATGCTCATAGCATACCACGCAGCCGGCTGCGTGGTTATGTGGAGACTTTTACCCACTAAACACCGCCTTTTAGGAAATGGCTTAACGATCTGACTAGAGATCTCTAAGCCGTATACGAACGCGACCCTCCTTGGCAGAAAGGAGGGCGCAACATGCAAGCATTACATTGATTCACGTTTATACTGTCCAGCAGTACTAGGCTTTTATTTACCAATTGCAATTGCTTTTATTCAACAAAAGGCATTAAAAACAGTTCAAAGCTGTTTAAAGGATTTACGGTGCATTATAATGGTACAAGTTTATGCCTTTAAGCAACATTAGGCATTATTTTACTACTTAAAAATGCTATTGTAGACATAAAAACACTAAAAACAGCTGGCGATTTATGGTGGTTGATGTTATGTTATTAAAAACATTAAGTTTTTTAATGTATTGTGATAGGCTCAGTGGAAGCTGTACATCTGTGTTGTGGTTTGCTGCACTAAAACTAAATGGTTTTACAAAAGCATTTTGATTTAACATTATCCAACCATTGTATAATGTAAAGCATCAAAATGGTTTTGAAATACCAATATAAAGCATCAAGATACTTGATGAACTTATATAAGAGTTTATAAGAACCTTCAGTTCTACATATGTTTACTTTTCGTTTGTTAAAATCCTATCTGTGTTACTTGGGCTGCGACTAATGCAACCTACAAACAAAACAGAAACTTTTTTTATTCAATATAAATTGTAGGTAATACTTATTGAAAGTCACACTTTTGATTAATTACCACCGGTTCGGAAAAAACTTCTGTCCAGGGAAGAAGCTGTAAGAAATCCAGCGGGTCTTTTAAAAAAATAGTAGCTTACAATCGTGTATGTTGCATAATAAGTCAAAACAAACAAATCCGAAATAGCTTGGATTAGTAACAACTACAAAATACCAGAGGAATCGAATATGCTTTACTGGCCTAATAAAAATGGGTAGGTTTTTTCATTAAGGTTCTTAAGTCGTATCGTAACTGATTACTAGTACTGAGACCGAATGTAAGATAGTGCTTAATTTGAATTATATCCCTAAGTGTATCATGAATTGCACCAATGCCTCTGACTCTTTATCCAAGATCTCGAAGTTATATAAACGTACTTTTGATCTGCGAGTAAGAGATATAAATTAAAAGAAACGAGTCTCAGGGTGTTTGCACGTATATCATACACTCTCCCCTCATCTACGGTGCTTAAGTAATCCGAAAAAATATTATCATTAAAACCATTGAGTTATACAACACATACATCAATGATTAAAACCAATTATCAGCTATTACTTAAAAAAAGGCTTTTAGTCTGGAACATACATAATTAGGATTTCATCTTCAGTTACTCAAGTACAAACGCAAAGTTTGATACTAAAATACAAACAACGTCATTTGGCTTATCGTGTTTTAAAATAAAATAACATAGCATAGAAAAGAAAAACATAACACAGAAAACATAAAGATGCTATATAATAGAAGAGCACACGCAGACTGGCTTAAATATAAAAAAAATATTTTAATACTAAAAGCTGAATTTACTTCGATTTAACTATGACATCAGGAAGTCAAATTCCTCAGATTCCCCTGTGAACATGAGTGCTTCAACTCTCGAAATTTCGTTAATTAAGTATAAATAATAATAATAATAAATAAAAACTAATATAAATAAACCCAATAAAATTCTAAAAATTAGTTATATTCGACATTTTTATTACGTGATAAAAACAATTACTACTGACTGGACAGCTGACAATGAGAATTTGAGGACAGCACATTAAACGACTTTATGAATGATAACTTTGTAGTCTTCATTTAAATTAAACTGAAATAAATAAAAAATAACGATTAAACTTACTTGATATTATTTTAGATAGTAATTATGCTGTTACAAAATTTGATATTTAAATTAATATTTGCGCGGTAGAAGCAGAGGCAGAGTTTAGCGGCAGAGGATTCTGAATTTAAGACATAAATATAACCTTGTTCGTGCAAATAAAACATTATTTTTATAACAATTTCAACATCGTAAGATATTTCCACTGGCTATAATAATTAAAAAAAAACTTATGAAATATTTGATAGATTAACAAAAAAAAATTGATAAATCTCGTACTTCAAAAGATTTCGTTTGACGTGCTAAATACCTGTCTCCTTTGATTTATATTTCCATATTCATATTTATTCCTGAAGTTTTACTTGGGTGTAATTGTCGTGTCGTGTGACCTAATTTTACAAGTACCATTATGTTACACCACTTGGATCTGACAATTCTTTATCAACTAGCATGCACAAGCGTTCAAATTCCGGCGGATGGAGTGACATTGACGATCGAAGTAATTTTTGTTAACACCACACTTTAAAAATAAGCATGAAATGTTTTAATTGAGATTGTTTTGGAGCACTGGTTTAAAATAAGTAAATAATAATAATATGAAGCTAAAATATATTTATAACAAATGCTAGCAGTTATGTACTTATGAGCACTGGCTTGTTGATAGTATAGTCCAAATAATATAGTCCAGAAATTGTCAACCACATATAGAACATAATTAATAGCTTGCGAAATCTACAATTCAGGCGACGAGTCCTAGTCTTCTCCGTTTGTGTCGTAAGATTAACTGACTATTTTACACACACACAAACACACACACACACACACACACACACACACACACACACACACACACACTATATATATTCGTTTTATGTATATATATATATATATATATATATATATATATATATATATATATATATAATGTTTTTTTGTTAAACTATCAAATGTTTCATAAGTTTTTTTTTTAATTATTATAGCCAGTGGAAATATCTTACGACGTTGAAAATGTTATAAAAATAATGTTTTATTTGCACGAACAATGTTATATTTATGTCTTACATTCAGAATCCTCTGCCGCTAAACTCTGCCTCTGCTTCTACCGCGCAAATATTAATTTAAATATTAAATTTTGTAACAGCATAATAACTATCTAAAATAATATCAAGTAAGTTTAATCGTTATTTTTTATTTATTTCAGTTTAATTTAAATGAAGACTACAAAGTTATCATTCATAAAGTCGTTTAATGTGCTGTCCTCAAATTCTCGTTGTCAGCTGTCCAGTCAGTATTAATTGTTTTTATCACGTAATAAAAATGTCGAATATAACTAATTTTTAGAATTTTATTGGATTTATTTATATTAGTTTTTATTTATTATTATTATTATTATTTATACTTAATTAACGAAATTTCGAGAGTTGAAGCACTCATGTTCACAGGGGAATCTGAGCAATTTGACTTCCTGATGTCATAGTTAAATCGAAGTAAATTCAGCTTTTAATATTAAAATATTTTTTAACTTTAAGCCAGTCTGCGTGTGCTCTTCTATTATATAGCATCTTTATGTTTTCTGTGTTATGTTTTTCTTTTCTATGCTATGTTATTTTATTTTAAAACACGTTAAACCAATTGAAGTTGTTTGTATTTTAGTATCAAACTTTGCGTTTGTACTTGAGTAACTGAAGATGAAATCCTAATTATGTATGTTCCAGACTAAAAGCCTTTTTTTAAGTAATAGCTGATAATTGGTTTTAATCATTGATGTATGTGTTGTATAACTCAATGGTTTTAATGATAATATTTTTTCGGATTACTTAAGCACCGTAGATGAGGGGAGAGTGTATGATATACGTGCAAACACCCTGAGACTCGTTTCTTTTAATTTATATCTCTTACTCGCAGATCAAAAGTACGTTTATATAACTTCGAGATCTTTGATAAAGAGTCAGAGGTATGGGTGCAACTAAGGATACACTTAAGGATATAATTCAAATTAAGCACTATCTTACATTCGGTCTCAGTACTAGTAATCAGTTACGATACGACTTATGAACCTTAATGAAAAAAACCTACCCATTTTTATTAGGCCAGTAAAGCATATTCGATTCCTCTGGTATTGTGTAGTTGTTACTAATCCAAGCTGTTTCGGATTTGTTTGTTTTGACTTATTGTGCAACATACACGATTGTAAGCTACTATTTTTTTAAAAGACCCGCTGGATTTCTTACAGCTTCTTCCCTGGACAGAAGTTTTTTCCGAACCGGTGGTAATTAATCAAAAGTGTGACTTTCAATAAGTATTACCTACAATTTATATTGAATAAAAAAAGTTTCTGCTTTGTTTGTAGGTTGCATTAGTCGCAGCCCAAGTAACACAGATAGGATTTTAACAAACGAAAAGTAAACATATGTAGAACTGAAGGTTCTTATTAACTCTTATATAAGTTCATCAAGTATCTTGATGCTTTATATTGGTATTTCAAAACCATTTTGATGCTTTACACTATACAATGGTTGGATAATGGTAAATCAAAATGCTTTTGTAAAACCATTTAGTTTTAGTGCAGCAAACCACAACACAGATGTACAGCTTCCAGCTGTTTTTAGTGCATTTCTATCTACAATAGCATTTTTAAGTAGTAAATAAATGCTTAATGTTTTTTAATAACATAAACATCAACCATTATAATGCCATGTAAATCCGCTATATAGTTTTCAGCTGTTTTTAGTGTTTTTATGTCTACAATAGCATTTTTAAGTAGTAAAATAATGCCTAATGTTGCTTAAAGGCATAAACTTGTACCATTATAATGCACCGTAAATCCTTTAAACAGCTTTGAACTGTTTTTAATGCCTTTTGTTGAATAAAAGCAATTTCAATTGGTAAATAAAAGCCTAGTACTGCTGGACAGTATAAACGTGAATCAATGTAATGCTTGCATTTTCAAATGACGACTGAGTTCTGTTGTACTCGTACATTAACTGCTCCTTATTCAAATACACGTGAGTTATTTTAATGCCTAATGCTTTATATACATTCATTTTACTGTATTTGTAGGACCATTTGTCGGCCATATTGCGGGGAAAAGCAACATATGTATTTTTTTGTTGATAATATGATTTTTTTTAGAAAACTACTTTATAGTTTAAACAATGGCAGTGCTTATGCAATGGTTCATCAAAAGTCTTCTCTCTGGTCTCTGGCTTTTTATGGCTAACATTTTATAACAAAACCACAAATAATCGAAGACGCGTGAAATATTTTATTAAATAAACTTATATAGACATTTACAATAAACTACATTGCGCAGTAATATTTGAAGACATGGAATAACAAAAGTGTCAAAAATTTTATAACTATTTAGGGCACACACGCACACATACACACACACATATATATATATTTATATATATCCTATCGACACGCCATCTACTTGCTTGTAGAACTCCTCCTTCCACATGAATGGGAGGCGCTGCTGGGTACTCGTCCAACATTTTGTGCTCCGATCGCGAGCTGTTGCGTCTAGCGTCAGCTCAAGTAGGTAGCGGTCACCTCTTAAAAATATTACAGTGGATTGAATATTTATTGTATGTGCTTAAATTTATTAAACAAAAATATTGCACACTTAAAGAAGAATACTCTTTGCGATTTCCCTTGTAGTAAAATTCAAGCAGTTTGCAGAAAACTTATATGAAAAACTAAAGGGTTTTTATTAGGTCTTGATAACCTTTAATTTCGACTGTAAAATATGTTACTGGTAGCGTACTCTACGTTATTATTGTAGTTGATCTTAAATTTTAGAGCCCTTTTTTTTAAACAAAAATGAACATGTTTTTCATAGTTTACCATCCTAAGCCATCAAATGACAACAATTTATTATACAGCATATTGGTTATACTGAGTAAAAAATTAGAGATTCATGAACTTAAATTGTCTATATATTTTGACCTCGAGATTTGCTGTCTTAAAAATTTTGGAAAACAAATTCATTACGTTCTTTTTGAATAAGTATTTATTCCAAAAGTTTAAAAAAAAGAAAATATTGATGAATATTTCAATATAGCAGGATAACAGACAACAATACGCAAACGCTTTAATGCAATCGATTCTATGTTTCATTTAATAAGTGCTTGTTTCCAATCGATATTTACACAAGTTTAAATGAGAACGAAATTGCAAAATCGTGACCAGAATACAAATGAAATGCTATGTAATTATAATGGATATAGCGCTTTAAATTCTGTCTACAGCTTTGTACAAGAATGTAAATATGAACCATTACATTTTACGTGGTAGAGCTACGCTGCAGCTATATTGTGATTGTAGCACCAATGGGGGTCAGCTCGACCGGTGTGGGATTCTGAGAGAACGTGGCTTTTTATAGAATATAAACGGAAAATTGCAGCTGAATGGTGCTGTGTTTTGTATGGTGAGTGTAGAGTGCAGAAGACCCTTTTTACCTAACACGGGATATTTTGTTTTATTTTCTTCTTTATTAACCACTAAAAGTCCATAGGTGGATATGGCATCCATCCATCTCATCCTCACGGGACAACGCATTTGCATTTTATTATTAATCGATGTAAATATAGCTATATATGGGCCACTGCATCCTTTTATCATTAGGAAGACTGTGTGCTCGTTTATCACAGTAATACTATAAAAAAACCATGAGTTTCGTTCTTCTAACTTTCTTCCCTTCAAAATCCATAATCTACAGCATATTTATATATATATATGTATATATATATAAGTGAAGTAAATTAAAGTTACAGCCTATATACGTCCCACTGCTGCGCTCAGACCTCCCCTCATTTCTGAGAGGGTTTAGGGCAAGTAAGTGTCCGCCGCGCTGCCCAAATGCGTGTTGACGAACTTCACATTTCTTCGAAATATTTTTTTTTCTTATTCCTCAGACATGCAGGTTTCCTCACGATGTTTTCCTTCACCGCCGAGCACGTGGTAAATCAGCACTTAAAATTGCAATTAACAATTTCATTGGTGCCGACGGGGATCGAACCCGGGTTACTCGCGTTCTGTTACATTTACAGCGAGCGTTAACCACTGAGCTACCACGGCTCTCTAATATATATATATATATATATATATATATATATATATATATATATATATATATATATATATATATATATATATATATATATATACAACATGTAACATATTTAACGCACTTTGAGAAAGTAGTTTGTTCAGAATCGTTTACTGAATCGATTCCTATAATTTTTAATATAAATAATTTTTATCCCAAAAATAATTAAAACTACGTAAATTACAGTCCCTTAAATCTGTACAGTAACAAATTGAAATGGACCGTAACTTAAGGCAATAAGACTTTTAAGAATGCAGTTTTATTTGTATTATTACTAATTATGCATACTATAGAGTATTAAATACTACACCTTGGTTATAAGGGCTACAACTGCAAAGTGTTACTTTGGCTTTTTTGTTTTACATCAGCTTACACATACATTCTATTTCACACATTGGCCCATTATTTCCGTAAGGATGATACCTATTCCCTGGTATGCCCACTCGGTCTCGTCTACACCAGACTATTATGCAGTATGCATGCCACGTGTAGGGACATTTTTTCCTTCCGTTTCGTCTCATTTACTCATAACACATCTATTCCTCTGTCATATATCATACCGCATACTTCATCCATCTTATCATTCATTGCTTCACATACATTCAGCGTAGCCAGGCGGGTTTCTGCAATCCACTTTTCGCCCCTCCGGGAGAACAGAATATAATGGGTGCGAACCTCATTGCCGGTTTTCCTCCCGGAGAATCTTCGCACCATTACCCATTAAAGGGACGCCGGAAACTCGGGGCCATTTTTTTTATTTGGTTCCTCATGGTTCGAAAACTAGGGCGTGGTATATTTTGCGCCGTTAATTTACGGCAAGGTCTGTGTTTTCGGCTCGTCGCTAATATAGCACCACCCGCGGGACACGTGGAGGGTCGGCCTAGGTATATGTGGTCGAAGCCTACAGACGCGAGCGACATCTCCTATTTAAGCAGGTACAATAAATATTCATTTGCTGTAATATTTCTAAGAGGAGACCACTACCTGAAGGTCAACGGGACGCGTTTTGAGCTAACGCTACGCTGACGAAAATGTTGCACGACCACCCAGCAGCGCCTCGCATTCATTATTTTTTGTTCCGATCTACACACTATGAACTAAAACCAAACCTGTTGTAAAAGGTGGAGCTCTCCAAGCAAGTAAATGGTGTGGCGATGGGCTCACATGTAACTCCTACTGTCGCCGACATATTCATGACTCATGCAAGATGATTCTTGCAAGATTTTGAGGAGAAAGCCCTGCTTACTTCTCACGTAAATCCAAGATTCTACAAGTGGTACGGAGACGACACTTTTATAATTCTTCCTTTAGATAAAATATCTCCATTTATAGACATCTTAACTCCATAAATTCTAAAAATTCAGTTCATAATGCTGTTAGAGGCAAACAATTCTTTAGCTTCTAGATTTGTTAGTAATTCGGAATCCTGACAATACCCTGAGCCACACCGTGTGTAGATAAAAGACTCATAATAATACATATTTAAATGCTTATTTTCACCACCAAGTTACACAGTTAGTTGCCGTAGAAAAAATCATCATTCCAGAGAGTATGAGTGATCTGTGACAGTAAACATCTGGCCGCCGAGCTCCAACACGTTAAGCAAATTTTGCATGACAATAAGGTCCTGCGGGCACGTCACAGTGAACGATTGAAGCAGGAAACATTCGAGCGTGTATATGCTGTACTGCCAGAGGAGTCAACGACAATATAACCTACTTAAACCTATAATATATATATATATATATATATATAATTATCTGTGGGCTACAGCACCCACCACCAGGTAGACTGTGTGCTAGTTTGTCACTCCAGTTCTCGATATGGTATATATTATGGTGGACCAATATCATTGACTGAGGTAGAAATTAAGGAAATCAACATATAGAGGATATTTTTCATTATGACTATATGGGGTAGAGCAACGTTGCATCTATATTATGGATTTAGCACAAATGGGTCGGCTCGAACGAATAACAATCTCACAAAATAGCATAAAATAGTAAAGTTAAATCTACTGCGTTTCTTATGCTGAGTGAAAAGAACCGGATATTATTTTTACTGGAAACGAAGCACTCAACATAGTTATACGGGGATGACAATGGATTTACATTTTGATTCTTATTCGATGACAGATTCAGTCTATGTCTATGGACTATAGTATCATCTTAACATCATGTGGACTGTGTACTCGTTTGTTGGGTGTCAAACAAGTACACAGCTCATGGTTTACATAGTAAAAACATATTTAATCTAATACACAGTTTATGCTTGACAAACAGAGCACATGTACTACCATCAACACCAAAATATTAACTGATGCAATAACGTCCAAAAAAATGGATGCCGGTTCGCCCATTCACTGACGATTAGGACTGCTTCCATTGTGCGTGGCGCACGTTTTTGACATAGACAGACGGCCACGGACGACGTCCATTTGGACTGGACGCATGGATTTCAATCTATTTGGAAATCCAGAGTTGGATGAAGTCCATCCAAACGGAATATGTTTTCCCCATTCACGGAACGATTTTGGACGATTACCACCCCACTTGGATTAATGAACGTATCATCAGTGGGTACCATTAGGAATATCAAAAACTTAATATACGCAATAAAATCCGTAAAACTAGTTTTATTAAATGTGTAGTGTTTGTGTAAATATAAGAAATCATGAAATTATTACTAAGGAAACTGATTACTCCAAACCGATTTGAACGAACCAAAGTAATTGTTGTGAAGTGATTATATTGCGACTTAATTCTGAGATGAAGATAACTTCAGAGAAAGCTTAAGTTTTTTTAAGTTTGTCTTTAGTAATTTATATGCTAATTCCGTTTTGACTCTGAGGAGCTGAAAAGTAATTGGTATGTAGGGAAACCATTACTTCAGTTTCAGTGGTCAATGGTCAACATAATTATATAAAAAAATTATCCGTTTGGAAAAATGTAAAAGAAACTTCTTTATCCATTAAATCTCCACACACAGGATATATTTCATGGATAAATAAATTTCGAAAGACGAAATTCAATATTGTGCGTGAAAAACTTATACGTGGTAGAAGCTATGCTGCAGTTATATTAGTAGTATAGTTGTAGTACGAATGGGTCGGCTCGACCGGGGAAGGACCACGCTCTCAGAGAATACCAGCGTAAAATAGTAGCTTAATGCTGCTGTGTTTCGTATGGTGAGTGTAAAGAACCGGAGTCCCTTTTTACTGGAAATGAGGCATCCCATCTTAGTCCTCACAGATGACAACGCATCTGCATTTTGATTCATAATCGAGGATAGATGTTGTCGGCGCACGTCAACGCGCCTCGGCCAAAATGATGGACGCGTGGGAGCGCTGACCGCTCGCTACCCTCGCGGCAACGCGAGCGCTTCTGTACCTCACTCAGCTGCGAGGCGCGGTAGCAGACGGGCACTTTATTTTTGAATTTATAATATGTTTGTTTAGAGGTTTTACGGCATTAAACCTATTGTTAATACAGTCCACTCATTTTATTTCTAAAGTCCCGATAAGGCCTAAACATATGGTCCTTCGATCGCGCAAAACATTTACCAGTTTTTGCCGTAATTAACGTCGACGAGGTCAACGGTCGCCGAGCGCATTTGAATCCGTGGCCACGTATATTGAATAAGGAAGTCGTTCCCGTAGCAGCCTGCGTAATCATTAAAGACGCTGATGTCATCCTGGGAATATAAAATCCGTATTTGAGTGAGTTCGTTCCAATTACTTATATTCCCTCTTTCTTTTCGTGCCGAAAAAATCATTTTTACATCTTTCATTGGCTAAGTACACTTACTATTAATAAGTAGGTACCTAAATAACTTCAGTGCTTTAAAAATTGCTTTGTCATTGCAACGCTCGCTTGTTTAAATTTAAATGTTTATTCCATTACAAACATCAAGCGCTCAAGTGTCGATTTGTTGACCTTGGCGCTGATTCATATTTTTACCTGCATGCAACGATCCCTTTTGTTCTCGCACAGCTGTAGTTTTTTTTCCTAAAGTAATCAATGTTTTCTTTCTTTGCTGTGTTCATATAAAAGTAAAATGGCAGATAATTTAAAAACTTTATTGAAGAAACGTAGTTCGATAAAATCAAAGCTTACAATTTACAGCAATTATTTAAATTTAATTAAAAGTAGCTCTGATATTTCTGAATTGCAACGTCTAAACTTAGCGGAGCGTTTTAATATATTCGGAATCTTACATTCCGAATTTGACGAATTACAGACAAACATCGAAGTACTTGTCGATGATGCCGGGTCTGCGTTAGCTGATCGTGAGGACTTTGACCATCAGTTCTTCAATCTGGTGGTCATCACGCGCAGCCTGCTCCGTGCTTCGTCCAATGGTGCTGGGTCGGAGACGGGTTTCAAAGTTGCTGACTCAGGTGCACACTGTTCTAATAAGAATAATTTTGTTCGTTTGCCTAAAATTGATTTGCCTCATTTCGATGGGAACTACGAATGCTGGCTCGAATTTCGAGATACGTTTACGTCATTAATTCACGATAACTCTAGTATCAATGAAATAAAAAGTTACTATTTGCGCGCTTCATTGCATGGAAACGCAGCCTTAGTTATTAAAAATATTGATTTTAAAGGCGATCATTATAAAATTGCGTGGGACATGCTGTGTGAGTGGTATAACAACAACCGCCTACTTGTGAATAATCATGTGCAAGCTTTATTTGATGTCGATCCTATAGTCAAGGAGTCAATTATCTCAATCAGAAACCTCGTAGATACAATTAATAAAAATGTGAGTGCACTAACAAAATTAAATCAGACCACTCAATATTGGGACACATTATTAATATATGTCATGACTAAAAAATTAGATTTGACAACAAGTCGTGACTGGGAAGAGCATACGAACAATATTATAAAAGATGATCCTACTTTGATGCAATTTTGTTCTTTTTTAAGTAGGAAAGCGGATTGGTTAGAGTCTGTTGAGTCAAATATCAATTCTTCTCAGACTAATACTATTGTAGCTTTAAATAATAGTCATACATATAAACATTCTAATTCTAAAGTCACTCAAGTTAATAAAAAATCAGATAATAATTTTAATTAGATAAATAAATGTCCACTTTGCTACCAGGCTCATACATTATATAAATGTGAATCCTTTAGAAACTTAACTATAGAGGATCGCATAAAAAAGGCAAATGATTACAATGTTTGTCTTAACTGCCTGCGCGTCGGACATTCTGCTAAGTAGTGTAAACTCACACATTGCAAATATTGCAAAACAAAGCACAATACGGTTTTGCATTTAGAATCTAGTGAATCCAAACCATTTTCTAACCCATTGCTTTCTGCTATGTCTTCTGCTTTGCCTTCTGCGTCAAATATCGCACTATCAGCCAATTCCTTGCAGCTTGCTACTTCTGCGCATGTTTTACTGTCCACAGCTATGGTGAACGTGACCAGCGGGTCGGGTAAGAAATACACTGCGCGGCTACTGCTGGACAACGGTAGTTCCGCCAACTTTGTAACACAGAGACTATCAGAGAAATTGGGTTTGTTACATCGCGGTACGAGCACCAAGTTAACGGGTATTAATAATCACATATCCACCAGTACACAGTCTTGTCACCTCACAATTGAGTCCTTATGCTGTGACTTTACTGTTAATATCGATTGTCATATTTTACCTGAAATTACAAAGGTTCTACAGTCTTCATTCGTGCATATAAATCACTTCCATATTCCTTCAGGTCTTACACTAGCAGACCCGAACTTTGATGTTCCGTCGGTCGTAGACATCCTGGTAGGGGCTGAGGTGTTTTGGAATGTTTTAGGCAGCAGAACTATAGATTTAGGGAAACATTTACCTAAATTGTGTGAAACTAAACATGATTGGCTTGTGTCCGGTAGTATTTCGCATCAACCTAGTTCTGTTTCAACACTCTATTGCCATACTCCCTACTTTTTGGGAGCTTGACAACGTGTCGTCAAAACATTCACTTTCTCTTGAAGAAAGAGAATATGAACAACTATTTGCCCAAACCACCGTTCGTAAATATGATGGTAGGGTTGTCGTGACGATGCCATTAAAAGAGGACCCTAGCACTTTAGGGCCTTCGTATGAAAACCCAAAAAATCATTTTCTAACCCTGGAGCGGCGATTTAAGCGCGATCCTTATTATTTCCTCTCAACTGCGGATGTCCAACTTGGACTTGGACACGAAAATATCTCCGTTGACTGCGGGCGTCCAAGTGTTAGACATTTTTTACCCGCTCTTTTAATGAAGAAACAAAGCATTATGCGCTATTTCTAACTCATTCTACCATATGTCAATGTGTACAGGATAAAAAAGGCTAGCATAAAAACCCCACAGCGTATACACTTTAGTAGTATATTTTATTTAAATCATTCTTAAATGTCGTCCGTTCCTTAAGTCAGCCATTAGTGTGAGTTATGCCATAAGTTGTTTGAAATTATTTTGTATTAATTTATATTTATTGTGTGGTGAATTGTGTTAAAACAATGCCTGGGTAAGTAACCTTCTTATTTGTAATCTCATTTTGTGTTTTATCTTATTAAGTACGTGTAAAATCGTTTTTTAATATGTATGAAGCAAACTGCTATCTTAGAACTAACATGCTGGTTGAGGAAAGTTGACTTGAAATGTACGTAAAATTTTAGTGTTAACTGTCAATTTTGTGTTAAAATGTGTGTAATTGTTCATCGTTCACAGTTTTAGTACATCAAAATGAGGATAAAGTGCAATATTTTCAAAATTTTAATGTAAATACGCAATAGGTGCAATAGTGTCCATTTTTGAGACGTCCGCAGTAGTGAATTCTAGTTATAAATATACATAAATATCAATAACATAAAATAAATATAAAAGTACATAAATAAATAAAAGCCCAACCAGATGGAGGCCCTCGGCAGGGGAGACCAAACGGCCGAGGGTTAGGGGGAAAGGGAAAGAAACCGGCGGACGATGCGGGCGGTATCGAGGAGCACCGCCTTCTGCATTTGAACCTGGAGCGGTCCGCCACGTAGTCCCAGCCGCCTCAGATGACCCGAGAGGCTGACTGGGATTAGCCCGTTTGCAGAGACGACTACAGGAATAATTTCGGTCGGCAGACCACCCCACATGTCGGTCACCTCGTGAGCCAGGTCCAGATATTTTGTTTGTTGTTTTGCGGGTGGCGAAAAGGAACTAAAGTTTGCCATACTGCATCAAGTTCAAATTCGGTTGAATGGCTAGAATGGTAAAGAATCTAGCGCCCTCGAGCAGAGAAATGGAGCTTAGTTGACTCCACGATTATTCGATGAATTATGAAAAATTGAATGTGGCATTTGGATATGTCATGTATGTTAACACAAGACTTCGGAATTTTTTTAAACAATTTATTAAATCAGAAAATTAGAAAGTATTTACATAATATGCTTTTTAATATTTTTATTTTCATATTTTTTAATATTTATTATTTGAAATTTTTATTTTAAGCTATTGCATAGCTTCTATCGCGGGCCTTAAGTGCGGGAAAATCCAGAAATTTCGTAACGAAAAAAACCTCACGCTCTCCGACGGGCACGGAGGTGTGGCTTGAAGGCCGTGCATTGCTAACGATGGTCTAACGTCGTTTCTTTTCCTCAGTCTTCGTCACGGTGTTTGTGTATAAAGTGTTTTGAAATTTTGAATATGAATGAACAAAGTGCATTTATTATTAATGAAGAAAGTCACGAAAAAATAGTGAAAGAAAATGAGTGAGTACTCTATATACATACCTACATTTTATTATTATAACAAATGCAGTACTCATTTTGAATTGAAAATATAATATTGCTATAAAGATAACCTAAATTTTTGATATTAAAATGAGCGATATTAAAAGTAGCCCTCTTTATATACACACAAACACACACACGCGTATAGTTTAAATTCTCAATTTAGATTCTCAATATGTATATATATATACTCAATTAACCGGACTAATTGTTGCCGTTAGGGATTCGGATAATCGAAAATCCGGATGATCGAATGTATGAAGAAAAGCGGGTTTTGTGCATTTGTAGTACATATGTACATACATGATGTTATGTGTTTATTAAAAACAACAATTTCAACGAAAATCAATGTTTATTAAGAAATTATTATTTTTTTTTAATAAACATTGATTAAATTCCATGAAGAGATATAAATCTATATAACCATCCGTTACTTGCGACAAACGAGCCGCCGTCACCTAATTTTTTATTTAACTGTAATGCTTTTTGATAAAAGAATGCTTCAGTATTTGATAAAAGAATGCTTCAGTATTAATAGCAATTTATTAACGAAATATCTGTTGAGATGTGTCTAGAAATTATTAATACTTATTTTTATTTATTTATTAAAATAATAAATAAATAAAAATAAGTATACATTTATCTATATTGAGTACTAGTTATTCCCCGCGATCTCGCCCGCGTGGAATATGGATTTCATGGGTTTTAATTTTTTTGCGCGGAACCCTAATTCTTTTTCTAAAACAAAAGTAGTTCAAGTTATTCCTTATATCATCAGCTATCTGCCAGTGAAAGTCCCGTCAAAATAGATCCAGCTGTTTCGGAGATTAGCTGGAACAAACAGACAGACAGACAGACAGACCGACAGACAGACAAAAAATTTAAAAATTGTGTTTTTGTTACTAGTACTTTCATATGCATTTAATAAAAAGCTGTTATTTTAACATTACAAACAGACACTTCAATTTTATTTATTTGTAGATATAGATATAAGATATTATTCATATTGGTGTCATTTTAAAGGGAATATCATGTACTATTATAATAATAAAATAATTGATAGGGCTATGACACCACTAAGGGAAGTAAAATTTTGATATAGGTAAATTCATGTCTTTATCTTGAATTTGATTGCTCAAAAACACGATAGTATAATTTTGACTCGATCATAATTATTTGCGAAAACACCTCTAAAAACCACTATAGTTGAAATTACAACGAAATTACTTAATCTATATGCTTCGAAATCACTCAAATATATTCATAACATAAATATTCATAATTTACTTGTTCTTTTGATTACTCAAATCAATAATTTTTACAAAAATATTTTAAAGTTTCTGAGAATTTCTAAGCGCTTTTAATCGTCGCGGGCGCTACGCTATTTTAGACCTTATGAGGGCGTTTTTTCAAGTTTTTATAAAAATTATGTATTCACTCGGATCAGTCCGGCGATAGCCCTTCCGAGGTGTCGTTTTAACGCAATTCCTTTGTATAGTGCGACGTTGCCACTCTTATTAGTTATTCCGCTTCGTAATATTTTATTTATAGGTGATATTTTGTTTATGTAGGTATTCGATAGATTCATATAGTCTGTTTTTTTCGCAGGAGACAAAAATAACAGATCTTTATTAGATTCGTTTAGCCCGAATAATACAGTTTTTATGATTCTGGTTCAGATTAGATTTAATTTTAGTCACTTAAGTTTCGTATATTGTTCAAAATAATGAAATAAATCCACAGAATCTGCAGTTACGAAAAAAAGCAATATCATTTTAGTCTCCGGCGAAAAAAAAGATAAATATCATGATTAATTTACCAACTAGTTATTCGTTTACTAAATACGAAAAAATATCTAGGATTCCCCAGCCGTGATACATTACAGATTGACTATATTATCATTTATTTTACTATTGTAAATAAGTACTAATTGTAGATATTGACAGGTTTAATAGAAGTTCATTTTCTTATATTATGACTAATAACCTAATATGACCTTGGGAAGAAACTCATTTTAATATAAGGTTTTACTGCAATGACTGCCAATGGGTTGTTAATTTCTACAATAGACCGTGGCGTATTGTTGCTGACATGAATAACTCCGAAAATATAATTTATTTACTTGATCGTGTTGAGTTTTTGTGCTCTCACTGCGAGTTTACTTTTTATGATCACTATCTTAAGGAAGAGTTCGAACTATTTACCTAATCTGTACAAAATTACTCTATACTTAACTAGATTCATTTTTGTGAAAGGCTATTTTTATTATATTAAGATATTATGTTTGGTTTTGAAGTTATTCTACTTCTACGTGGATGACTATTTGAGCGGGGGAAACACCATAGCTGAGACTGTAGCAATTGCAAAACGGGTACAATCGGTTCTATCTTCTGCTAAATTTAACTTACGCAAATGGCGATCAAACCATCCTCAAATTCTAAATCAAATTATAAAGAGTAACGAATCGTATAATACTCATACGTTGCATTTTTATGAGCAGAGTTTAAATTCATCTCGATCTAAAACTTTAGGTCTTAATTGGGCCTGCGATTCTGATTCCCTTACTTATACTATTAACATAAAGTCAACCACTAAAGTCACTAAACGTCACGTTCTCTCAGTTATCAGTCAGATCTTTGACCCATTAGGCCTCGTAGCTCCGTGCGTTGTCGAAGCGAAAATAGTCATGCAGCATTTATGGCTACACAACTATGACTGGGACGATGAAGTATCGCTCGAGGTCAGAAACCTTTGGTCGACATTCCAAAATACAATAACATCTTTAAATAATTTAAATATTCCTCGTTGGGTTTTGCGTGAAGACTCTAGTACGCATGAAGTACACGTCTTCACCGATGCGTCCGAAAAAGCTTATGGCGCATGTGTGTACATTCGGTCATGAAGTAACAGTAAATCTATTGGCGTAAAACTTCTCGTTTCTAAAAATCGTAGAGCGCCCATCAAGCCGTCAAATACCAAGGCTTGAACTGTGTGGAGCTTTCTTATGTACCAGGCTGTGTACTAAAGTTCAGGAAGCGCTAACTTTACCCATTCACCGATGTAGATTCTGGTGTGACTCAACCATAGTCTTGGGTTGGCTCTCTACTCCAGCCAACCAATTAAAACCTTTTGTGAGAAATAGAGTCAACGAGATACAGGAGAGCACTGGTCATACCTGGAGCTACGTACCGTCGAAGGACAACCCGGCGTATCTTGTTTCCCGTGGTCTTAACGCTGACGTTATCAAGGACACACCTCTGTGGTGGTCCGGACCCTCTTTTCTGTTGCGTAATGAAAATGAGTGTCCTAAAATGCCAAACACAGAGAAACATGATTTGCCGGGTGTAGTGACTCATTTCACATGTAGTGATAGCGACCATCATGTTGTTAGTAATCATTCACATTCAACCATATATTCATCTATCATTCATCGCTTATTAGAAAATTATTCTAGTTTTCCAAAAATTCAAAGGGTGTTCGCATATGTACAAAGATTTATATATAATCTAAAAAAATACGTGTGGCACTCGGTGACTGCCGCGGTAAAGCTATTGCATAGCATTTTTTATCAACTTATGCAATTATAATTATTTATGCAGTTAAGTCTTTGATATTAAATCAAGTTACACTTTTTGAGCATGGTGACCGATAAGAAAACATTTTTTTTCTCTTATTGAATTAATGAGAAGTTAATATTGCTTAAAATATTTTTAATATCTTACAATATATGTAGGTTATTCAGGAATTTTTATCATTGAGTTAGCAGCTAGTGTACACGCACACAAACACCGTGCCGAAGTCTGCCGAGTGCCGAAGTCTGCCGAACTGAAACGACGTTAGACGATGCACGGCTTTCAACGCCACACCTCCGTGGCCGTCGGAGTGGGGAGCGTGAAGTTTTTTCGTTACAGAATTTCTGGATTCGGTCCTCGCGCTCAAGGCCCGCGATAGAAGCTATGCAATAGCTTAAAAATATTATTATTAAATCAAATTACATATCCATGTAAGATTTTTCTGCATTATGTTGACGAAATTTCTTTCGACGTTCAGCATTTGATTTTGGTACTGTTTTTTTTTCTTCATTTTTCTTCAAATCTTTCTGACGCTGATAATATGCCCTTTGACGTGCATTAGTTTTTTTTTCCTTTTTAGCTCTTTACGCTTTTCTTCTCTATAAAACGAAAATATCTAGGTATAAGTAATAGATATAAATAATTTGTATAAATTGTGTAATGACACATCAAAACAAAACTTAACTAGATTCATTTTTGTGAAAGGCTATTTTTGTTAAATTATGATATTATGTTTGGTTTTGCAGTTATTTGAATTACAATTTAATTTTTCACACACGTTTTCTAAGCTTCTAAGCGTTTTATCATTTCTAGAACGAAACATTTTATAAAACACCAAATTGACTATTTTACACCGTATGGCCTCCATACACTAAAATACGAATAAAACAATAGAGAAAAATTTCATTAAATCAATGATCATTAATGCGTGTGTTATACACAAGGATTTAAAATATAAATATATTCATGGTTATATGGACTTCAAATATCGTGCGGTATTAAACTTTACCGATAATCTGACGTCATACAACGTAATTCAAATAACTGCAAAACCAAACATAATATCTTAATTTAATAAAAATAGCCTTTCACAAAAATGAATCTAGTTAAGTATAGAGTAATTTTGTACAGATTAGGTAAATAGTTCGCACTCTTCCTTAAGATAGTGATCATAAAAAGTAAACTCGCAGTGAGAGCACAAAAAACTCAACACGATCAAGTAAATAAATTATATTTTCGGAGTTATTCATGTCAGCAACAATACGCCACGGTGTATGGTAGAAATTAACAACCCATTGGCAGTCATTGCAGTAAAACCTTATATTAAAATGAGTTTCTTCCCAAGGTCATATTAGGTTATTAGTCATAATATAAGAAAATGAACTTCTATTAAACCTGTCAATATCTACAATTAGTACTTATTTACAATAGTAAAATAAATGATAATATAGTCAATCTGTAATGTATCACCGCTGGGGAATCCTAGATATTTTTTCATATTTAGTAAACGAATAACTAGTTGGTAAATTAATCATGATATTTATCTTTTTTTTTCGCCGGAGACTAAAATGATATTGCTTTTTTTCGTAACTGCAGATTCTGTGGATTTATTTCATTATTTTGAACAATATACGAAACTTAAGTGACTAAAATTAAATCTAATCTGAACCAGAATCATAAAAACTGTATTATTCGGGCTAAACGAATCTAATAAAGATCTGTTATTTTTGTCTCCTGCGAAAAAAACAGACTATATGAATCTATCGAATACCTACATAAACAAAATATCACCTATAAATAAAATATTACGAAGCGGAATAACTAATAAGAGTGGCAACGTCGCACTATACAAAGGAATTGCGTTAAAACGGCCTACATACGACACGATATCGGTGGCGATCTAGGGTGGAAAGAAATCGGGGCTTTTATCGGGGTAGACCTTACACACGGGCCTGCCTAGCAGTACGCGTTCGGACTTGGAGGGGAATGCATATGCGGTAGAGTTCTTCAAAATACATCCGACTCTCTTAAAACACCACCATGTTGGTTTGGCATTAGCCATCTCGGTTAATTTATTCGAAAATAGAAAAAGTGAAGTTGCTTGGTGAAAAAATGGCTCCAAAAGAGATAAAAAATTCAGCCACATAAACGTACTAAATGGCATGTAATCCAAGGACGTGATTAATTTTCTCCGGATGGATGAAGACAGTTTTTATAACCTTCTAGAAATGATTGATAAAAACGTCAATTTCTCCTACCTATGCTATTTAGTTATTTCTTCTCTTTGTTCATTTCTGCTTTGGTCAAAATCTGGTTATATATTACACACAACAAACAAGGAAATAAAATACTTTTTGTATAATAATATGTATACTTCTTTTTATGTAATCTTTATTTATGGAGTAAAACTATCAGAAAATAAAATAGCTTATATCTTTTTTTTAAACATAAAGAAACCTTTAATTTCGGACATACTCCCTTTTATATAACTTGTTTGTTGATGGAGATGGTGAAGGAGTAGAAGTTAGTTGTTGATAAGAGGATGAAGGCACGTAAGAGATCAAAGTGTGGTCTTGTGGAGTTGTAAGAGATATGAGTGCGGTCTTGTGTTGATAGCGTTGGAATAGGAGTTAGTTGTTGAGGAGAGGCTTTATCTTCTCCTTACTTACATCATACATTCTACTTTACGAACGGCATTAAAAAAAATTAGTTTAGTAGGCATTCTTGACCATGTCACTTCGCAGGGTCACAGGCTAGGGTGGATATGATTTGAATTTCGATAAAATTTCAATTAATTTATTTATTTTATTCACTTTTTTTGGTTTTTTGTAAAATATCAGTGCCATAGGCTTCTACTCCGTTTATATGATTAAAATGTAAAAATTTTGTTATATAAAAAAGGTCATTCAGTATCACTGTTTTGTTAACTTCCTTCCGCGAGGGTTGCCGGCAGCGACTGCCAAAAGAAATCGGGCCGATGCGCCTACACACACGCAGTAAGGAGGGGGGCGGTGCCCCGATCTAGTAAGCATCGGCTGATCTAGGAAGCACTTTTGCTCCTGCCAGCCGATTAAGGAGGCGATATCGGCCACGACTTAGGATGGCCCTACATACGACACGATTTAGAGGCAATCTAGGAGGCATCCCCACTACTCCACCCTAGATCGCCACCGATATCGTGTCGTATGTAGCCCGCTTAAGACGACACATCGAAAGGGCTATCGCCGGACTGATCCGAGTGAATACATAATTTCTATAAAAACTTGAAAAAACGCCCTCATAAGGTCTAAAATAGCGTAGCGCCCGCGACGATTAAAAGCGCTTAGAAATTCTCAGAAACTTTAAAATATTTTTGTAAAAATTATTGATTTGAGTAATAAAAATGAGCAAGTAAATTATGAATATTAATGTTATGAATATATTTGAGTGATTTCGAAACATATAGATTAAGTAATTTCGTTGTAATTTCAACTATAGTGGTTTTTAGAGGTGTTTTCGCAAATAATTATGATCGAGTCAAAATTATACTATCGTGTTTTTGAGCAATCAAATTCAAGATAAAGACATGAATTTACCTATATCAAAATTTAACTTCCCTTAGTGGTGTCATAGTCCTATCAATTATTTTATTATTATAATAGTACATGATATTCCCTTTAAAATGACACCAATATGATATAATGTATCTTATATCTATATCTACAAATAAATAAAATTGAAGTGTCTGTTTGTAATGTTAAAATAACAGCTTTTTATTAAATGCATATGAAAGTACTAGTAACAAAAACACAATTTTTAAATTTTTTGTCTGTCTGTCGGTCTGTCTGTCTGTCTGTCTGTTTGTTCCAGCTAATCTCCGAAACAGCTGGATCTATTTTGACGGGACTTTCACTGGCAGATAGCTGATGATATAAGGAATAACTTGAACTACTTTTGTTTTATAAAAAGAATTAGGATTCCGCGCAAAAAAATTAAAACCCATGAAATCCATATTCCACGCGGGCGAGATCGCGGGGAATAACTAGTACTCAATATAGATAAATGTATACTTATTTTTATTTATTTATTATTTTAATAAATAAATAAAAATAAGTATTAATAATTTCTAGACACATCTCAACAGATATTTCGTTAATAAATTGCTATTAATACTGAAGCATTCTTTTATATTTAGCATCTATTTAACACAAAAAAAAAACTGATAAGAATACTTTTTAAACAACATATAATCAATAAACGATAATCGCGTATAGTGAATTTCGAGGTAAATTATTATATGTAAACGTTTTTGAATCGTCGTAATGATACATATTTCCTAAAGAAAATATCTCCACAATTAATTTGATGTAAAATAACATTAGAAATAACGTATAAAAACGGAGAAATTATCAAATTTTTGATCGAGTTCCTAACCAGTACACAAACAAAAATGGCGAATAGTCATTTTCACATTTTTTTTAGAAATAACGTATAAAAACAGAAAAATGATCAAATTTTTGATCGAGTTCCACCAGTACACAAACAAAAATGGCGAAATGTCATTTTCACATTTTTTTTCTATATAGTTATTTGTGACAGAGTACACAGATAAAATTCACTCTCATAGATGACAAATTTCAAACACCACAATCTCTAATTTTTTTACTCTGCTATTGTTACGGCCTCTAGTTACCCGGGCAAAGGTCGTAGAACCCGGGCCTACCAGGGGTTCAACTCGACGAGTAACAGGAGGTCGGCCTAAATGGCTTGTGGAATATGAGACAATAGCGGTTAAAAAGGAACCAAACAAGACTTACCTATTTCGTCGACACGTAGGGTCAAACCTAGGAAGATTCAGGTGTAAGTATATGTGTGTGATAGTGTTGTAGTGCTCAGTACGTGTTATATTATGTAACCTGACTTCCCGCTGGTTGCCGAACAGCAGATCCGAAGGCTTCACCTCTATTCCAGTATGGGAACCATCGAAGGGGAAAGCCGTCACAGAAACTTCAGAGTCTAGGAAATTACGCTCGTTTATCACTCATTAATTATAGTTAAGTCAATTGTCATTAGGTTAATCCAATCAAATTCAACCAGATTTAACCGAACCCGCGTTATAACGAACTCACTATTTGTGAAAAATACTGTATCACCGGACCGCGTCGCAAAAAACTCAGGTTCGCGCAGTACATACGTCAGGGCGGCCGTACGGCAATTATATTAACAAGACGCGCAACTACTCAGTTCCACGCTCCACGGCAAGATTTGTCACTTATTATTTATTGTCCAATTAATTGTCTTTAAATTCAAATGGCACGCTCTATGAAAATAAGTCTAAACAAAACAAGGAGACTTTCAATATATGAACAACCCGGCTTCGCGCAAAAACTCTCGCGACCCCTATAATGCGACCGGAGAACGTCATCGGCGCAGGCGCGTGCCTAGCTAAGAGCGCGCCCTAGCGGCGGGCCGTGTGCAGCCCGGCCCCGCCGTCTGCTCCCCTAGCTCGGCTCGATGCCAACAGGGGTGACCGACCGCGCGCACATATGCAGCTAGCCTCCCCCCTCCCGCACCTCACTAATCGTCGCTTCACACCGCTTGAGATAAGACGATCTACTATCAGGCGCTAACAAACCCCCGTCCCGGACATAAGGACCTATGTTCGCGAGTAAATTGGCAATTAGAAGACGCTTTGTATTGTTGGTTTTTACAAAAACGATCAACTGGGCAAATGATATCTGGCCCTTTGCTTTGTGAAAAAGCATTACAGTTAAATAAAAAATTAGGTGACGGCGGCTTGTTTGTCGCAAGTAACGGATGGTTATATAGATTTATATCTCTTCATGGAATTTAATCAATGTTTATTAAAAAAAAATAATAATTTCTTAATAAACATTGATTTTCGTTGAAATTGTTGTTTTTAATAAACACATAACATTATGTATGTACATATGTACTACAAATGCACAAAACCCGGTTTTTTTCATACATTCGATCTTCCGGATTTTCGATTATCCGAATCCCTAACGGCAACAATTAGTCCGGTTAATCGAGTATATATATATACATATTGAGAATCTAAATTGAGAATTTAAACTATACGCGTGTGTGTGTTTGTGTGTATATAAAGAGGGCTACTTTTAATATCGCTCATTTTAATATCAAAAATTTAGGTTATCTTTATAGCAGTATTATATTTTCAATACAAAATTAGTACTGCATTTGTGATAATAATAAAATGTAGGTATGTATATAGAGTACTCACTCATTTTCTTTCACTATTTTTTCGTGACTTTCTTCATTAATAATAAATGCACTTTGTTCATTCATATTCAAAATTTCAAAACACTTTATACACAAACACCGTGTCGAAGACTGAGGAAAAGAAACGACGTTAGACCATCGTTGGACAATGCACGGCCTTCAAGCCACACCTCCGTGCCCGTCGGAGAGCGTGAGGTTTTTTTCGTTACGAAATTTCTGGATTTTCCCGCACTCAAGGCCCGCGATAGAAGCTATGCAATAGCTTAAAATAAAGATAAATTGTACATACAAAAACACTCACGCCTGTCACCCAGAGGGGTATGCAGAGACTACCGACTTCCATTTGGCACGATCCTGACACACCTCTTGCCTCCTTCACATCCATACACCTACGCATACATGCTCGTCGGTTAAGGGTACTCCTAATTTGGCCCGTTTTCAATAAATCGCCAATTTGGTCGACAAATTTTCGCCTAGGACGTCCCTTTCCGACTCTGCCATTCACTTCTGCAACATAAATTTTCTTTGTCACTCTTTCCTCATTCATTCTTTTCACATGACCAAACCACCGAAGCATTCCTTTCTTAATCCTGGTCACAACATCATCTTGCAAACCACACTCTTCTCTTATTACACAATTTCTTACCCTGTCATTCAGATTCAGCCCTAACATACTCCTTAACTATCGCATTTCTACTGCGTTTATTCTACTCTCGTGCTTCTTCTGCCACACCCAACTTTCACTACCATACGTTAAAGAAGGGACCAACACATCATTTTGAATTGCCATTCGTGCCTTTTTCGACACATTTTGACTCTTCACAATAGAGTGCAAGGCCCCATTTACTCTATTTCCCGCATTCACTCGTCGTTCTATATCCTTATCATATCTCCCGTCTCTGCTAAATACGCAGCCCAAATATACAAACTCATCTACTTGCTCGATCAACTCCCCCTTCTATTCTTATTTCATAAATCGTTTTACTTTCTTCCCTTTCAAAAACCATAATCTTCGTCTTACTTGCGATCACTTTCATACCCCTTTCTTTTAATGATCCGTTCATTAATGCAACTCGAACGCCGACGACGCAAGAATAACTTGATCGTCGGCGTACAAAAGGAATTTGACGGTTAACTCACCCATTCCTAATCCGCATTCTTCAACTTTCAAATTTTGCAAACAACTGTCCATATATAGGTTGAACAGCCACGGGGAAGCCACACAGCCCTGTCTGACACTTTTATGGATGTCAAACCAGTCCGAGTAGACCCCGTTGATCCTAACACAAGCACTAGAGTCCCTATAAAGAGACTCCAATGCCTGTATCAAGCCAGCGCTCAACCCAAATTAGTTCAGTGTTTGCCATAGCACATCCCTATCCACTCTGTCATAGGCCTTTTCCAAGTCCATGAACGCACAAAAAACCTTTTTGATTTTTGGCCAGAAACTTCTCCGCGATCATGCGCATGGAAAAGACTTGATCTGTACATCCCATTCTCTTTCTAAATCCCGCTTGCACATCCCAAATTTTTCCATCAGTTTCTTTCATGACCCTTTCAATCAGTACCTTAGCATACAGTTCTCCCACAATGCTAAGAAGGCTGATGCCACGGTAGTTTTTACAGTCCTGCTGCGACCCTCTTCCTTTATACACTGGGACTATCACGGCTTTGCACCAGTCTACCGGTACCCGCTTCAGTTCCCAGCATAAATTAAACAAGGTGTGCAGCAGGCCTGCCACCACTTCCTCTCCAGCCCTTAGCATTTCGAGTGAAACTCTATCATATCCGGCAGCCTTACCTGCTTTCATGCTTTTCATTGCTTTCATTATTTCATCTATACTTATCTCGCTACCTCTTTCCTCTTCTTTCAGTGTTTCTACTTCACTTAGTACACACGTTATCTCCTCACTCATAAACACTTTTCAAAATATTCCTTCCATCTCTTTAAACTCAAAACTTCGTCATTCAGAATATAGCCATTCTCGTCTCTTATAGCATTAATCATAGGCTGTTTTGAATGTCCCCTGGCAGTTCTTACAAGTTTCCAGAACATTTTAATATTTGCCTGGAAGTTATCCGATATTCTTCTATAATTCTTATCCGTTCTTTCTTGCTTTTTTCTTTCAACTACTTCTTTTATTCTCTTATTTAGATGTCTAAAGACTGCCTTTTTTCTTTCAATATCACCATTCGTACTACTAGAATTAGCAGCCTTTGTTGCTAGTAAATCTAGCCATGCTCTCTTCTTTGCTTCAACTTCCATACGTATCTCATCATCCCACCATAACGTATTATTTTTCCTTTCATTCTTTCTCTTACTAACACCACATACTTCGGTAGCTGCATCCACTAAAACTTTCTTTACATTTTGCCATATATTCTCCAAGTCTAACTCCTTCATACATAATTCATCCAAACCACTTATATTTTCTTTCAGTCTACATTTGAACTTGTTTTTATCACTTTCATCTTGTAACCTTTCTGTTCTAATACGCTGTAACGCAGTGGTAGACACAGACAATCGATGGCGCCAACGCCTGAATAGACCATTAATTCGGCATAAACCTAAATTATGATCCGTTCCTACGTTAGAACCCCGGTAAACTCTCTTATCTACCACTGCGCCCCTCAACCTTTCATCCACAATTATGAAATCTATCATGCTTCTTTCGTCACCTCTTTCCCAAGTATACATGTGAATCCTCTTGTGGCGAAAGCAAGTGTTCGTCACAAAAAGATTCTTTTCCATAAATACGGTGAGGAGACTTTTACCATTCTCATTTATACTTTCATCAACAAACTTTCCCAATATCCTTTCATAACCAAGCCTCCTGACCCCAAACCTTCCATTAAAATCTCCTAGCATAATAATATTTTCATTTCCCTTACACTTCATTAACACCATCCTTACCATTTCCCAAAACTGCTCTCGGATATAATTGGGCTTAGACATGTCTGGGGCGTAGACCCCTAACATAAACAACTTCTTTAAGCCCACTTTCATTCGTATCCATAGCAGTCTTGGGCTTACACATTCATACTCTTTCACACATTGGCCCATTCTTTCTGAAAGGATGATACCTACTCCCTGGCATGCCCGCTCGATCTCGTCTACACCAGACCAGTATGCGGTATACATGTCATGTGTAGTGACATCCTTCCCCTTTCTTTTCGTCTCATTTACGCATAACACATCTATTCCTCTATCATACATCATATCGCATACTTCATCCATTTTATCATTCATTGCCCCACATACATTCAACGTAGCCAGACGGGCCTCTGCAATCCACTTTTCGCCTCTCCGGGAGACAGAACGTGACGGGTGGCGAACCTCGTCGCCGGTTTTCCTCCCGGAGATTCTTCGCCCCCCTGCCCCAATAAAGGGGGCGCCCCTTCTGGGCTCCTTCCGGGAACTCGTGGCCATTTCTCAGAGGCCTTTTCTTCAAAGATAAATTGTGTGGCGATCTTTCCGTAACAGAACTCCAAGATTTGTATAATGTAATATTACATTATTCACAACTAGAAATGTTTTCTGAAGAATTTCATTTTTAAAATCTAAACAAAAATTTCCACGCAATAGTATATTGCTTTCTTTAACTTCGTTCATTGACGAACATAACCTCATCCGCGTGGTCGGGAGGCTCGATAACTCCCCCTACGATTTCAGTGTAAAACATCCCATAATAATATGTAGTAAACACATACTTACTAAGCTTATATTTCAAATGAAACATTTAGAGTTACTACATGCCGGTCCTCAATTACTATTGTCACATATAAGGCAGACTTATTGGCCTATAGGTGGTGGAAGATACTTTTTTGTTATGCTAAGCCCACGCCGTTTTGCATCTTCACCTACTGGCACTATTTATTATCAGTTGGAATATTTATATTATTTTTGTCGTATAGTAGGATTTTCTCCTGTATCGTGCAAGCGATTTTGATACGTATATTTTACAAGGATACATATCCAGAGCTGGAACAACAAAAGCCATACAAACATTTGTTTGGTGCGGGATTAGAACCCGCGGCTCGCAGCGCCACAAATGATTATCAAAGGTAGGCTGTAATGCACCCTCCAACAACACTGTCCACCACTGTACGTTTCAAGAGGAGTTTTCTTCCGCGTACAACCTCTCTGTGGAATAGTTTACCACCAGCCATTTTTCCGGACCAATACGACCTGAGCACCTTCAAGAAAAGAGCGCACTTCTTTCTAAAGGGCCGGCAACGCACCTCCAATTCCCCTGGTGTTGCGGTTGATCATGGGCGGCGGTAGTCACTTAACATCAGGTGAGCCGCATGCTCGTTTGCCCTCTCATCTATAAAAAAAAAACAAGAACCATCGTAACACGAACAGAGCTAAAAACCAACGTTTTTATTTTAACTATAATTGTTAAGTACAGTTACTCTGACCGCTCGGCTAATTTGTTATTTGTTATAAAATATATCTATCTCATATACAACAGACATACAATACCGATATAGGTGACGGTGAGCAGGGACACAGGTGCGAAATATCTCTTACTGTCATCTCTGAAATAATTGGCCGTGACACCAAAATAAATGACAATTTGTGACTTAATATTTTTTTACGAATAAAGTGACAATCAAACTTACATAATGATTTCTTATATTTACGCGAACACTACACATTGAAATAATACTAGTTTTTAAGGATTTTATCGCGTATATTTAACTATAAATACCCGACGTTTCGAGCGCTTTACAGCACCCATGGTCACGGGAGGAGACTGAGATGTTCAACGTCCAAACGTCATAGTTAACAGCGGTTACCATAGATAAAAATTTTACTTTTGTTCCGATCTACACAGTATGAACTTATGGTATCTTGAAGTCTTGCAGTTGTATGCTTGGGTTGGGATTTAATTTTATTTATTATAGGATCCCAAGCAGATGGTAGCACCCAGCCATCTTCTCTATTGAAATTAGGATGTTTTTTGATTTCAATAGCCTCGCGAATCATGCTTGGAATGAATCGGTGTTCTTTAGCGAGGATTTGTGATCTATCAAATCTGATGTAGTGACGGGGGCGATTCTGTACGTGTTCACAGACTGCAGACTTCCCGGAGCGTCGATTCTTCACATCAGCTATATGTTCTTTAACGCGGGTTTTAATTGATCTTTTAGTTTGTCCTAAGTAGAAGAGACCACACTCACAATAATCAAGCTTGTATACTCCTGCATCTTGCAGAGGGACGCTACACTTGACTGATGGTAAAAACTGACCAATCTTCTTCGGCGGCTTGAAGTAGGTTTTGATTGAAGCGCGCTTCAAGATGTAGCCAATTTTGTCAGTGCTCGACTGTGGCCGGCTTCACTCGTTCACTGTGACGTATAGTGAGCATTGGGCTTGTGTATTTTTGGTAACCCATAACAACTTTGGTGATTTGGCGCACGTAGGTATTATCCATTTTACGTCCAGATTTAACTTTTCGGAGTGTTTTTTAAGATGTCACCAGTTGTTTTTAGTGTGCTATTTGTTGGGTCGTGTTTAACCTTTTTATAAGTGCTTACATCCGACAAAAGTTCTTGTATTTTAGAATTATAATCTGACGTATCCATGACTTCCGTGGCGTTATAAGGGAAACCTTATAACGCCACGTTATAGGGAGCCATACTGTGTATAGAAAAAAAACCCATACGGATAGATATTTAAACGGAGATTCTCACCACCATCCTTCACAGTTAGCTACCGTGGGTAAATCTTTGTTTCAGAGAGTACGAGGGATCTGTGACAGTAAACACCTGGCGGCCGAGCTCCACCATGTCAAGCAAGTTTTGCATGACAACAAGCTTCGGGTCCCGCGCCTACGTCACAGTGAACGAGTGAAGCCGGCCACAGTCGAGCGTGTACCTGCTGTACGGCCTTGTTAGAGGGTACTGACAAGATTGGCTACATCTTGAAGCGCGCTTCCATCAAAACATACTTCAAGCCGCTGAAGAAGATTGGTCAATTTTTAGCATCAGTCAAGTGTAACGTCCCTCTGCAAAATGCAGGAGTGTACAAGCTTGATTGTGAGTGTGGTCTCTCCTACATAGGACAAACTAAAAGATCAATTAAAACCCGCGTTAATGAACATATTGCTGATGAAGAATCGACGCTCCGGGAAGTCTGCAGTCTACGAACACGTACAGCCCCCGTCACTACATCAGATTTGATAGACCACAAATCCTCGCTAAAGAACACCGATTCCTTCCAAGGATGATTCGCGAGGCTATTGAAATCAAAAAACATCCTAATTTCAATAGAGAAGATGGCTGGGTGCTACCGTCTGCTTGGGATCCTATAATAAATAAAATTAAATCCCAACCCAAACATACGACTGCAAGACTTCAAGATACCATAAGTTCATACTGTGTAGATCGGAACAAAAGTTAAATTTTTATCTATGGTAACCGCTGTTAACTATGACGTTTGGACGTTGAACATCTCAGTCCTCCCCGTGACCATGGGTGCTGCAAAGCGTTCGAAACGTCTGATATTTATAGTTAAATATACGCGATAAAATCCGTAAAAACTAGTATTATTTCAATTAAACTTACAGTTCACCTTATACAATACCGATATAGGTGACCGTGAGCAGGGTCAAAGGTGCGCAATATCTTTTACTGTCTGTCGTCTTTGAAATAATTGGCCTTGACACTATTATAAGTGACAGTTTAGACTTTTTTTTAACGAATTGAAGTGACAATCAAACTTACAGTTCTCCTTATACAATACCGATATAGGTGACAGTGAGCAGGGTCAAAGGTGCGAAATATCTCTTACTGTCATCTCTGTAATAATTGGCCGTGACACTATAATAAATGGTGGTTTGTGAATTAATATTTTTTTAACTAATTAAAGTAAAAATCAAACTTACAGTTCACCTTATATTGTAAGTGCTACTTGTGCTAATTTAACGAATAAAAGCTTTAGATGATATAAAACACAGACCGGAACACAGGTGTGTGAACAGTGGAGGTACTGTTGTTTTTGTTAATGTTGTTAATGTTAGTTTACTACTCTGCAGTAACTGTTTTTAGATCCCCTAAAACAATAGTTGCGTAATGACCTGTCCTTCCCTTCCGGCGTTCCCTTCCTTTCGTCGCCGTGGAAGGCCGTCCCTCACGCAGATTATCGGTGATAATAGTGCGACCACGTCTAAATTCATTAAACCAGTTGCAAACAGTGGCAAGAAATGGGGCTTTATCGTGAAATGCCAATCGAAGTCTGTTATAACTTTCTTGTTGACTTAAATGACATCGAAAGATCGAAAGTCACAAAAATCATTGTACGAAAATTTTCTCGGGGTAATTTCGTGCTGACGTGACCGCGTGACACAGACAATTTTCAATTTGCTGCCAAATCATAAAGAAATAACATATTAATAAAATACATAAACAAAAATATTGGCAAATCGTTTCATTTCCAAAACTTGAACTTATTTTTTATTAGGTATATTGTTTACAAGTGGCCAATTCTAATAACTTTCAGTGTCGCCCTCGTAATCGCAAGTCCGACGATTTTGCTGCCAAGTATACGATTACGGCAAGTCCTCTGTATAATAGGAGCGGCTTACGTCCAGCATTATTTCCTAAAATTACATAGAGTACCCTGAGAGCTCTGTGCTCCTGGCTGCTTATAAATGTTTGAATTTCGAATGTTATGATTTTTAAATTCAAAATAATACACTTATTAAAATAAGTTTTGACGCTAAAATGAAAGGAAGAACACAAAAAATATTGACAGGCGTGGCAATTTTTTTTATCACATCATGGGATATGTTCCAAAATAGAACCCAGTGTACTGTCCAATGCAAATGACGTCATGAATCGACGCTATACTGGTGATTCGTTCCAAAACATAGGACAGTATATGACGTCATACATTTGCGTCATATTGGAAAAGTGTTGGCGATTATTTTGTCATTTTGTGCTCCAAAAATCATTATACCCTCCTAATGGAGATACCAACAATTATTCTATAATTTTTTGTATTTGAATAAATAAAAACAAATTCTGGCACGATTCATTCAGCGTACACACAATTAAAAATTGTTTTATTATGGCCGGATATCCCACGCAATATGGCGGCGGCATGCCAGTACAATATAGTGTCAATTGATGACGTCATTTGTATTCGACAGTATACTGGAAACGTTTCGGAACATACCCCATATTGTTGTTCGTCATCCGAAGCAAAAATTGAATAAACGCTAAAATATTTAAAATTTAATCATGATCTGTAAAAATACGCCCTCTCCGCAAGATTGCACTGCACGTCTTAAAAATGTTTTTAAAAATTAGGTCATGACCATGTTTCTCTCCACGACAAAATTCTGGAACCGTGCCCTTCAACTGCAATAACTGGGGAAAATACAGCTACTGTCAGATGACTAATCAAAGAAAACCGGAGCATCACCTATGAGAATATTCGAGGATATTCGGGTGAAACTGTAGATAGGGTCGGATTTACACCATAGGGAGAGTAAAATTGTGTAAGGACATTTATATTTTTATATCTATTGCTTCCGCTAAAATTTTAAATCAAGACTAATTCACATGGTCTTATTGAAATTAAATTAATATAACGTAAGTAAATTCGCATTTATATATCACGAATCTTCGTTACACTAAAAATGTATACAAGCATATAAATTAAACGCAAAAAAGTTGATATATTTTTAGTACGTCGTCGCTACAGTATTTAATACGGTTGCGGTTGAACGCGTGAATGAGTGAACTAAATACGCATGTGGGTCACGTGCCAGGCTTGCTTAATTGTGAACTCAGCACAGAGGCATTGCAAGAGAATGCACCGAAAGAAACATACAGCATTAGTTCCAACCTCCAAGAGGGCTTTTTAAATTTCGTTTATTTTATTCGAAAGCTTATTTTATTTACTGTTTAAAAAGTGAAAAAAAAAAACAAAGTATTTTATTCATAAAGCTGATATTCAAACCGAGTTAAAAAAAGATAAGTTTCTACAATCGATGCATTTTTAATGTATGTTCGCCGATTTTTGGAAACGGCAAAATTTTTTCTAATTCTAATTGATTTATCGGCTTCAGAATGTGCAATTATTTTATTTTAGATCTTTAAAGTTAGTTTTTACATTTTATAAAGGGTTATTTTGGATTAAATTTAGTTATGTCATAATTTCAATGTCGTCTAAATAGTTACATTTAAACTTCATCCCTTTTTTGCAGTCTCAAATGTAATTCTTTTACTCAAATTTCCAATTAATATGGGAAAAACCTTAAAGTATAACCAATGAATTTAAAGAATCATTAACATCGGTTCATACTTGCATTAAACTTGCTGCGTAACTTGCATAAAAAAAAGAATAGTTTAATAAATGATTTTTCTCATAAAGGTAGGCTTTACAAACTTGTATTCGTTATTTATCAACTACCATATTGTTCATTATCAAAAAATAATAATATAACACGGTCACAATATCTGTGCACCCGCTGGAATACGATGCGACCCTCTCGCGCCCCCCTTCACCATGCCGCACTCGCCCCGATCGAGGCATAGAACCAATTGCTTATAGTGGTGATTGACTGGTATATAACTAGTCATTATCACTGTATTGATAATTAATAATTGCATTTTATTATCATAATCATCACTGTCACTTATGTCGCTAAATAATAAATAATTCAGTAATAATGTCAGAAAATTATTTTAATAAACATGATCATTTTTGAACTCAATACTGTTTTAATAAGTTTCCATCATTAAAACCAAAAGCCATAGAATCTAATCTTGTATTATTTATTATTATTCATCTATTAATTTATAAATATATATATTCAATCACAAAATCCTTCGATCAAAACCTCGTACATATACATCCGGCAGTCGGGTAAAAAATATCATATTTCTAGAGATTCTTATTTAGCACGCCCTACCGTGAATGTGACGTTGTCACAGGTACACATATATTGTGACCATGTTATACCGATCAAAATTATTTAAGTTCTGGCGACACCGGGAGGGTATATGGGTCGGCTATTATTATAATTTTTAATTTCATACTGATGCATCTGGCTTAACAAGCCTGTGCCAACGTACATAATATAAATAAATTAAAATATATGACAGTATTAGCGGATTGATCATATTTTTATATACATTTAAGTTACTCTCTATAATTTGACGGTACAGAAATGTCCTATTAATAATTAATATTTACATACTTGAAAACAAATTGATAGTACATATGTATGTAGAGAGATTACGTGTGAAATGTTTGAATATCACAACTTTTTGTTAGAAGCGAAACAGGTCTGAATAATGGCTTGTATGTTTTGGCGGAGTTTTACGCCCGAGATAAGACCGAGAGGAGACCGTTCTTTGTGACATCCCTACATATTTAAAAAATAATATAAATCGAATTTTGAAAAAAAAAAACTTAATACTTAACTCATTATTCTATACAGATTTAATTATATTATGATTTCACGTCTTTATTATTGGTATCAGCCCATAAACAGCACACGGTTAAACATGAGCCTCATTCTTAATAAATCCTTATTGCATTTAATTTTTTCACTTCGCTTTTTAGCGGGACTAAATCCTTTATTTCTATCACAAAAACAACAGTACCTCTACTGTTCACACACTTGTGTTCTGGTCTGTGTTTAATAGCATCTAAAGCTTTTATTCCTTAAATTAGCACAAGTAGCACTTACAATATAAGGTGAACTGTAAGTTTGATTTATACTTTAATTCGTTAAAAAATATTAAATCACAAACCATCATTTATTACAGTGTCACGGCCAATTATTACAGAGATGACAGTAAGAGATATTTCGCACCTTTGACCCTGTTCACTGTCACCTGTACGGTATTGTATAATGTGAACTGTAAGTTTGATTGTCACTTCAATTCGTTAAAAAATTATTAAGTCACAAACTGTCATTTATTATAGTGTCAAGGCCAATTATTTCAAAGATGACAGACAGTAAGAGATATTGCGCACCTTTGACCCTGCTCACCGTCACCTATATCGGTATTGTATAAGGTGAACTGTAAGTTTGATTGTCACTTAAATTCGTTAAAAAATATTAAGTCACAAACTGTCATTTATTATAGTGTCACGGCCAATTATTTCAGAGATGACAGTAAGAGATATTTCGCACCTTTGACCCTGCTCACCGTCACCTATATCGGTATTGTATGTCTGTTGTATATGAGATAGATATGTTTTATAACAGATAACAAATTAGCCGAGCGGTCAGAGTAACTGTAATTATTGTTGAAATAAAAATGTTGGTTTTTAGCTCTGTTCGTGTTACGATGGTTCTTGTTGTTGTAGGGTGCATTACAGCCTACCTTTGATAATCAGTTGTGGCGCTGCGAGCCGCGGGTTCTAATTATACAAAACCAAGTGTTTGTATGGCCTTTGTTGTTCCAGCTCTGGATATGTATCCTTGTACAATATACGTATCAAAATCGCTTGCACGATACAGGAGAAAATCCTACTGTACGACAAAAATCATATAAATATTCCAACTGATAATAAATAGTGCCAGTAGGTGAAGATGCAAAACGGCATGGGCTTAGCTTAACAAAAAAAACTTATAAACTCTTTCCTAAAATGTACTAACATCGACATATCTCTATGAAACCTTGACCATCCCATAGAGTTTGATGTGATTTCTTACCTGTTCTGATCCCTATAATATAAGATAGATGTTATCTAAATAGTATTACATAAAACTATTAAAATTGTAAGTAAACTGTCTTCATTCCTCGAAATCCTCCATAGTAGACAGTAATTTAGTACTTTATATAAGTCAAATACGGTCTTTGTTAACAAAAGTAAAAACAGAGAAATTCTTTATATTGAAATGGTTTTGTGTGAGAACTTTGAAACATTTTAGGAAAAAAATGTGTAACGCGACAGCCTGAAGCAAAACATTTACAGGATTATTTGATTTCCACTCGTAAACGTTTATATTATTAATATTTATATACTTATAATATTACGTTATTTTTAACGTAGTACAGCCATGCTACTGCTATATTAGTAGTATAGTTGTAGTACAAATGGGTCGGCTCAACCTGGAAAAGACCACCCTCCCACATTATACCAGCGTAAAAAAGCAGCTCCACGCTGCTGTGTTTCGTATAGTGATTGTAGAACACCGGCGACCTATTTTACTGGAAGCGAGCCGTCCCATCTTTTTTTTTATAGAATAGGGTGACAAACCAGCACACAGTCCATGAGATGGTAAGGGGATGCTGTGGCTCATAGACATCTATATTTATCCTCGATTAAGAATCAAAATGCAGATGCGTTGTCACCCGTAAGGGCTAAGATGGAATGTCTCGTTTCCAGTAACAATCTCTTTATACAGGGTTACAAGAAAAATCGTGCTAGATCCGTTAAGGGCGTGGAGTACCCATCATTTCTGACTTATTTCACTATGAAACACCCTACCCTAAACTTAACCCTTTTCGAGATATTCGACTTTTAATTTTTTTATTGAAAATTGCCGATTTTTAGGCTACTACATTTATTTTTGTTTATTTTGTGTATCTTATTATTATTATTATTGCATTTTTTACATGTGTAATTAGATGCTTTAGGACGTCAATCATTAAAATAGTGCATAAGTTAATTGAATAGACCGTAGTAGACAAGTGAAAGTAAAGAAATAAAAAATATATTAGAAAGTTTATTTTTTCTCGAAGGGATTTCTAAAAAAAATTATTATGGCAATTGTTCGGCAGATGTTTTTTTAAATATCTACGTTTCATCAGCTATCTAACGAGGTATAATACTCTAAAGTTTTATTCAAATGCATTGAAAAAACTTTAGTTTCATAGGCGACAGTGAAGAAGAAAATTTATACTTAGCCGAAAAAAAGTAAAATAAAACAATAGTGAAATGTCACTTATTAAAGGTTTTCACAAAACTTTTTCTTATTCTACAGTTCATGTTCAATATGGCCGCCTCTATTTCTGATGCATTGTCGCATCCTTCTACGGAGACCAGTCTTCACTACTCCAGTGGTCAACATGGTCCTAATTTTATTAGCTGCATCCACAATCCTTTCTCTTAAGTCTTCCACAGACGAAACTGGATTCGGCTTGCTGTATACAAGACTTTTCATGCATCCCCACACATGAAAATCCATGGGGGTTAGGTCTGGACTTCTTGCTGGCCATGGCAACGGCCCACCTCGTCCTATCCATTTGTTTGGATAATTTGTGTCCAGCCAGTCCCTGACACTTCTCCTGAAATGGGCAGGGCAGCCATCGTGTTGAAACCACATGTCTCTGATCAGATTGAGTGGCAGATCATCCAGCAAATCACTCAAGTCTGCTCTCAGGAAATTTTCGTAGCTTTCCGCATTTAGATTATCCGGGAGAAAGTAAGGTCCAATCAAATGATTGGAGATAATGCCCATCCACACATTCACGCTGAATCTTCGTTGGGACCCCTTCACTCTTTTCTTATTGGGATTCCCTTAGTACTTTTGGGGCCCAGTAATGGGCGTTGTGATAGTTAGTTATGCCATCTTTATCAAATTTGGACTCATCCGTCCACAAGATATTTCTTAGAAAATCTGGGTCTTCTACGTCAGCATTTACCATAAACCTGCAAAAGTCCAATCTTCTCGCGGGGTCTCCTTCTTCAATAACGTGTACCGGCGTGTAATGGTACGGGTATAGGCCAGCAGTATGCACCGTAAACCACACTCTCCATTGCGAAAGTCCCAGATCACGGGCAACAATATTAGTGGAAGTAGTCGGATCCGCTCGAAAGCGTTGCACTATCTCATTGTCAATTCGTGGTCTTCCCATGTCTGTATTTCGTCTCAAAACAGAGCCAGTTTCTCGAAGTCTTCGATAAACTCTGTCAAAAACCGCCACATCCAGCACTCGACGACCGGGGTAGCGAGTTATGTATTCGTTGCGAGCTTGCGCCAGACACACAATCGCAGTATCCGTAACAAATAAGCATATCAGCATATTCCTCAGATGTGTAGGACGTCATCTTTAACACTTCCGTATCACAGGTACAAATCAGAGTCTGGTTAACAAGCACAGTAGTCACAAATCAGAAGAAATAGTCTAGAATCGCAGCCAAGTCGAGAAAAAAGAGCAAAACGATATCGCATCTACTATGTACGAAGCACAAAAGCAGACTGACAACCAAACAATACCCCCTGTTGTATTCCCAGCCCTAACCGGTCTCTACACATTTTTTCTTTCATTCGCACCTACATAAATCGTCACTTGTCTCGCTCGCTTGGTGCGTCTTAACTTGAAGGACAATAGGCGCGGGACCGTTAGAACTGCTACCTGGATCGTCCCAACTACTTTTTTCGACGAAATGTAATACAAACCCTAGATTGTTATACCTCATTAGATAGCTGATGAAACGTAGATATTTAAAAAAATATCTGCCAAACAATTGCCAAAATATTTTTTTTTAGATATCCCTTCGAGAAAAATAAACTTTCCAATATTTTTTTTATTTCTTTACTTTCACTTGTCTACTACGGTCTATTCAATTAACTTATGCACTATTTTAATGATTGACGTCCTAAAGCATCTAATTACACATGTAAAAAATGTAATAGTAATAATAATAAGATACACAAAATATACAAAAATAAATGTAGTAGCCTAAAAATCGGCAATTTTTAATAAAAAAATTAAAAGTCGAATATCTCGAAAAGGGTTAAGTTTAGGGTAGGGTGTTTCATAGTAAAATAAGTGAGAAATGATGGGTACTCCACGCCCTTAACGGATCTAGCACGATTTTTCTTGTAACCCTGTATAATATCTTAGTTCTTCCAAGTAACAACGCATCTGCATTTTGATTCGTAATATAAGATACATGTAGATGGCTATGGGCCACAGCAACCACGTACCATCAGGTGAAATCGGTGCTCGTTTTTTCACAAAAAAATGATGGTTATAAATTTAACAACCTAATAGTTAAATAAATTGTTACAATTTTTTTGTAAATCTTAAGATACGCATCTATACCGGTAGTATGAGTATCTCTTTACATATCTCTCCACATATTTTTGACAAAACTTGACCCACAAGCCGGAGTAAGGACCTCGTAAGATATACAGTAAGTCGATTCATGCTAGTGGCTTAGCACTGTGGTTTTCATTCATTTTGTCATTTATTGGTAGTCTTGTGAAGGGCTGAGGTGATGTAATGATGATAATGAGTTCTTACTAGACCAAATTTCAATCGGAGCATCTGATGCTGTTTTCCGTCGCTGATCATAAATTAACAAACTAATATAGAGAAGGCTTGGTAGCGCATTTGATTGGCACAGGTCCTATTCCTGCACGGGGAAATATTTAAATTGCTAACAAATAATTTTTCATGGGGTGGATCTTTGTCAATATACAATTTATTTTTGTAAAACGTCCTTATGATACAGGAGGAAAACTTGTATGAGTTAAAATTTTTTAAAAGGAAAAAACGTTCCTGAACTTTCATTGCGCTATTAAAGTTCCCATATTATTTTAAAGTGATAACGATTCTTAATCTCGTGCCACTTGTTCGGCTTCTCGAAAGTTTTTATAAAGAGTATTACGTTGCTGTTAGGAAAGACTTTGAATTTGCATTTATATTAAGCATCATAAAAGTTTTAAAAAGAAATACAATGTCCGTTGCGAATTCAATCTAACTTGGTTAGAACAGCCTACTTCTGTGACGCTATGATGATAAATTTTTAATGGATATTAGGAAAATTTATAAAATGCTGAAAGTGCGCTAGTTTCCATATCTCTTGGTTCCACCTGTCTTAGTAATATTCCTCTTTTTCTTGATTGATCATAAAAGTTTAAAGCTGGACATGGATCTATATCATTGTAGGGAATATTTGCCTTAATCATACAACGACACGCACTTTTGACGCAGCGTTCCGTCACCAGTCTGGGTATTCAAGCCTAGCGTTATCGCGATGGTTGCACCGCCATCTATTGGAAAACCCCATATCCAATAGTGTACATGTGTTGTGGTAATAATGCTGTTGACTTGGATAATAATTATCTCAAATATTTTAGATAGTGTATGTATATAGGTGTTTGGTGGGTGGTCCGACAAACTGAAATGGGAGATAGATAGGTTCATTAGAAGCATATTTTCTTAGTAATTTTTTTTTTTCTCTCTCTTACCATTTTTTTTAAATGAATTTTTAAAATTTTTTTGCTATTATCCCAATTTTCTAGTATTTCAATTACTTCTACTATTTTTAGTTTTCTACCTTTTTTTTCTATTTTTCCTAAGAAATATAATTTTTTTAAATTAAAAGAAAGATTGAAAGCCCAAAAGGCATAAGAAAAAATACTAACGACACATTGAAAGTGAACAAACGAGAAAAAAATTGTAAGTCCTTAAGTTTCCAGCCCCTTAAAAAAATAAATAAATATGTTGAGTAATTTCAAATGGCCATCAAAAATTTTCTATTTCATCCTTTTTCTATCGGTATACCACATGTTACATAAAACTTTAGATTATCGACAAAATTGTTGATAATCAAATGTGAGAACGGGGGGAATTAAAAAATTACAAGTTTCGAAAAATTCGCCAGGGCACCCTAAACTGGTTTTTACACGTGTAAATATTTTTTATGGTTTCATTCTTGCGTTTGCGAGCCAGATAGATGTTGTCTATTTCTGGTGGTACAGGCGAAGTTACGACGCGCGGATCAGCTACCTGCTTCTGTTGTTATTAAATTTAGTCGTGATTTGACTGTCTCTGAAGCTACTTGCGCGTTCTTTTTCGACATTCATTGTTGAACAGTTTCGTTGAGTTTAGTTTTTGTTTCGTTGATTGTTAAGTTTTTGTTGTTTGTTATTTGTTTCTGTTTTCGGACGGTAGTGTTCAAACTTAATTCAAAACACTACAGTGATTATGGCTCAACGCACTTATTTTACTAACCAAGAATACGCTGATATGCTTTTGGTTTATGGCCGGGCCCTGAATAACGGCCACAGAGCACGTAGACTTTATGGAGAGCTGTATCCCACGAGAAGGTTGCCTAGCCATGATACGTTTGCAAATACTTATAGAAGGCTACGTGAAACTGGCAAATTGCAACACAGTGTACCAGGAGTACGTGGAAGATCACTTGATGTTGCTGTGGATGAGCGTATCTTGGCGGCTTTTGACGATGATCCCACTATAAGCATTAGAAAAGTAGCGACTGAACTCGGCCTTTCTATATGGAAAGTGTGGTCGGTTCTCCGCAACGATTGCAAGCACCCATTTCACCTCACCACAGTGCAAGGTACTTATTATTTCTTCTTTTTATAAAATTACTGTTTATCTTATCCATTATTAATTATTTCGTACATTTGAAAGTGAGTAAAGTAACTTACACTATTTTTTTGTGCTAGGTATCGTGGAAGGAGATTTTGCACGGCGTACAGAATTTTGCAGCTTTATACTGCACAAAGATGTCGACGACAATCAATTTTTGAAGAGCATTTTATGGACCGACGAGTCAAAGTTTACACGAGAAGGCATTTGAAATCAACATAATTTACATTAATGGTCAGATAAAGATAAAAATCCACGTAAAACGGGACAAATATCGCATCAGACACGATTTAGTGTTAACGTTTGGGCAGGTGTGATTGGAAGATATTTAATCGGTCCTCATTATCTACCTGATAATTTAAACGGAGATAATTATTTACATTTTTTACAAAATGATCTCCCGGAACTAATGAGCGAGGTACCAATAATGAATGAGGACACAAGAATAATATATCAAAACGATGGCTGCCCTGCCCACTATCGCAGAACCATAAGGGAATATTTAGATGCGGTATTTCCGAACACGTGGATAGGGAGACTCGGACCTATCGAATGGCCTGCGAGATCCCCAGATCTGACTCCAATGGATTTTTATGTCTGGGGCCGAGCAAAGGATATTGTATACGAAAATGAAATACAAACAAAAGAAGAGTTGATTGGAAAAATAAATGCTGCTTTTCATATTATGAAAGAAGAAATGCGATTAAAAACTACCACGAGTGAAATACGTCGAAGATATCAAGCGTGTCTGCATAATGTAGGAGGACATTTTGAACAAAACTTGCAAATTTAGTAAAAAATTACTAGGAGGTACTTATTTTTTTTTATTATTATTGAGCAAGACCCTGGTTAGTGTAGTGTAGACGCAACCATTATATTTTTTTGTATTAAATACAATAATAGGCGCTCGTATGAGCTGGTAGCTGTAGCTGACCCGCGGGTCCTAAGCGGCAATTTTTTAATTCCCCCGCCCTCACATTCAATTATCAATGATTTTGTTAAATAATCTAAAGTTTTATTTGACATATGATATACCGATAGAAAGAGGGTAAATCAGGAAAGTTTTTAAGGCCATTTGAAATTACTCAACATATTTTTTATTTTTTAAGGGGCTGGAAATTTAAGGGCTTACAATTTTTTTCTCGTTTGTTCACTTTCAATGTGTCGTAAGTATTTTTTCTTTTGCCTTTTGGGCTTTCAATCTTTCTTTTAATTTAAAAAAAAATCATATTTCTTAGGAAAAATAAAAAAAATGGTAGAAAACTAAAAAATAGTAGAAGTTATTGAACCAAAATACTAGAAAATTGGGATAATAACAAAAAAAAAATTAAAAATTCATTTAAAAAATTGGTAAGAGATAGAAAAAAATTTACTGAGAAAATATGCTTCTGACGAACCCATCTATCTCCCATTTCAGTTTGTCGGACCACCCACCAAACAACCTGTATATATATATATATATATAACATATATGAATGTTGGAAACATTTGTGATATTATTAGTATGTCTTGTACCAACCACTATGATAAGTTTAAATTGTTTATAATAGAAGTTGCTCACAACAGTAGTCAAATTAAATTATTAGGCAATATATATATATATAATTATCTCAAATATTTTATATAGAAGTACGTTGTGGTGGCTGCGTAAGAGAATCATAACCGTATTTCGTCTCTTATTTAAATTATTGGCAAAGCCAAAAACGATCTCACGGCTTTCGATGGATCCATTCACACACACAATGTTTGGCAATCCCGGATTTTATCACAAAAATCTCTTGTTTCAATGCTTATTCTGTCCATCTACTTTAAAAATTGTTTAAATTATAATACAAAATTGATAGACTATATAGCTCATAAGACTGGGAATTTTTTTATATAGGATAAGGTGACAAACGAGCACATTGTCCACCTGATAGTAAGTAGTTGCTGTGGCCCACAGACATCTACATATATCCTCGATTATGAATCAAAATGCAGATGGTTGTCACCCGTGAGGACTAAGATGGGATGCCTCATTTCCAGTAAAAAGGGACTCCGGTTCTTTACACTCACCATACGAAACACAGCAGCATTAAGCTACTATTTTACGCTGGTATTCTGTGAGAGCGTGGTCCTTCCCAGGTCGAGCCGACCCATTCGTGCTACAACTATACTACTAATATAACTGTAGCATGGCTTCTACCACGTATAAGTTGTTCACACACAATATTGGATTTCGTCTTTCGAAATTTATTTATCCACGAAATATATCCTGTGTGCGGAGATTTAATGGATAAAGAAATTCCTTTTATATTTTTCAAAACGGATAATTTTTTATATATATATTGACCACTAAAACTGAAGTAATGGTTTCCCTACATATCAATTATATTTCAGCTCCTCAGAGTCAGAACGCAATTAGCATATAAATTACTAAAGACAAACTTAAAAAAAAAAAACTTAAGCTTTCTCTAAAGTTATCTTCATCTCAGAATTTAGTCGCAATATAATCACTTCACAACAATTACTTTGGTTCGTTCAAATCGGTTTGGAGTAATCGGTTTCCTTAATAATAATTTCGTGATTTCTTATATTTACACAAACACTACAGATTTAATAAAACTAGTTTTTACGGATTTTATTGCGTATATTAAGTTTTTTATATTCCTAATGGTACCCACTGACGATACGTCCATTAATCCAAGTGGGGTGGTAATCGTCCAAAATCGTTCCGTGAATGGGGAAAACATATTCCGTTTGGATGGACTTCATCCAGCTCTGGATTTCCAAATGGATTGAAATCCATGCGTCCAGTCCAAATGGACGTCGTCCGCGGCCGTCTGTCAATGTCAAAAATGTGCGCCACGCCAAATGGAAGCAGTCCGAATCGTCAGTGAGTGGGCGAACCGGCATCCATTTTTTGGACGTTATTGCATCAGTTAATGTTTTGGTGCTGATGGTAGTACATGTGCTCTGTTTGTCAAGCATAAACTGTGTATTGGATTAAATATGTTTTTACTATGTAAACTATGAGCTGTGTACTTGTTTGTCACCCAAAAAACGAGTACACAGTCCACATGATGTTAAGATGATACTATAGCCCATAGACATAGACTGAATCTGTCATCGAATAAGAATCAAAATGTAAATCCATTGTCACATATTATCCGGTTCTTTACACTCAGCATACAAAACGCAGCAGATTTAACTTTACTATTTTATGCTATTTTGTGAGATTGTTATTCGTTCGAGCCGACCCATTTGTGCTAAATCCATAATATAGATGCAAAGTTGCTCTACCACGTATAGTTATAATGAAAAATATCCTCTATATGTTGATTTCCCTAATTTCTACCTCTGTCAATGATATTGCTCCACCATAATATAAACCATATCGAGAACTGGAGTGACAAACTAGCATACAGTCCACCTAGTGGTGGGTGCTGTGGCCCATAGACAATTACATGTATCCTCAATTGAGAATCGAAATATAGATGCGTTGTCATCTTTGAAGACTACGATGGATTGTCCCGTTTAGGTTTTTGTCTTTTTAATGAAATACACGCTACTGCTGCCGCCGGTAAAGTATTATTAATAATAGTAATTAATAAAGTATTATTAAATAAATAATAATATATCCATATTATTATTTATTTCTATTCCGTACGACTGCTAAGTTCGAAGTGACGCTATGCGTCCAAATGGAAGTATCATCAATGGTACCGTATCTGGATATATTTTTATTTGGAGTGCATCCATTTGGAAGTTTACTAAATGGACGTATCGTCAGTGGGTACCATAATGTTTCAAGCACTTTACAGCACTCATGGTCACGGAGGGAACTGAGGTGTTCGACGTCCCAATGTCATAGTTAACCGGTGTTTCCCACAAATGAAAAAATATTAATTTTTGTTCCGATCTATACAGTATCAACTTATAGTACCGTAAAGTCTTGCAGTTTTTGTGGGTAGCAGTGAATAAAGTAACACGCTTCTTTTTTAATGTTAAACAATATATTATAAAAAAATATAAAATAGGATATATTAATGTGTGTTATATGCATGTAATAATTATATATCTACCAGCTTAAATTTCCTTATATATTCTTTTCCCCACTTTGCTGAATTATCTCTACTGAAAATAACAATGGAAACACTCAAGGGATCACTAGCAGCCATGTCAGAACTATTCAACTCTCGCATGAACGAATTTCAACGGGACTTAGAGAAGACCACTCCAACATTTGGCACAAACCCTTCGGCACTGGCAGCTGAGTTTGCAACTTTTAGGAAGCTCATCTTATCCGCTCTCGAAACAGTCCAGAAACAAGTAGAATTTCTTGGAAGAGAGATTGATCGTCTGGAGATGAGACGCCGACGTAAGATTTTGCTGCTCCATGGAATTGCGGAGGATAAGACTAAGGATACATCTATACTAGGCTCTTCTCTCTTAATGGACAAACTCAAAGTTTCTGATGTATCCCGCACTTCTTTTAGTAGCTGTCATCGCCTTGGACGTTTATCAAGAAAGACCGATATTGGTAAAGTTTCGTGATGTTGCTGTTTGTAACCAAGTTTAGTTTTCATAAACCAAACTCAAGGGCACAGGTGTCACAATATACGAGTTCCTGACAAAAGACCGTCACAGGGTATTTATGGAGGCCATGCAGAAGTTCGGCATAAGTAAATGCTGGACCAGAGATGGTTGTATCCACATTATAGCTCCTGATGGCACGCCTCACCAAGTTGAGTGCATGGCAGAGCTAGAAGCCGTACCAGTAGTTTCAGCAGTCGCTTCGCAAGAACAGGTGGCATCCAGTGGAGGAAGTGGATCTAACAAAGTTATCCAACGCTCTAAGAGATTAGCGAAGAAATAGCATAATGACTCATTCATTTTCTTATCAACAAAAATGTTAATTTCATAATTTTTCATGTCACTTTATTGTATTTATCTTTCGATAGTATTAAACCTGTTTTAAAAACAAAAGGGGAATGCCCACTGTTCATAGACACTTCGGCCATGGGTGCCCGCATATAAAAGCATATGGAAATGATAATATGCAATTAAAATAATGAAATGGTTAAGGAATTGGTTTAAAAAAAGTCGGGATTTTTATGATATAAAGCTTTTTATTTTCACAAATACATTCCCGACGCGTGATTTTTCTTTTGGAGGTCTATGCCAAAAGGCACACCGAACAGAGGGACTTACTTTAACTAGTATTACAATAGGAACTCAAACACAAATATTATGTAACCCCAAAGTTCGGAAATAAATGGCTATATTATTATTATACTATTATTATTAATTCCTGACGTTTCAGGTGCTTTATAGCACCCATGGTCACGGGGTACTGAGGTGACTGCCATCCCAATGTCAGTATTGGGACATGGAGTACCTTCAGATTTTTGTTATTATTTTTATAGTCCAATCTACGCAGATTGAACTTACTCTATCTTTAAGTCTTGCAGTGGTATGCTTGGGGTTTGTTTTAATTTTATTAATTATAGTGTCCCAAGCAGGTGGCAGTACCCAACCGCCTTCTCTACTGAAATTAGGATGTTTTTTTAATTTCAGTAGCCTCACATATCATCCTTGGTAGGAATTAATGTTCTTTAACGAAGATTTGTGGTCTATCAAATCTGATGTATGTCTATCTGGTTGGGGTGACACCCTTGACATACGGTAGTACAGCAGGCACACGCTCAACTGCGGTCGGCTTCACTCGGTCACTGTGACGAAGACGTGGGACCCGAAGCTTGATTTTGTGCAGAACCTGCTTGACGTGCTGAAGCTCCGCGGCCAGGTGCTTGTTCTCACAGATCCCATATGCTCTCTGTAACAAAGATTTGCTCATGGTAACTAACTGTGAAGGATTATGGTGAGATTCACCGCTTAAATATCAGTTTGTATGGGTCTTTTTTCTATACACAGTGTGACCTATGATGTTGTTAGGATTTTGGATAACAAAAACATCTAGGAAAGCTAAGAAATTATTTGCCTCAGATATAATATCATAATTACTGAATAGAATTTGGCACAGAGAGTGGTAACGATGGATAAAATTCATAGGAACAACATCCTGATTTAATATTTCTTGGGCCATATTCATGAGCCGCTCTAATTTGTTTCTTGGTACTTGCAATAATGCCTATATGCATTCATCACTATCTCCTGTTCTTACTTTTATCAAATATACAGCAAGTGCAAAGCATCCACTATGTTTACTTGACATTTTGGGCACTTCAGACAGAATTTATTGGCATTGTGCCTTTGATAAGCGTAGATAATAATGTACATTATATTCGGGCATATTGTAAATATTTTCGGTCTATATGATGGTAAATATTATCTTACAATAATGTAGAAAAATCTATAATTTGTGCTACACTAAATGTTTTAATATGGTTACATATTAATTCTAAAAGTAAATACCAAGAGTTACTATTTAAATGGTAGTTACTGATTCTACATTCTGGAGGTACATAGTAATTGTATTCACAAAAATACATACCCGCAATGCTGATGGAACAGTGAGTTGATTGGAATTGTTACAACCAGGAAAAAACATTGATTTTGTGTGAGTGGTGCTCTTACAAAATTAGGCAGCAGTATATTTTATGATGTATGATCTAAGCTTTGTTGTTCTAGGTTCAATACATTACTCACTTTAGATTGCTACAAGGATGGACTAGATGATTCAGATGGTTCCCGTTCTAAAGTTTAACGTGTTGCTGCTTTATCAATCCTTCGCAATCATGACACTCACGCGATGACGATGGCAACTGAAATAATAGTAAATACAAAAAAATAAGACAAAGTGAACAAAATAAAATAGATTTGTTTACTTTAAACTCAAATATAGGTAAATGTTACTTAAAACTTAATGCCCTATATTATTTAATAATTAAGGACTGACTGCCTACCAGTAGTCCAAAAACAATTAAAAATCGACTGTCTTATTTCTTGGTATTTGATAAAAATTGTCCATTTCGTAACTATCTGGTGTTAGCTAGCTAATCTTATCGCCGTGTTACAAATAAGCTATTTTGTTTGTCAGGTATAGCTTGTGCATATGTTAAAAAATAAAACAACTTCATCATTTCATACATTCATCACTATCAAATATCAGCACTAGAATTAATAAATTAAAAACTGTTGAACACTTACTTTTAACTGTTGTCACACTATAATGTGATCGACAATCTCACTCCATATGAGTTCTTGAGAATTTATTTGAAAAATAACAAACAAAATAACACAATGGCAACTATTTAGTTGTGAATTCACTAGTACCTTTTTACTTGTTGAATTGTGATTTCATTTCGCATGAAATATTTCCTATAGCTGTCAGATTTGATGTTGCCACATATCTAACATAAATACAACGAAACGATATCGATTTGTATTCGATTAGTCATTTAATGAAAAAATAATAATATTTGAGTTTCACTTTCAGTTCTACACGCTTTTTAAAATATATTTTCTTTTATTTTTTTAAATTATGTTTTAAACGTATTTTTAAGAACAGTTAAAATGTGGAGTAGCGTATTGTTATGCTCTAAACAGTTCATGGTAAATCAGCTAAAAATTCACTTGTTTAATTATCATAACATGATTCCATTTTAAATGTATTGTTAAAACAGATAACAATAACAGTTAAATTGTGCAGTAGCATTTTATACTCTAAAGAACTCTAAAGAATTCATAGTAAATCAGCTAGTAATTCGCTTGTTTAATTATCATAACATCATAATATCCATAGCGATTCGATTATTATTCGATTAATAATTTCATAAAAAGAGAATAACCTTGGAGGTGTTTTAACTTCTGCTCGCTTTTTAAAATGTATCTTCCTTTTTTATTTAAATTCTATTATAAGTGTATTTTTTAAAAACAGTAAATTGTGCAGTAGTGTTTTATGAAGCTCTAAAAAATTCATGGTATATCAGCTAGAAATTCACTTGTTTAATTATCGTAACATGATTTCATTTTAAATGTATTGTTAAGAAAAGATAAGAATAACAGTTATATTGTGCAGTAGCGTTATGTTATACTGCATAGAATTCATTGTAAATCAGCTATTAAATCGCTTATTTAATTATCATAACTACAGATGTGAAGGCGGTTGTTAACGTTTTCAACCAAGCCGATAACAACGGTTGTTTTTGTCTTGAAATTGATAAAAATTGTGCAGTTGCGTTTTGTTAAGCTTTAACCTTTTAAGCGCCACGCCAAAAACGCATTACCGTGTCCTGTACGCCAAAGCGCCAAAACAAAATAGTGTTGCCAAGAGTTGATATATCGGTAACGTGAAATAACTTGTTTTTGTTGGTTTTTTATGCTATAAATGACTCTTAATAAACTGTGTGTTTTATTTAATCTTGTGCCGTCTTCCACTCTTTTTATAAATGTACTTTGTACATATAAACATAAATAAAAAACAAACAATAACAATAAAATAGTAGTAAACATTAGCACTACTCTCCATCCTAATGACGACACTGTCGCGACTGGACGACAACGGCGTAGCTGACCTTCCCTTTTGAAACATTCTTAGAATGTTGTGTATCGATTTCAAAATCGATCTAACCGAAATATACAGACATCGATTCATAATATTTTATGTGTCGGGGAAGGCGTAGGCCAAGTGACGCACAGAAGAAAAGTCTTACACTCTTATGACAATGGGGATTTGATATGATGCTGATGCTGCTAGATGATTTTGAGACTGAGAAAGAAAATGGCACAACACAAAATGAAAAATTGCTCTTCACACCCTAAGTAAAAAAAAAACATTAATTGTAATTTTGTATTATTATTAAAAAAGGTACATAATTATTCATTAATCAACAATTGTATATAATTATTCGCACTAGGTAAATCAGCCTTATAATACTAAAATCTTGGTCGTGGAATAAATAAACATATTTGTTCACCAATCAATCAAAAATTCAATTCATCAATCAAAAATCAAAATTCATCATCATCGACGCTTTCCAAAATCCGAATGAGTTCTGAGGAATCGTTCATGTTGCATTGCTCTACTTTTCTCGGTAATCACTTATGACGTCATCAGGGTGTCGTCTATCCTTGATCAAGGTGCCCAGTGAACTGATTTTCGATGACGCGCTAAAGATGCGCTTGAGATGAGATATTAGATTTATTATGCGAAGATAATCTGATAACATTTTTTTTATTCATGTAGCTAATTATAGTTTTATGTTTATAACCTTTAATTTTATTCAAATATCAATAATAATAGAAAAAAAAAACACCACTGAGCTGAATTTTGGATAGTTTTCAAGAAATCTATGCCTCCCGCGTTTGACACTAGCGGTCAACCATAGACGACTTTGGCGTGCTGGACATAGTATTTGCTTAGATAAAAATCCATTTTTATTAGTTCAATGTTTCTTAGTACTTGTGGCTCTAGAAGACTTGTTTTTTATACTCACATGTTGCTGGGTTATTCCTATTTTCAGGAGTGTAGAATTAAAATACCTGTAATAATTTTCCAATATCTATATTTCATATTTTTTCGGAGCCGGGTTTTTTTGTCAACTATAGACGTCGTTGGCGCTCAGGGCCCGCAGGTGTTGGTCAAGTATAGGCGACTTTGCCGCTCAAAAAGGTTAAAGGATTCATGGTAAATCAGCTGGAAACTAACTTGTTTCGTTATCATAACATGATTCTATTTTAAATGTGTTGTTATAAACAGATAAGAATAACTTAACCGATCTTCTTTAAAAACAGATAAGAATAACAGTTCTTATCTGTTTTCAAAGAAGATCGGTTAAGATTAACAGTTAAATTGTGCCGTAGCATTTGTTACTCTCTAAAGAATTCATTAGAAATCAGCTAGTAATTCGCTTGTTTAATTATCGTAACATCATAATTATTTAAAAATTATATTAGCACTGTAATGATGACACCGTAAATAATCGATCGAAAAAGAGAATCGATTTTTTAAATGTGTTTTGTGATTGGCAACACTTTTTTTTATTCACAAACTAATGACATAATGATTTACCTAATTTTTATTATTATGTTTCCGGTACCTTTAATTTGTGCAAAAATATTCCCATTGTTTGAGGATAAATGAATACCGCGATTAATAACCATAAATAAAGATATAATTTTTTAACAAATTCACATTGTTGGGCGTTCCATGGCCGAAAATGGGCGTCCCCCTTTGATCAATTTTTAAATCACGTTGATAAATAATATATTTTAAATCCCCATATTGCCCTTACCATTTTAAAATATTGTCTCCTTGTACCTAAATTTACATACTTGTTACGCTCAAGTCCAGTCTGGAAATGTTCGGATATTTTAAAAGATATTGATAGTAATCTTAAAATTGATGTAGAAAAATATTATATTATATAATTAGATTTAATCTTTAATATTATAATTTTAATTATTATTTTAGTTAAGTTCTTTATTATAATTTTTGTAATATAAATTGAACGTTGTAACTTCAATATAAACAAATAAAATTTATCTTTTCTTGTTAACAATTTTTTTTTCTTTTTATTTCACTTGTTTGTTAACATCTCCATTATTAAAAAGTAAATAAAAAGTAATAATTTAACAAATGACAATGCCGGTAGGTCTTCACCACTTTGACGTTTGATTTTAATTGTAATTGCTTTGTTTTTCTTGGATTGCATCTTGTACTAAAAGTAACGTTGGCATTTTTGCCACAGACTAACTATATTTTAGCCCACAGTAAACGTCGTAGAACGTTTATATTTTTTTTCTTCTTAGAACAGTATTTTAAATTTTGTTGTGTATTAGTGTTGCCGGTATAGCATTTATAATTTTATATTTAATATAATTTATAAAATAAACTTCAGAATTTCAAGTGCTATATGTTACAAAATTCTACCGGTATACTTATTATTACTTGGTTCGTTTTTATTCACTATATTACTTTCGTTGTCATATTCATTTTGTATAAACGCTGGTAGGTAATGAATGTCTGTAGTACAGGTTTAGTTTAATAATTGTTGTTTTTGGTTTTGTTTTAGCGCTTTTAGTTTAAGTTTTTTTTCTTTTTTATTGTTATCATTTAATTAGTTTGTAGTTTTTTTTTGTTTTTTGTTTTTGTAAAAATAACATGTCTTTAGGTGAGAGTGATCATAATCGAAGTTTCTCATCCTTCTCTTTAGCATCCGATGTATTGAGTAGTAACGACAGTTTTGTAAGCGTACCATCTTTAAAAGAAACTCTTGACTACCATTTTATACAGTTTCAAAAATTTCAATATTGTGCATGTAAATGCACAGAGTATTCCGGCTCATTACCCCGATATGCTGGCCAGCTTTAATGGTAATAACATTCATGCAATTTTAGTTTCGGAATCATGGTTAAAACCATGTCTGCCATCTGTTTCCTATTCCCTTCCAGGATTCCACTTAATACGCAACGACCCAACTGTTCGGGGCGGCGGTGGTGTTGCTGTTTACCTTCGTTCTTATATTCCATTTTCTATAGTTCGTCTATCATCTCAATCTCAAAATCAGAACGAAGCGGAATACTTATTTATTGAAGTTCACCTGTCGCACACTAAATTACTTCTTGGTATTTTTTATAGCCCTTCTTCTTCTTCAGTTGACTATTTTACAACATTGGATAGCCTCCTTGAATAGATTACTCCACTTTACACACACTGTGTGACTTTAATACCTGCCTACTTAAAGAAAATGCCCGCTCCCGTCGGCTTAAATCTCTGGTTAAAGCAGCTAATTTAAATATTCTTCCCCTTTCTGAAACTCATTTTTTTCCTAACTGCATCCCTTCTCTCCTTGATTTGGTTATTGTTTGTTCTCTCGACTATGTTGAAAAATATGGTCAATGTGCTGCTAATGCCTTCTCATATCACGATCTTTTATTTCTTTCTTATAAAATAAGACCATCTAAAGCCAAATCAAGGATACTTCTGCAGCGTAATTTTGTTGAAATGGATTTGGACAAATTACGAGAAGATGCTGTGAATACGGATTACAGGGCTGTAACAAGCACTTGTACTGTTGACGAGCAAGTTGCAGTATTTAACTCGCTCCTTATTAAGATTTCCGATGTACATGCTCCTGTTCGTCCAGTTCGTGTACGTCATCCTCCAGCCCCATGGTTAACCGAAGACCTTAAGAAACTTATAGCGAAAAAGAATGCTGCAAAGACCAGACACAAGTAAGATCCTACAAATGACATGTTTCGGGAAAAGTACAGGAACAAGTTGTGTAGAGACTTACGACGACGCCAATTCCTAAAGTCTCTTGGAGTTGGGAAATCACATTCAAACTCAATTCAAAATGATATAGATTTAAATTTGCTTAATCAGCACTTTTCTTCTGCTTCATGCACCGATAATGTTGCAAAGCCAACTACAACTCAACTTTCAACCTTACCCACTCCTGACTATCCTCCATTTGTTTTTAGGCAATTTGAAGATTATGATGTTAGGAGAAACATACTCTCTATCCATTCTGACGCTGTGATGATATCAGTCGTAAAATGATTATTCCCTTACTTGATATATTAACACCTATTATTACCTTTATCCTAAATTTTTCTATATCCACATCCACCTTCCCTTCCCAATGGAAATGTACCCAAATCATTCCTTTGCCCAAAAAAGCTAATCCTTCGAGTTATTCCGAGTATCGTTCCATTTCAATTCTTCCTTTTCTGTCCAAAGTCCTAGAACGTCTTGTCCAACAACAATTAAATTTATTTTGCACAAAAAATGATATCCTCAATTCATATCAATCCGGATTTAGGCCGGGACACAGTACGACCACAACATTATTAAAAATCACTGACGACATACGTTTCGGGATGGATAACCGCCAAGTCACAGTAATCGTGTTGCTGGATTTCAGCAATGCCTTCAATGATGTAAATCATGATATACTAATTGGTGTACTGCGTTATTTTAAGATATCTCTAACTGCAATTGCCTGGTTTCGTAGTTACTTATATGGACGTCGCCAACGTGTTCGGGTACAAGACAGAATGTCTTCGTGGCTTGATACCGTTGCTGGCGTTCCACAAATTGGCGTGTTATCTCCTATCTTATTTGCACTCTTCATAAATTCTATTAACTCCAGAATATCTTCTCTCTATAACCGTAGAGGATCTGCCAAAAGCAATTTGTGATATAAACAAGGACTTAGCGTGTATTTTTCGAGTCGATCTTATGGGTTAACTGTTAATCCGATAAAATCCCAAGCTATTATTATTGGTAGTTCAAGAATAATCTCCAAATTAAATAAAACTCAGTTAAACGCTAAAAAATTTAACGGTGTTCAAAATTATTATAAGGATGTAATGAAAAACTTGGGAATCTTGATAGATTCTAATCTTTCTTGGTCTCCTCAAATCAACGCAGTGTCTCGTAAAATGTTTGCAGCTTATGGTTCACTCCGAAAAATGAATTACTTCTTACCCAAATCCAACAAAATTATGCTTGCCCAATCTTTACTGCTCTCCATTCTCGACTATGCTGACATAACCTATTTAGACATTACCGAAGGGCAACTTAACAAACTTGAGCGACTCCAAAATCTATGTATAAGGTTCATATTTGGACTTCGTAAATATGACCATGTATCAGAATACTGCATTAAGCTCAAGTGGCTTCCAATCCGTTTTCGTCGGAATACTCATATTCTTTCTGCTCTCTACTGCGTTTTATTTAATTCAAGTCCTCCCTACCTTAAAGAACGTTTCCAATTTCTCAGCTCCTCTCAAAAACTTTCCCTTCGATCCTTAGAAAATCTTTCCCTTCTATGTCCCTTGCACTCTTCTACATTTTACAGTAAATCTTTTTCAGTTCCTTGGAGTTAAGCTTTGGAATTCCTTACCATCAACTATAAAACGTGCTCAAATAATAGAATTCTTTAAAAACCAAGTTAAAAAACATTATCTTTCCTTCTAAATCATCCCTCCTCCTTTTATCTATTCCTGTCGTTTTATGATCACAAGCTTGTCAATTAAGTAAATTCCGGCATGTTTATTAAATTTTTTTTATATTTATAGATTACAATATTATTTATAATTCACTCTATCCATTACTTAACTTTTCACTTTCAATTTAATAGGGCCCATGGTTCCTCCGGCCACGGCCAGGAGTGCAGGGGAGGGGGGGCGGTAGTTGAACGCTGCGACTGGCATGCGAAGCATTCCTGTACTGTTCGCTCGATATCAACGTCCAATGTTTCCCACCAGACATAATTTCGCGCTATTTGCTTCATTTTTACGATGCCTGGGTGGCCGTCGTGAATTTCTTTCAAAATTGACAATCGTAATGATTTGGGAATTATTACCCGGTAACCCCAAATTAGGCAACCTTGATCCACACAAATATTTTCCTTACGATTAAAATATGCTTTTTCAGTTTCAATATTACTAGTTTTTGGCCACCCGAACATTACGTAACCATATATTTTACTCAATAAGGAATCTTTAGCCGTCTCAATTTTAATGTCTTTAAAACTAAGTGGAAAATTTTCTTGCACAAAATTAAGGTAACTACAGTCGCTGTCCTCACATTTGACTCTGCTTCTAGTAGAATTCAAAGGAAGACGAGAAAGCGCATCGGCGTGACAATTTTGAAGTGATTTAATAAATTTGATTTTAAAATTATAAGCAGATAGCTGAACGGCATAACGCTGTAGTCTACTTGCGGCTGTTACAGGTATTCCTTTATTCGGCCCAAAGATGTAACTCAATGGACGATGATCACTACGTAAAATAAACTGTCACCCGTTTAAGTATTGGTGGTGCTTGCACACACCGAACACAATTGCGAGTGCCTCCTTGTCCAGCTGCGAGTAATTTTGGTCGGCCGCGTTAAGTGTACGCGACGCGCAGCACACGGGTCGCTCACTGCCGTCTGCGCTGCTGTCCACTGATAACACCAACGGCAGAGTAGGATCGTAGTGTGCACTACGGGTGCACTGCTCAATAATTTTTTCATTCGACAAAAAGCAACCTCACACTCATCATTCCATTGCCATTTAACATTTTTTTGTAATAAGTTGTACAACGGTTTCATTATATCACTTATATTTGAACAAAACTTTGAGTAAAAATTAACAAGGCCCATAAAACTTTTTAATTGAGTTACATTTGTTGGAGATGGGGCTGCCATAATGGCTTTAATTTTGTTAGAATCCGTGTGTAAGCCGTCCTTATCAATTTTATAACCTAAATACGTTACACAATCCTTAGAATTGACATTTACTGAAATTGATTCTTAACCCATTTTGTTTTAACCTTTCTAACACTGCTCTCAAATTTGCTAAATGGGTAGTTTTATCCTTTCCAGTTACACATATGTCATCTGCAAATACAGCCGTTGAAGGCAAGCCACTCAATGTTTCCTCCATAATCTTTTGAAAGTTTTCAGGAATACATTTTATTCAAAAAGGTACTTTTTCGTAAATGAACGTCCCGATATGAGTGGTAATTGCTGTCAGCGGCTGTGATTTTTTACCTAATAAACATTGTTGGAACGCATTTGATAAATCAAGTTTTGTGTACTGTTCGCCGCCCCCCAAGGTCGCAAAAAGTTCTTCAATCCGCGGTAAAGGATAATGAAAATCTTTTAAAATCGGATTTATTGTTATTTTATAATCCCCACATATTCTGGTTGAGCCATTAGATTTAATAACAGGGACAATAGGCGTACCGTATTCTGACCTTTCGACTTTGTGGCAGCCGCCGAGCCTTCACAAACACAGGAGTTTCAACCTTGAGGTGCAGCGATACAGGTGACTTGAATGTACCTAAACCTTCTGCAAACACTTCAGGAAATTCGTCTCTCAAAGCTTTTGCTACCGACTCCGAGTCGCTAATATTGTGACATTCAACAATTTCTATTTTCAATTTCTTAATCCACGTACGGCCCATTAAAGGTGGACCGCCGTTTTCAATAATAAATAACTTAAGCATCGCCGACTTTGAACCACAGGTAACCATTACCACAATATAACCGATCGTCTCGATAACGTCGCCAGTATATGACCTCAGACATAACAACGTAATTTGAATAGGTACATGTTTAAAATATTTATCATAAAAATGTTTCAAAATAGCCGATATTTTACTGCCCGTGTCAATTTCAAATTTACATGGCACCTTTTCTACTACTAAATTCGCATAGTACGGTCCGTAACCGTCATTACTTGTAATCAAGTTAAAAAAATTACAGTCATCATCTGAGTCCGAATCATTTAAAAAATACTGACCTTTGTTCTCCTTTGCACTCTTAAGTTCACTTTTACCTTGACACATTAATTTTAAATGGCCCTTCTGGCCGCACGCATCACATGTATAATTTTTAAAACGACACTTACCGGCTATGTGACCGGTCTTACCGCAACGCGCACAAAGCCGACGCTGTGACGTCACGGTCGTAGGCACGGGAGCCGCGCCTGATCGTGCGCGCGCTCCGCCGCTGCCGAACCGGTGCAGGCTGCCCTCGCCGCCGCCCGCCGCTGCACCGGCCCCGCCCGCTCCGCCAGCGCTCGCACCGCCCGATGCGCATGCCGTGCTCGCATGCCGCTCAACTGCCTTGAGCGCCGTGGCCAACTCCACAGCCCTTTTGTAGTTTATACTCTTTTCGGCAAACAATCTTGACCGCATCTCTTCGCTGTATAAACCCGACACGAACTGATCACGAAGGTTTTCTTCCAGAGTATTACCGAAGTTGCAGGTTTTAGCCAAGTGTTTTAGACCATATAGGTAAACACGAATACTTTCTCCCTGCTGTTGCTTCCGCTGCCGAAAAATGTGTCGCTCCGCTATTTCGGATCTCTCCGGCTCCAAATGATTTTTGACGAGTGTAACCAATTCTTCGAACTTCTTTGTGTCCGGTTCCGTGGGTGAACATAAATCTCAAATCAGATTATAGCACTCGGAACCTACTAACGTCAAAAGCGTAGCTACTTTTAGATTGTCATCGATACTATTTAACAATATAAATTGTTTTACGCGACGAATGTAACTGTCCCAATTTTGGCTTTCGATATTAACAGGTTCTATTTTCCCAATCGGCATTATGTCAAACAAAATTCCACGTAAGTACCGAACTTCTAGACCGACTGCGCCAATGTAATGTACACGTCAATAAAAAGCAGAGATCTGGTAACTACTGTTTATTGAAAACTTAAATTAACATACATCACATTTATTATCGAATTACCGACATAACATTAGCGACGAGCCGAAAACACAGACCTTACCGTAAATTAACGGCGCAAAATACACCACGCCCTAGTTTTCGCACCATGAGGAACTAAATAAAAAAATGGCCCCGAGTTTCCGGCGCCCCTTTAATGGGGCAGGGGTGCGAAGAATCTCCGGGAGAAAATCCGGCAACGGGGATCCCCACCCATTATATTCTGTCTCCCGGAGGGACGAAAAGTGGATTGCAGAAGCCCGTCTGGCTACGCTGAATGTATGTGAAGCAATGAATGATAAGATGGATGAACTATGCGATATGATATATGATAGAGGAATAGATGTGTTATGAGTAATTGAGACGAAACGGAAGTAAAAGAATGTCCCTACACGTGGCATGCATACTGCATAATAGTCTGGTGTAGACGAGACCGAGTGGGCATACCAGGGAATAGGTATCATCCTTACAGAAATAATGGGCCAATGTGTGAAATAGAATGTATGTGTAAGCTGATTTAAAACAAAAAGCCAAAGGAACACTTTCCAGTGGTAGCCCTTATAACCAAGGTTTGGCACTTAATACTCTATAGTATACATAGAGAATAAACAAGATTACACACGACTTAGTGACAAAATTACCAAGATTATGGTTCATACCATCATAGAGTTTGGCAATGGCAGCAGGCGGGGCGTTTTAGGGGTAATTCTTGAACAGTTCATGAAGAGTGAAAGATATATATATATATATATATATATATATATATATATATATATATATATATATATATATATATATATATATATATATATATACATATGCTGTAGGATATGAATTTTGAAGAAAATTAGAAGAACGAAACTCATGTTTTTTTTTATAGAATCAGTGTGATAAACGAGCACACAGTCTTCCTAATGGTAAGAGGAGGATAATGTGGCCCATATATATCCACATTTACATCGATTAAGAATAAAATGCAGATGCGTTGTCCCGTGAGGATGAGATGGATGGATCCCATATCCACCTATGAACTTTTAGTGGTTAATAAAGAAGAAAATAAAACAAAATATCCCGTGTTAGGTAAAAAGTCTCCTGCTCTCTACACTCACCATACAAAAGCACAGCACCATTCAGCTGCAATTTTGCGTTTATATTCTATAAAAAGCCACTTTCTCACAGAATCCCACACCAGTTGAGCTGACCCCCATTGATGCTTCAATCACAGTATAGCTGCAGCGTAGCTCTACCACGTAAAATGTAATGGTTCATATTTACATTCTTGTACAAAGCTACAGACTGAAACGAAATGGAATTTAAAGCGCTATATCCATTATAATTACATAGCATTTCATTGATCTGTATTCTGGTCACGATTTTGCAATATCGTTCTCATTTTGATAGACTTGTGTAAATATCGATTGGAAACAAGCACATATCAAAATAAAACATAGAATCGATTGCATTAAAGCGTTTGCGTATTGTTGTTTGTTTTCCTGCTATATTGAAATATTTATCAATATTTTCCTTGTTTTAAACTTTTGAAATAAATACTTATTCAAAAACAACGTAATAAATTTGTTTCCCAAATTTTTAAAGATAGCAAATCTCGAGGTCAAAATATATAGACTAAATTGTCTAGTTCATGAATCTCTAATTTTTTACTCAGTATAAACAATATGCTGTATAATAAATTGTTGTCATTTGATGGCTTAGATCGGTAAACTATGAAAAACATGTTCTTTTTTGTTTAAAAAAAGGGCTACAAAATTTAAGATCAACTAAAATAATAACGTGGGTTACGCTACCAGTAACATATTTTACAGTCAAAATTAAAGGTTATCAAGACCTAATAAAAACCATTTAGTTTTTCATATAAGTTTTCTGCAAACTGCTTGAATTTTACTACAAGGGAAATCGCAAAGAGGATTGTTCTTTTTAAATATGCAATATTTTTGTTTAATAAATTTAAGCACATACAATAAATATTCAATCCGCTGTAATATTTTTAACGGGAGACCGCTACCTACTTGAGCTGACGCTCGCAACGCAACAGCTCGCGATCGGAGCACAAAATGTTGGACGAGTACCCAGCAGCGCCTCCCATTCATTATTTTTTGTTCCGTTCTAATGTTTCTTTTATGAGTCATCGGAAAATTACGATACATTTCTCGTCAAGAATACTTAAACTTGAAAACCTGATTGTTCAAAAAACTCGTATTGCTAGTGATGACTTTTCGTCATGAGACTTAGTCCTTCACCGCTGGCCGTATGAGGAAGCTCAAGGACGCTCAGCGATCTATGGAGAGGGCTATGTTTGGGGTTTCTTTGCGTGATAAAATTATAAATGAGGATATCTGCAGTAGAACCATAATGACTGACAAAGCGCAACGGATTAGTAAGCTGAACTGGTAATGGGCTGGCCGTAACGGGAGAAGAACCGACAACCAATGAGGAAAATATGTTCTCGAATGGCAGCCTCGTACCGGTAGGCGAAGTGTAGGGACCTCCACTAGATTAAGTGACGACGTGGTTAAACATGCAGGAAATCGATGGATGCAGGTGGTTAAGGACCGTACTTTGTGGGAGAAGCCTATGTTCAGTAATGGACTTGTTATTGTTTTTTTTTCTTCTTCTTCTTACAATGTTTTACGCTATGTTCAACATTTCAAGTCACTAAGTTCGACCTGAACAGACCAACACACAAGGGAATTAATAAAAACGTGGTAAAAACAAGAAAATACAGGCACAAAGTAATAGTAACTAATGAAGAATTTTAAACTTAAAATGAACCTTTTTATCTTCTTTCATTATACCATACCATTTCAAATCAAAATAATTGTTGTTCGGCTTAACATTCTAATTTCAAATTAAAAAAAGAACATGAAGTTTTTGTCTAAAAAATAGGCATTTGTTTATTAGCGTTTTGTTTTCGTCGCATTTGAATCTTTTTCATCTTAATCGATAAGTTAAAATTCAAGCAATTATGGAATATAAGTACCGTCGTGGCAGCAACACCGCATATGCGGCACGCAACGTCAACGACGTTTGCGGAGCGAATACTATAAGCGAACGCACCACCTGTTGTTGTTCCTTTGTAGAAATTTTGTCCTCAAAAATGAACCGAAATGGTCGTCCAAAAACTTTGGTTGACCATGACGAATCAACAAAAAAAAAGATGGCATTTGTGAAAGCTGATAATACTCAATCTACGGCTGAATTAGCAGCACCTTTCGACGGAAGCATCAAAACAATATTGGTCCGTTTGCTTGAAATAGACAAAGTAAAAAAGCTTGACAAATGGGTGCCCCACGATTTCAATAACTGCCAAAGCGAAGCACGATTCAAGATGTGCATTTTACTGCTCAACGGGCACATATAGGAAGGAGTTTTGAGCTGCATTGTTACCTTAAGTCGAAAAATGTATTCGTTTGACAATTGTAAGCGCTCAGAAAACTGGATGATTGACCATGGTTCAGCACCTAAACAATGCCCTTAAAAAAAACTTACCTTTGCTACTTTCTTATCTGGTGCCGGTGTGATTCATCACAGGTTCTTACCTAATGAGATGAGCATTACTGCAGATATGTATTGTGATATACTGAACACAATAATGAAGAATCTCGCACGCCTCCAATCAGCTTTGGTCAATCGCTCGCTAGGTAGTGCAAAACAGACAGTCTTCAAGTTACGAGAGGTAGGGATGGAAGCTCTCCGTCATCCGCGGAACTCACTCACCGGATCCTGCGCCTACATACTTCTACTTTTCCAGAATGTGGATAACTTTTGGCGGGAAAAATTGAATACCCGAGAGGCAATACAAAATTCCTTTGAAGAATTTGTTGTTTGCCGTCCAGCTGATCTCTTCAAGAAGGGCATCAATAAACTGTCACTGCGTTGGCAAAGTTGCATCGATTGCATGGGTGTTTATTTCATTACTTTGATCAATAGAAATAAAAATACAGAAAAAAATTTACGTCAACTTATTTCATAAAAAACCGAAATTTTATATGTAAAGACCTGATATGAATAAATTTAAGCACATATTCCCGAATCAATTTGCATATACATAATTTAATTTATGCACATATAAGTATGACATGTATATTTTATTCAGAGTAAACAAATCGCGTACACGTTGAGATATGAATTACATTTAGCATTAAAAATTATTCATGGAATAAAGTATTAGAAACATATGTGTACAAAGAAACCTTACATACTCGTGTAAATATTAAGATTTTTACACGGAGGTATTTACAGAATGCATGACTGCGATTTGTGTGTAGGACGAGTTGATTCAAATTGTGAATCTACCACCTTAAAGAACACGCTCACCCAAAATATTTGTTATCGTTATCCAAGTCATTTCATCATCATCATCATAATTACAGCCTTTCACAAGTCCACTGCTGAACATAGGCCTCCCCCAAGTAATGCAACAAAGCATCCAAGTAAAAATAAATAAATAAGGAGATAAATTTGGGAATTATACGAGGTAGAGCCACACTGCAGCTATATTATGGTTGTAGTGCGAACGGGTCGGCTGGACCGGGGAAGGGCCACGCTCTCACAGAATACCAGCGTAAAATAGCAGTTTAATACTGCTGTGTTTCGTATGGTGAGTGTAGATATCCCGATACCCTTTTTTACTAGAAACGAGGCATCCTATCTTAGTCCTCAGGGGTGACGACTCCTCTGCGTTTTGATCCTTAGTCGAGGATAAATTTAGATGTGTAATGGGCCACATCATCCACCCATCCCATCAGGTAGACTGTATGCTCGCTTGTCACTCTTATTTTATAATAAATAATTAAAGAAATTAATCATTAAAAATAAGCAATTTTTAAGGTCTGGATTTCTCACTATTTTTCTTACTTACTGATTTCTAATTATTAAATTTCTAAATATGTTTTTAAAGATACAGTTTTATTTCTCTTATATAAAATGTATATAAGCAAATTGAACACATAGATGGAAAGTAGTGCGCACTGCGCACGCTATATGGTGATATTACGAGAATTGAAATACAATAAAGTAATAATAGCTGCTATTTGTATTCAAATATCTTCTATGAAACAATCATGATTTTTATTATATTTTTCAAAGCAATAATAGAAATAAAATTCATTCCCTTTGGTTGAAAATATCATCACAACTCTAGTTTTTATATGATGTGTGTTACAAACAAAACAAGACAAAGTGCACCAGATGGGAAGTAGATGCTGTTTCCTATAGACATCTACATACATCTACCCTCAATCAAGATCTAAAATGCTGATGCGTTCTCACCTGTTAGTACTAAAATTGAATGGCTTTTTTTAGTAAATTTCGTCTCCGGTTCTCAACATTTACCACAAAAAAACAAAAAAGTACTAAGCTATTTTATCACCGTATTCTTTTTTTATACAATAAGGGTGACAAACGGGCAAACAGTCCGTTTAAGATAGTCATGGCCATTTCTTTCGTGAATGTTAAGTTTTTTTTTTTTTAAATCTTCAAAATTTTCGGATTATATATAGCCCAGATCACTCCCTATGTTACTCTATATCTCTCCCTCTGTTCGTGAAGTTAACTACAGTCTTTTCGAGCTGAAATTGAAATTCTTGTCTCAACATGCTAATAACCCCCGCAAATCAATATAAGGTAGTTATTTCATATAATAAACAACTTTAATTTTATTGATATGTATATAGATAGTTATAAACTTATGCATAATCTCCTTCACTATCGATAATCCGCTATCAATGCTTCCAGAGCGTTGCATTACGAACACTTTTGAAGTATGTATTTTCCTTGCTTACTTTGATATTGTGTTCTTGCAATGGTCTCTTCAATTCACTAAAACTTAACCTGTTATTATAGCTTTTTGCTATGGTGCTTTGTCTTAAGTGTTCAGTATATTCTTTTTGTAAATCCATATTGAGATTTCCTCATACAGTATGTAAACAAATTGCGGCAGTCATTACATGACCTTTCTCAAGCCTTCTTAATTTGACGCCATCAGCAATCAGCATAAAACATGTCGTGGTTTCTCATAATCTGTTAGCCAGAACCTTACCTGATTTCGATCCAAAGGTGTGTAATTTGAATTTGTATGCAATTTATATTATAAGCATTTTTGTTGCTGTTTTTCATTTAAAGTGTATGTCATCATACTTACATACATAATTACGAAGTTTTTGAACAGGTTAAGAATTTTTTTTAAAAATAATCCCAATTAAACTGATTGATAAAATCAACCATCCAGAAATTTGGCGCACACAAGTGGTGAAATTCAACATTTTATACAACCGACTTCAATATAAATAAAATTACAACATCATCAATCTATTCGAAGTCAATCAAATACGCATTACTGAGGATAACTCAAAAACTTCTGTTGAGATATTGATCAAATTTTATATATGCTTCCACATGAGAAGCATCACATTTTAAACAAAAAATTATCATAGAAATCAGTTCACTTAGAAAAAAGTTCGGAGCATGCATTTTTTTAATACATGCTTAGAACTATTAAACATATAGTCGATATAAGGAACTCCTCCCTTTCTGAAGTCAGTTGAAATAACCTTTAAAACTCATATCAGCTCCTCAAAATTATGTTCTGTCCTCTGCTCCCAATAAGTCGACTTTTTATGGTTACCTCTTTGTCTTCAACCTTAGGCTGGTTCTTTCGGAAACGTTTCACTGACAATTCTACTGATAGCTTTATGATATAAGCTTTGCCCCTTAAGGGCCGATCCTCATTATAATGCCGTTCACAGTTCGTTCTCGGTCTGATAAAATATAATCAAGTAAAAAATGTGTGTATGCATTCATACTATCCGGTAACATTCAAGTTTCGGTTGAATCCCATTCCATTATAATAAATCAGACCGAGATCGGACCGAGATCATACCGAGAACGAACTGTTAACGGCAAATGAGGGTCGGCCCGAATAGTTCATAATAACTAGTTGGTTATTTGTGGATTTGCTTCAAAGTTCATTGTGTCCGGTTCGTTGACTATTAGCGGAGGAATTGACAGAGAGTTACCAATATATTTTTATTGGGTTTGAATAATGTCTAAGATTATTAAAATTTAAAATGCATTATGGGTGTTGTAAGAGGTGACTGACGAGCAGCGTCTTCCCAGTAACATCTAAAAATAAAAGATTGTGACTCATCAACCATGTCCAAATTGCTGGAGACTAGGTGCTACAATAGGTTCCATACGCAGAGATCATGATGATCAGTGATTTTAACACCCATCGCGCTGAATGATGAGAATTGACGAAAATAAAAAATCTCCTTTCCTTTAACGGAATTATCTGTAGGTTGGAAGCTCTTCTTTAGCCTCTCAAATATCCTGCAATACTATGCCTCAACCTGAGATGAGCCGTAAAGTGGAGGGCACGTCTGCAGCCGGACCACAATCGGAAACGAAGCAGGGAGGGGAAAAGAAACCATATGATAGCAGCTGAGATAGCAGCCCAAGAGGCCCTTTCTCTCTCTGCCAGAAGCTTTGAGAGACAAAATTCCTCTGCCCAAACCTCCCTCAGTTCCGATTGCAAAAAAAACGTAGTCGGTCTGAGTAAAATTCCCCCAAAGATCAGCCCAGGAAGTCTGTGAAGCTACGAACGGGGGAGAAAAAGCTCAGTTTCATTGCCGTAGCTAGTCCCGCGCGTGTAGAAATTTGAATCCTATGAGTGTTGAAAAAATGCAGCTGGTCCAACGGGCACTAACACGGCCAATGTTTCTAAAACGGTCCGTGGGGAGCAGCCGGGAATAGGACCAAAATTTTCGAGTTTCACTCTCAAGCCAGGTTGGATTCTGGTTACGTGCCTGAATAAGGCCAGCCAGTACTAAATTGTGGAAAACTAAAACCCTGACCGAAGGCAGAGCTCTCTATAATACCATAGGGTGAATTGCTTAAGCCTTAGCTGGGCGTAATCTATCTGCCCCGCAGCAAAGCTGACTCTCCAGAGGATTTGGCTGTGCTGTTGAGGGTACGAAATGAAGGGCTCCATACCGAGCTCTGGATAATCCTCCATCGTAAGGACGAGAAGAATGGGTTCCTAGTAACCTTTTCTCTGGACGACCCATCGGCGAAGGCTCTTCGGAACGCAGGTGGCACAGACGTCCTCGGTTATTAAATGATTACTTTTAAAATCAGGATAGGTTTTGATGGGGCAATCGAGCCTGAATCGCCCCAGCTCCAATCCCCTAGCCCTCCATCTTTCGGGATGAGACTGGAAACATCATCAGTGATAGTGGCGAAAACCCAAGGCGCTGATCTCGCCTCGGTTCAACAGCCTTCGCTGGTGTCGTCCAGAGGTAAGGAGAAAGGAGGTGGTAGGAGTGGTATGGTTAAAGGTAAGGCGGGGATCAAGAATGCCGGTAAAGGACGTCTCCGTCCTAAACAGTTCCACCTGTTCTCCACGCCCATAAATGGCTAACTCATACAAGAGCTCATACAAGAGCCTTGGGTGGCCAACGTTCAAGTTCTGGGATTGTCGGCTGCCGATAAGATTTTAGTCAATACTAAAGACATTAGACCCAGAGCTTGTATAATTTACAATAAAATATTGAACTTTTAGCTGTTTCAGAGTACTGCAACGATGACCTGGTTACAGCCTTCATAAATCTCAAGGGATGCACTGGGGTAAGAGTAATCATTTGCTCAGCCTATCTTCCCGGAGAGATTTGAAATCCTACCACCGAGTTAGAGCAAGTGGCTGAGTTTGCTTGAAAACACAATGCCGAACTTGTGGTGGGTTGTGATGCTAATGCTCACTACACAGCCTGAGGAACAAACGAAAGAAGTGAGTCACTTATGGTTGTCTCATCTCCAACCGCCTGGTAAGCCTAAACTTAGGGTGTACACTAACCTTTGTAACGCGTGCTAGGCAAGAAATGTTAGATATAACCTTTGCTACTAATAAGAAGTCCAGGCATGTTAGTAGTGAACATTCGGTGTCTGATCACAAAAACGATTGGAGCGTCACCATCCTATGAAACCGTTGCTTTTAGGGATCCAAAAGCGACCTCCTGAGATGTCTACAAAGACAACCTAAGGAGGAATTTGGAAACGTTTCCTAAAGCATCAAAACGATAAAATATCTTAAGTTAGCGACGAACACATTAACCGTAAGTACGCGTGAAGCCTTCCAGGACAGCTATCCCGTCAAAACCAAGACGTTAACACGAAAAGTTCCTTAGTGAAATACTAAGTTAAAAGAACTTAGAGAAGAGACTAGAAAACTAATTAATAGTGCCAAAAAACCAAAGAATGGCATATCTATAGTACAACCACTGAATATAATATAGAAATTAGGAAAGTCAAGAGAGCATCGTGGAGGAAACTATGTAAGGAAGTTGAGTCTTTGCCTCGCAGTGCAAAACCACACAAAATGCTATCGAATACTAAACCTAATCAGATTAGGCTCCTTCAAAAGCCTGATGGTAACTTCACTAATAGTGAAACAGAAACATTGGAGTTACTAGGGTCAACCCATTTCTCAGGGTACATAAGACTTCTTCCTTGAATTCTTTCAGAGCCCTACGAAGGCCTTGTAATGAGGACTGTTGTAGGGCTGCAAATATAATAAGGCCAAACCGGGTGTAAAGGGCTGTTTACTCAAACCATTTAAGACAAGCGGGGAGGATGGAATAATTCCCATTCAACTAAAGAGGAATATTGATATCCTTCTTCCCTATCTAGTGGAAATCTTCAGAGCAAGTTATGCATTGGGATATATTCGAGAACGACAGAAAATTTTCAAAATTCTATTTATACCTATGGCTAGTACAAAGGACTACTCAAAATACAGATGCGTTGTCAGCCGTGAGGACTAAGATGGAATTCCTCGTTTCCATTAAAAGTGTTTTAGGTTCTCTACACTCGACATACGAAATACTGCAGCATTAAGCTACTATTTTACTCTGGTATTCTGTGAGAGCGTAGTTCTTACCCGGTCGAGCCGACCCACTCGTGCTACAACTATACTACTAATATAAATGCAGTGTGGCTCTACCACGTAAAACAATATTTGCACAATATTAGAAAAATACTTAAGACACAGGTTTTCAATTTTTTTATTATTTATATTTTTAACGCACAATACTTTCAAGACGTTGAGATATAACGGTCTGTAGTTAGATAGATTCATAATGTGTGTCTTTCTTATTATAAAAATAATGTTTTGTCTCTTACATGTATATATCTGAAATTTTTACTGCAAACAACCGAATTATGCTACGACTTTAAAAGTTAAAATGCCAATCTAAATAATATCTGTCTCTAGCCTGCATTCATTTCGTTTACGTTGCAGATCGTAGAACCATATAATGCTGACACCTCTCGAATGTGAATTGCGTTTTGATGCGGTTAAGAAGCTTTAAACGAGGTCTAAAATAATATCAAATTTTATTTCAATATAGTTTATTCTTACTTTACGTAATCACGTTAAACAATCTTCACCAAATTATATGGACGTTATTTTAAAGTGCTTATTGTTATTAAAACAAACCTTAATATGAACGCCTCAAATTCAAACTTAGTATGATTTTGGGTATTATTATGAATTTGGATAGATTCACCTCTATCTTGCAGGCCGAAGTTTTTACAAAAACATAACGTCAACGATATAATTTATATAACGAAAACGACAACGACATAATTTATATAGTCAAGCAGCACTGCTAGCGCTGAGGTCAAACTTAGTGAACTCGAAGCTAGTTGGGGACTGCATGAACCATTTAAATGCCCCGATATGTAACAGCAGAGTCGATAAGTTCCGGGTCACGCGGGTATTTTAGGCAATGAATTTTCCGACAAACTAAGACGAGAGGGCACAAAGAGTACACAATACAATATATGCACAATTTGAAACTGAGCCATTTTGTCTTCAAGAAGACAAAATGGCATGACAAAATTTGGTTTCAAGAAGCCTAGCTTGATTGATACTTCAAACTCTTTATCACAACAAATCACTTCAGATCTGGTCTAACACACCAGGCCTAAAACATTCTTAAACCTTAATCCAGGTTTTTGGACGTAAATTCGCTTCAGAAGCCCTGGGATTAAGCAAAAATAAACTGAGCATCCTGACAAGAGCCCTAACTGGACACTGTTCTCTTAAAAAGCACATGTCAGTTCTGTTCCATATCAGAAGAAACGCCTCTGAACATCCTAACTGACTGCGAACCCTTAATACGTAAACGTTACTCATCTGGGAAACTATGTACTTCGCACAGAAGAAGTGAAATTGCACACAGCTAAGCAACTCCTTCTATTCATTGAAGACATAGGGCTTAGCTGTGAACTATAGCCATAGCATCAATCACAATAGATCTTTTAGGTGGCAGTGATACTGGTTTCTACCCTAGACCTTCATATCTGTTCGCACAAAAAAGTAGGGCACACTTGTCATCAGTATAATCAACTATATTTGACGATATAATAATGTTACGAGCTTGAGGTTCGTGACAATAAAAACTGACCATTGAATTATCAAAATTTACACTTTAACTCACTTTACACTAATTAAAACTTAAAATACTAATAATTAACCACACTGATTCACTTTATTTCACTCCGAAGCTTCGCTTGTCTCGCCAAATTCAATACTGCCCCGATCACATCTTGCAGTGCCTTTAAATACACATTTTCACCGAAACATCCTGAATATTCAAGTAAATACGCGCGCCAACCGACCAGGCGCAGAAAGTTCGAGTGTGGGGCTTCCAGAAAGCTTAATTCTTCTGTTCGATACTAGATGGCGCTGTTGGTCGAAAGTCAAGATTGACATTTTCTAGGAAGCCCTCCTCGCTCACGTCCCCGACATTAGATGGCGCTAGTGCCGGGTACATGACGTCAACTTAGGCGCGCAACAATAATAAAGTCTTGCAGAACGAACTTTCTGTCACGGACGCCAGGCAGAACGGAGACCAGCCATCACAGGTTAGGATTGCAGTGACCTAGTGTAGGCGTAAGCACAGTTGCACTTACTATTCTCTCACTCGTACAGTCCGAGGTAACGGCAATCCACCACGATGGGAAAGAGATTAGGCGCATGCCTAACAGCTTTACGTGCTTTTTAGGCACGAGAGTGAAACACCGCCAACTGACTGCGGGCTGCTACTCAGAATTTCTTGACAGTAAAACTCTATTACTGATTTTAACCCGACTCGCGATTGGAACGCGAGACCACACGATTAATCTGTGACATTATAAGCGAATGTCAAAAATTTAATATCATTTTAGTTGAATCTCCTACAGTTTTCTATACGTCCACATTAGAATAATTTCCCATTCATATTAGTTAAGTAACAATGTTTGGGCCAACTCAAAGTAAATGCATAATACATTCAAGTTTAATATTATACTAAGTAAGCTACTTCAACTTTTCGTAGCAAAGTTTGGTTTGGAAAATATAGTTTAGTCAGGAATATGAAATATAATTTTGTTCGGAAGTTAAACTTTGAGTGTAAGTTAAGTAAGAGTACCTTACTTTGAATAGTGCCCTAAATCAACATTATTACAAAAATATAGTAAAAAAATAATACTTCTAATAAAAATTACCCTATAACATCTGATATACACATATTTATTTTAAATACACATTCCCGAATTTTTAACATAATTAAATAAATCCGTTGAATAAATTTTATTTTTAAATGATATTTGAACCTCTCCTAGTACATATGCATGTTCCATCAATGACACCGATTAAAGCGTAAACGAGACGGTAAATATTAAAACTAAACATTCTTACGTGAGATGAAAGCAAAACTGAATAAGATTTTGTAGGGTACTAAGCCAACAAAGTGCACTTTACATCAAAGTGGAATAAAATTACAAAGGTCACTTCTCAACCAGATTCTCGCCTGATGGTACGTAGGAAAACATTGCCCTAATTTTGTGCATTCATCATACTTCAGAAAAATATATGATGATAATATGATGAGGTAAAAGGCTTCACTTAAGGGCACAACCTTTATATTTTCTGAATTCCTAACTAAACAGCGCAAAGCTGTATTTATGGAAGCACGCAAACTTTTCGGTATGCGTAACATTTGGACGCTGGACGGAAACATTACGATTAAATTGCCAAAAGGAAGCCGGCATAAAGTATTTACTTCTGAAGACCTTAAAAAGTTTATTCTTGGTAAGAAATGGGATCCTGTCGGCCAGTTGGTATCAGGTGACAATGCAGCTCGGGCATCTGGAAAGTCTGAACTAGCACGTACGAGACGCGCTGAAGAGATAATGTGTTATTTTTTTTTTATGGAATCACTGTAATGAAATCTCATCTTAATCATAATTGTTTCACTGATAAACTAATTGCAATATATTAAGTTGTTTATATAACTAAAGATACAACTTACTAAGACCCTATTGTTAGACTTTCAAGGGCTTAATTTTATATACCTATTGTTTAAGTTCTGCATAAAACTTCATACCTTTTTCTTTTAACTCTTTTTATTCTGTATATTTTTATCATAGGCAAACATAAGAAGACAATTTTCGGTCTATTTAGTGTAGTAATATTAAGTAAATAATAAGCATTTGTTTATTTTTAATTAGGATCATTAATTTTGTTTTAAGTGCCTTGTTTTATTCCTTACACCAGATTAAGTAGTTACTATTTCTATTCATAACCTACAAGTATTAATTATAGTCATAGAGTAATTAGACTTAAAGTGATAGTGTCCTTTAAAATTCCGTTCAAAGTTGAAGCAACAACACAATGAATGTGTGCATAAGCGGCCTATAATTACGTTTGCCCGCACGAAAACAAGCAAATGAGTAATGTATGCAAGTAAATGACGATTTCCCCAAAAAATGGGCAAAGTGTAATAGTAGATATAGTCGTAAAATTTATATTTAGGTTGCGTTTAGAATTATTTATTAATAATTTACAAAGAGAGAATAAATATAAAATTACTTATATTTGTTAACTAATATTTTATTAAAATTATTTATTTACGTAATATCACATGCTATAATAATATTCACAAATCTATTATGTCATTATATTATTCTGTTAGAAAAGATATATTTATATAAGTATATAGTATTATATATTTATATAAATATATGATATACGTTTTTGAATAGGCGTTTTGTATTAAAATCAAATAAGATTCGGAAGGAGAAAAACTATTCAAGTAAAACACGAAACTAAAAATAATTATTAAATAACTATATACCCAAGTACTTAAACTAAACGTCTCTTACTTAATAAGTAATAACCCTGCATCTGCAACTGTTTTCTAAATAACTGCCGCTTTGATGACGCTATCCGCTGAAATATTATTTTTTTTGGATTCACATAAGAATCGAACTCTTACATAACGTTCTGCAATATGCCGCGCCAGATTTGTGTCGTGATGTTGCGAATTGATGTGCTCTTCTATAATAGGAAATAGAGAACGACCAACGAGTTTGGCAATAATTTCGATAGATAGCTCTTTCTCTGAATTGTTTTCCTGTGCATTATGCTTAACCCCTTGTGTGGCAACCGGCCAGATTCTGGCCGATGGTTAATTACGCGCGCCTGGCAAGCGACCAGATTCTGGCCGATCCGTGACTGCGTATTTGGGGGGTAAAATAACCAGCGACAATGATTTCTATCACATTTTTACTTATAGAAAATTATAAACCAAAGAAAGAGGATGCGATACAAAGCTACTAAAGTACTGCCATGTTTAGAAATTTCGAATAAACATCCTGTGTGGCAGTCGCATGCGAACGTCGCTTTTATGTGGTCACCCGTCCTGGTTTTTGTCCTTATTTTTATTCGTAAATCGAACAAATAGTGAAATTTGGTGCTATTTAGACATGGAAGGGTTAATAACCAACAGTTTTTAATTCATAATTTAGGGATATGTATCCTTTTTATAAAAAAAAATCGAACATAAACCGTCGTTATACTTACTTACCTTACATTTATCTCTATTGTTGATTAAAAATACATTACATACTTTTTACAAATGAAACTTTATCTAAATTAAGAACTTGAGCCATACTTAATGTTAAAATTATCGCACGCCACTTGACTTGCTCATTTCTCAAAATAAAACTAACAATATATGCTATTTCTTTGTGCGACGCTTGGGTTGCCGTTAATGTATTAAGATTGTAAAAAAACTTTTGGGGTAAAAATATAAAGGAATGTGTGGTTTTTTTGCTTTTTTATTATAAATTAGTGTATATTGATTAAAATAAATTACATTTATTTTATAAAAGAATGATTTTTTTGTTTAATTTTCACAAATTATGCACAAAATACTATTAAAAATTTGGTTTTCCAACTTTGAAATTGGCTTAATAAAATCTATTAAGTTGTATTCAAGTAAGATATCTACAGAGTAATAGCAAATAATATAACAATTCATATGACATAAGTTTTATACATAGCTTCCATACAATATTTTAGAGAAATTACTAATTTAATCGCCACGCGCCGATATCGCGAAATTACCTATTTTTATTAATTTTTTGAAATTAAAACGGTAAAACATGCCCACTTGCGCAGTAAAGTGGTGTGATAGTGATAGCAGGAAACATAATTTCAAGAAGGATAAAGTCACGTTTCACCGATAAATGCATCATTTAATAATCTTAAAATATTAAAACCGTGAGGGTTCAACGTGTTCTGGTCATAGTTCTGAGGCTGTCCCTGTTAAGAACGCAGTATTATAGTTGCGTTTCTGTCTATCAATCAGAGGGGCTGCAGGCGTCACGTGTAAGTAGAAATGCCCAAAAAAGTATCGATGCAAGTTTATCGACTATTTTTTGTGTTATTATTTTTTGTGTAAACGAACAGCCATACTTAGCCATATTAGCCACACAATATTTGTGTGTATTAATCTATATGTACTTAATTATTATTTGAAATCCAAATTACAGTTTTACAAACCCTAATTAATAAAAAAGTAAAGTTATTTTTTGTTTACATTTTATATTACGTTAATTTTACCTAATGTAGATATTTTCACCTAACCGTCGCGGCCGAGGCCGAAACAAAGTCGTAGTTTTCGAGAGTATGTATTATGTTTGTGTATTTTTTAGGCAGATTCCGCTCTTAACGGATGTATGGCAAGCGATTAGCGTTGTAAATGACATGTAAAATGCATGTATATATTTTAAAGACTTTACTTGTATTAAACGGTGTATTTTACGCATCAATAATTTGTTTATAATTACGTTACGTTTTCATAGTCTCCCATATTTGCGCGTACGATTTATGGATGTGATGTGACACATCTCTACATTACATCTCACGCGCCACCCGCACACCTTTCTTTCTTCTAACTTTGACAGACTAATTTAATTAGAAAATCGTAATGGTTTTATGTCTCGTAGGCTGGGTGGCCTGTGTTGAGCAGCAACAGTCGGACCTAACGAAAATCTAATAACGAATACGTTTGAATTGGTAATAATATTCACGTTATTATCAACTTCACTTCATTAAAACAAAATATTTTATACGTGGTAGAGCCATGCTGCAGTTATATTAGTAGTATAGTTGTAGCACGAATGGGTCGACTCGACCGGGGAAGGACCACGCTCTCACAGAATACCAGCGTGAAATAGTAGCTTAATGCTGCTGTATTTCGTGTGGTGAGTGTAGAGAACCGAAGACCCTTTTTACTGGAAACGAGGTATTCCATCTTAGTCCTCACGGGTGACACCGCATCTGCATTTTGATTCGTAATCGAGGATAGATGTAGATGTCTATGGGCCACAGCAACCACTTACCATCAGGTGGACTGTGTGCTCGTTTGTCACCCTATCCTATAAAAAAATATTTTTGTCCTATTTTGGCTTAACGTTAAGTACTGTCTTTACCATAATTTAATACACAACTGTTGGCCAGTGGCAAAACGTATCGTCTTTTTAGGAAATGGCGAAGGTATGTAAATCATTATTAGAATTTAAAAAAAAGTTCATAGGGTATTTATCCAAAAACACATACTCTAAAAAAGATAAAAATAACTGCACATTAACAAAACCAAATAAAATCAACACAATTTTTTCTAGGCAAGTGAGAACCCTAATAGTATTTGGCAATTAAAAACACCTACCCATGCGTGAATATTGTAGGTATTTTTATTTGTCAAATAAAAATACAACAATAATAGTCCCATATAATTAGTAATATATAAGTAATTATAATAATAAGAAAATATGGGGTAAAATATTTTACTATGCCTAGCAACATTTTCATTAAATTGGCGTTTGTCAAATTTAAGATTTATTATTTTGTTTTGATGAATGTTTTTTTTTATAAAAATATAAGATGCTAGGCAGTAATTACCAGCGAAATGAGATTTTTAGATTTTTTTTCATGATTGTGTGATGAGTTGTGACACCCTTTTAAAGCACAGTAAGTTGTTTTTTTTTTGCAAAATGGCGACCCTTTATACGACTACGTGGACTCGAGTACTGATACGCTGAAAGTCGTACTTAGCCTTAAAAGACTAACTTGAAACGGCTTCACTTGGCGTGCCCCTGCTGCGGTTCTAAGCTTAATAATTCTATGATTATAGTGATTTCATTACATAATACATTAAGTCTAGGATTTTAGACATTACATTATATATTAAAAAAAAGATAGTACTATAGCATAAGTAGTACATAAAATTCAATAATACAACCGGAAACCTATGCTATTAGATAATTCAGTATACTTTTTATTAATTCTCATACCGATTGTTAAACATAATAATACCTAATAATGATTTGTACCCAATCTATGATTTCAAATATCAGTACTAGTACGTGTACGTTTAAATGTTTTTGTATTAGAAATATATAGGATTAATATTTTATAATAGAACAGCATTGAGCTATTATGTACTACGTACTACACTGCATTCAGCTACTCTGTTCCACTCAAATGCAGTGCATACACCACACATAAATCAGTCACTCGCTAGGCGCTTGTAGAGTTGTCATGTGTTGTGTTAATTTAAAAAAAACCTCTTGATAAAAATATGCCGTCGTGTGTACTTAGATATTGTACAAATAATTCAAGAAATGTCAGTAAAAACCAAGGTATTTTATCGGTTAATAAGATACTTAATTAATAAAGAAGTATTAAAAATTAATAATAAAACAAATTATTCCTAAGACACCATCTTGTGCCATGTAATATAGATTATGAAATTAATTTGTTCAGATGCGACATTTCTGTGGATACGTAAGTATAGGATGTATATATTATTATACACATTTTTTTGTAGAGACATATATGAGTTATCATGATTAGGCCAATTTTTTTATTATTAAATCTGATCATTATTCTTTTATATTATTTTTATGTTTCCACATCAAAGTCAAAGTAGAATAAATTCGTCCATTTTTAACTCTCGCGTGCCCAGCATTTATGAACGACGCTTATTCTAATTTAAATAAATATATTTGTAATTTAAATTTTATATTAATAAGTTTTGTAAAACATACATTTAGTTTTTTTTTATATTTGACATAGATACCTTTTAAAATATTCAGATAAAAATATCATTAAAATGTAATTGTGATATAATATTAAGTAATATTATATTAAATAAGCAAATATTATATACGAAATAAATGACAAAATTTGAAAATTGTTCTCGATTTAGTTTACCTATTTAACAATACAATCTGTTATTACCTACTGATAATTCTACCTATGTTTATTTTATGATAAAAAAACCAACCGCGCGAACACAGAGTAGCGCACATGTTTTGTTTGAAATAGCTGTTCTAGTACGTAAGTACATATTACCTCAATGTAGAACAGTTGGTAATATTAGTATACAATAAAATAACAGGATAGACAAGTAACATAAAACAACAAACAATAAACATAGCACAGACTACTTTTGGGAGAGAGTAGATAGAACCACATGCATAGGTTAAATACGAAATGATTTTCCTTTAATGTTGAATAGGTAGCTACCGGGCTTTTGACCAAAGCGAAATATTGGACAATTGCGTGTTTTTCTTTTTTCTCTCTCTCTTTTCCTTTACATTAGCAATTTAAATGATTTTTTTTAAATTATTTTACTACTAGCAGTTATGTCACAACATGATCTAAATTCTGTGCTGTTTAAATTATGTCGAATTTAATTCACCCTAACTTTGTAATCTTGTACCGTTAATATTCAGACATACTTGGATGTTTATGATTTTTTATCTGGACATAATTATAAATTTTTTGTAGACTCCTTATTTGCCTACTGTAAACAGTCGACCGGCGGGCTAGTGCCTAGTGTATATATATATATATATATATATATATTTAATATCATATCTACTTTACATACCTTACATTTATTCGTTTTACAATACAATGTCTGATGATGGTTTCTTTTACTCGATTTCTGACTCAGATTTATTATTTAACCTGTTAACCAAGCCATGCGCACTTTTGATCGTACAATACCATCCTTCCGTTTGCCAAGTCGTGCGCTAATTAGATCAGAATTATGTAAACGTGTGTACCTATGAAAAAACTATTTTTTCGTTTTAAACAAAACCAAAGACACTATGCAATAGATAATAGTATTAAAGACAAAGATATGCTCTTTTATTTTAAACCATAACCTGGCAATGTTTCTTAGAAAAAAAAAAGAAATCACTCTGAACTTTCGGCGTTCCACGTGTCGTTTTGATGAAGGTGCTCCGTCTTTTTTTATAGAATTTTATATTTGTGTCTGGACTAAAAACAAAAGTATTATACTTTTTTATATTCCTTGTAATATAGTAAACACGTAGATATATAATTTGTGGTATAAAAAGTGAAAAGTAAATTGCCAAAAGTACTTCAAAATCCGGAAGCTCCATTTCGGCGGTTGGGTCATAAATGTGTTATTTTCCAAATTCTCATTTATTTTTAGTGTAAAATGTAAGTAAAAATAGTTTTCTTACATATTTCAAATAACTTGACGTTGTATTTATTTCAAATTCACACAAAAATATGTTTGAAATTATGTTCGAAATGTCATACAGATAAAATATTATTATTATTATTTTTTTATTTTTTTTATATTTTAATATTTTGGTAGAATAACGAATGGAAACACATAAAACATAAAAATATACATATTTCCAAACATTTTCATATAAATTTCTCTAAAAACAAAAGTGTAGAATTCAAATTAGTAGTAATTTTGTCACTAAAATTGAAGTATATACTACTACTATGCTATACAGGGTAATTTACGTATTTTATTACAATTTCTAGCAACCAATAATAATTTTATTCGATAGTTTACACATTCAACAAGAATTCCTGTAAGTTTTATCCATAAATATTGTCTCAAAGTGAAAATATAGCAAAATTTGCAATATAGCAAAAAATTTGCTAATTTGCAAATTTTCCCGCCATTACGGTCCCGAGCGAACGGGAGTATAACATGTCGCGCGCTCGCTTGGCGAACAGGAGTCCACTGAAGACTCAGTGATAGAATCGGTTAGCCCAAACACGTTTATTGCTCAACAACTTACAAATTCCCATAAATACTTCAATGTTTGTCACATCAATGCGCAGAGCTTACCACATCATTTCTCCAAACTTTTGGATATTTTTACCGATACGATCCATGCTATCTTAATCTCTGAAACCTGGCTCAAACCATCTCTGCTCTCGACTTCTTTTAGTATACCCGGCTTTGTGCTATTACGAAATGATAGACTAGGAAACCAAGGTGGTGGAGTGGCGATCTACCTTTGCTGTGGTATCCCTTATAAAGTTATCGCATCTTCTCCTTCTATAGCGTCTGGATCTCTTGAGTATCTCTTTGTAGAAGTTCTCTTAAATGGAAACAAATTTATTCTTGGAGTTATATATTCTCCGCCTTCAGTTAACTATTTTCATGACTTTGAGTCCGCTATCACGAATATCGCATCTGAGTATACATACATACATACATACATACATCATATAATTATGGGCGACTTCAATACTGACCTTTTGCAGAATTCTTCTAGATCGCGAGAACTACAAATGATCATGAATTCAGTAAATTTCTCTATTATCCCGCTTGTCCCACGCATTCTAATATTAACAGACTGAACTGCTGATTCACGGCTAGATTTGATAATCGTTTTCTTCTACTAAACATGTTGTAAATCATGGGCAGTTTCCGGGTTCCGGGTTCTCGCGCTTTGATTTTCTATTCATTACCTATAGAGTCAAACCACCAAAAGTTACCGCACCTGTTCTGCGTCTGCGTAGCTTTGTAACTCTGGATGTGGAGTTGTTTAAACGGAAAGCCACCTCAATAGATTGGTCAGATATTTTTTATACATCAGATGTAAATCATATGGTACAAATACTGACTAATAATATCCTTCAGTTATACGATGCAGTAGCCCCGTAATGTTAAAGTCAAGCGCCCCCCAGCACCGTGGATGGACAGTGACATCCGCAAAGCAATGGTAAAACGTGACAGGCTTTTGTAAGATTTAAAAACAATCGCTGTGATGCCAATTTGAATGTATATAAGTCTACCAGAAACAGATGCAATTAGATAGTTCGAACTGCAAAACGCCGACATATCCATAAGAATATTATAAGCTCTTCGCCAGCCGGCACTTGGAATTTTCTTAATTCCCTTGGATTAGGTAGACAAAAGAATTGCCCTGATATAGGGTCAATATCTCTCAATGATCTTAATAAGCACTTCTACTCGGCAACTAAAGTCGATAATTCCATTAAACATAGAACTATTTCTCTTATCTCATCACTTCCCAAAATCGACGCAAACTGCTTTGCTTTTTTTCAAATAACTGGTGAAGATGTTCGTAAAATTATTTTTTCTATTAAATCTAAAGCAACTGGCTATGATGATGTGAATAGAAATCTGATTATCTAATAATATATACTTGAAAACATTCTCCCAATCATTACCCACATCATCAATTTTTCTTTTTCTACTGGGGTTTTTCCATCTTTTTGGCGTAAAGCATTTGTCCTTCCACTTCCCAAGTTAAATAATCCCAGTTCTGTTAACCATTTTCGACCAATTTCTATACTTCACTTTCTTTCAAAGATTTTAGAATCATCTGCATATAAATAGCTATCCAGTTACATTTATAAAAATAATCTTCTTAGTCTCTTACAATCAGGTTTTCGTCCTGGGCACAGTACAACCACTGCTCTCCTTAAAGTTCTTGATGATGTACGAGAGGGTATGGAGGATTCAAAATTAATGGTTCTCGTATTAATTGACTTTTCCAATGCTTTCTGTACAGTTGATCATGAGATTATTCTTGCTATTTTTAAAAACATGGGTTTCTCTTCGTCAGTTTTGGATTGGTTATCAACTTATCTTCGTGGTCGCCAGTAAAGAGTTAAAGTCAACCAACAGTCTTTCTCTGATTGGTGTGATCTTACTACTGGCGTTCCACAAGGCGGAATTTTTCTCCTTTATTATTTTCTATTTTTATGAATCTCAGAACTGTAAATTTCAAATACTCCTACCATCTGTATGCTGACGATTTACAGCTGTACGCTCAAATTATTCCAGCAAAGGTTGACTCCGCGATCGAAATTTTCAATCTAGATCTTGAGGCTATTTGTGACTGGTGCAAAAATTATGGAATTGCTGTCAATCCTGTTAAATGTCAAGCGATAATTCTCGGTAGTCCTCGCCGTATAGCTGAATTAGATTTTAATTCACTGGAGCCTATCGTTTACAATATGTAGCACAATTATTCCTCTTAGTCATGTAGTTAAAAACAGTGGGTCAATGATTGATGCTAATTTAAGTTGGCAATCTCAGGTGGCTGAAATAAGACGGAGAGTGACAATCACTCTGCGTGGCCTTTATCGTTTCAAGAATTTCTTTCCAACCGAGACTGAGGCTATGTTGGTGCGAGTGCTTGTTTTACCAGTCATTGATTATGCTGATGTGTCTTACTCTGATGTGAGTCAAGTACTTCTGTGCAAATCGGATCGTTTATTAATTAATTGCATCCGTTTTATTTTTGGCTTTCGTAAATACGATCATGTATCCATATATCGTTCTAAGCTTAAATTAAAGCCTATCCATCAGCGTAGATGTATCAAAATTCTTCGCACGCTTTTTTCAATCCTATATGATCCATGCTCTCCCCAATACCTAAAATGCAAGTTTCAGTATTTGGGTTCTTTTCACAACCGTAACCTGCGATCCTCCGAGGGAACTACATTATGTGTTTTTCTTTCTTCTTCCAGCAACTAACTTTCATATTTAATTGTTTCTGCTTGTATATGACTTGACATAATAAATTATTTAAATTGTTTTAGTATAATTTATTCGTATGTAAGTATGCTTAAAAATTATGTATTATGTACTATTTAAACATTATGTATGTATTGTATCAGGTATTGAGTATATTACTTATTTTTATTATTTAATATTATTTTAATTGTAGTTGCGTATATTTATTATTGTATTTACACTTATGGTATGTGTATTTTTATATTTACATTCACGTATAAACTATCCCCATATTTTATGGCACCTGCTAAAGTTCTCTGCTTAGCTCGTGGTTGACTGGTAGAGAATGCTTAAAGGCATTAAGTCCGCCCATTGTACATTTTAAGTGCAATAAAGTTTTTTAAATTAAAAAAAATATTCACTATGGAGATTTCTACGGTAATCCCTTACTAATACTGACGATAGCTACTAATTTGCGTTATGGTTATTATATTGCTGTATAAAATTCTAAAAAAATATAGTTATCTAGAACATAGTGTTAAATCAGCAGAAACAGAAAAAGTCGGTCATTATTTAATACTGACTTAATAACGCTTTGTACAAAATATTGGCCTTAACTGCTTAAGCCTGGGGCCCGTGAATTAATACACTAGCATTTCGAAAACTAGGAATTTTATTTATAAAATTGGAGCGACTAAGAAACTTAGTCTATCTTTGCATTTTTAGGGTTCCGTACCCAAAAGAAATGGATTGGATCACATTGTTGTCTGTCCATCTTCCCAGCCCTTATTCTCAGGAAGGGGTAGAGATATCAAGTTGAAAAATAGTGAAGTATTAAGAAATACGATTTCTAAAAAATAATGCTGCTGCTAAAGTAACGCAGTCAAGCGATACGAGCATTTTTGATCCTCAGAGACTAATAACTCATTGAAATCTATAGGCTACTTACTTTGTTATTGACTATTCAACTTGAATGAATTTTGAATAAAAAGCTTCATCAAAGCCGAAGTAAAGTAAAATAATCCGAAATTTGTAAATTTTTTGAAATTAAATACTTATTGGAAATATGTTTTTTCGTTATTATTAATTAATAAATGCACTTAGAGCATCTACCGCGATGTATAGAAAAACATTATTCCCATTGCTAATTTTATAATCCGACTTACCTATTCGTTACACCATTTTGCGGTTCTTGCATTACCTACAATGTACTTACTTACATTTGGATGGAAGTAGATAATTATATAAGATTATACAGTATTCATAGGGAACTCGCACTTCACCGGTATTTTTCTATGAGGTTAAGGCAGTATTTATTCTGTCAAGCAGCTGAGCGTGGATTGCTGTTTCGCTTTGAAGGATATAGGGGCTGTAGAAGCTACTTCTCATCAAGTGGACTATAAGCTAGTTTGGCACTTCTATTCTATAATTAAAATTATATTCATAGTTACAAGAAATATACTTCACTACTTTAACAACTTCTATTGCAGTTGAATTATTGTCGGCGATATTCTAAGATATGTTTCAAGTGGTAAAATTTAAAAACATCATGAAATCTACTTCAATGTGAATAAAATGAGAGGATCGGCAATGGAGCCTAAATCAAATACGCATATTGAGAATGAGATGAATTAGACATAATACTAGTCAAATATTGATCAAATTTTATATGAAGCAACATGAAAAGTACCAGCTTTCAAATAAAAGAAAATTATCAAAATCGGTTTACCTAGGAAAAAGTTCTAAGGCAGCACATTAAAAATGCAGTCGAATTGAGAACCTCCTCCTTTTTTTGGAGTCGGTTGTAAAATTGCTGTCGCCTTATGAATGTACAGGAAATACTTTAGGAATTCATTTTCTTTGGATTTAGAGCCTATTTGGATTTACTAAAAAGAAAGTTTTATTTAATATTGTCATAGAACAGAAAGTTTAAAAAATAAAAATCTACAAATCTACTGCTTAAAAAAATCGTGTAACCACAGTGTTATAGTAGTCATAAAATAGAGATGTATAGCTCGTAAAATTCGTTTTTAACATGTCTTTAAGTTATTTCTGTACAACACGTCCGCGGTTTTAGTCTTTGACCTCCATTTGTCATACACTCACAACAAATTATTTAATGATTTATACAGATTGTTTGATACTTGACGAAACATACAACTCACTTGATAATATAGGATTGGCACATGCTTTTAGTTTATATATGAGATGATGCCGTAAGGTGAAACTGGTAGGTTATAGTTTATGTAAATAAAATTTATATTTCAAAAAATTGGTTTTCTAACAAAAATAAAAGCTGACTTCAAAGAACTAAAAATCATAAAGTTATATTCGCATAACTGTTTCAGAAGTCAGTGCTAAAACAAAGTGTCACCATAAATATGTCATATCAAATAAATCCAGATGTCCTTTGTTTTACAGAAACTTTTGTAAAATCTGGAGAAGAAAAGAATATGATAATTAAAAACTATGAAATAGCGTCGTATTTTTCACGGAACAAAAAACGAGGTGGATCTTGTATTATGGTTAAAAGAGGAATGCCTTTTAAAAAAGATAACTTGTTTTGATGACTTGGCTGTCTCGTTTCACTTTGAATGTTGTTCTGTGTTAATCCCCCATAGCAATATATTAATTATATGTTTATATCGAACACCGACTAAAATAAAACGACATTGTGATTGTTTTTTTCAAAAACTTGAATTGTTGTTGTATAAATGTAATTATAAATATTCAAAAAAAAAAGATTGTAATAGCCGGAGATATAAACATTAATACACTAGTAAATGATAATGTTACGACTACATTTACAGATATTATTAAAACATTTAATTTTCATCTGCATATTACAGGACCTACTAGAGGACAGTCCTGTATTGATCACGTTATTAGTAACATACCAAATGCCACTGCGAAAATTCTTCCACTTTCGTTATCGGATCACGAAACTGCTCAAATGTTAAGGTTTACCGTAAGCAAAAAGAAGGTCCTACCAAAAATTGTTTTCTCTTTCAAAAGAAGTTATTCTCAAGAAAACATTAATAAGTTTCAGTCTTATTTAGAAAGTTTATCGTTTTCTGAAGTGTTTTTGGAAACTGACCTAGATCTAGCTTTCAATAAATTTTATGAACTGTTTCAACTGTTTTATAAACTTTGCTTTCCGGTAATAAAAATTAAATCTAACATTAGACCACATATAAAATGGATATCAAAAGGTATTAAAAAAAGTTGTTCTACGAAAAAAATATTACGTTACAAATATTACATTAATAAAACAAATCAGAATAAAGTTGCATATAACAATTACACAAGGCTTCTAAGAAGATGCATCAATTACGCAAAAAAACATAGTAATAATAAGTTTATACTCAATAGTAAAAATATTGTAAAATCAACTTGGAAAATTATTAAGAATGAACTAGGGCATATAGCAGCAGATAAACACATTGACTTAATTAAACACAATAACTTTATAATAACTAAACCTATGAAAATAGCTGAAGCCTTTAATAATTACTATATTAATTTGACAAATAAAATAAATAATAAAATTATATACAGTAATACAAAAAATAGACTTCAAAATTCAATTTATTTAACACCGGTCGATGAATATGATATAAGTAAAATTATAATGACATTAAATAATACAAATTCAGAAGGTTATGATGGCATATGTACAAATGTTATCAAAGCGTGCAAAAATCAAATTAGTAAAGTATTAGCCTATTTAGTTAATTTATCAATGGAATCTGGCACCTTTCCAGAAAAATTAAAAACGTCTATTGTAAAACCATTATATAAAAAAGAAGAAAAAACACTAATGGAAAATTACCGTCCAGTGACATTTGTACCTATATTATCAAAAATTTTTGAAAAGGTCATGCACAAGAAGGTCATGACTTTCCTAAATAAGTTTAATAGAATAAATCCAACTCAGTATGGATTTCAAAAATCAAAATCCACGACACTGGCCGCTTTTAATTTAATAAAAAATATTTTACAAAATACTAATGACGGACTATTTACTACGGCCATCTTCTTTGACATGTCAAAAGCTTTTGACTTCGTATCACACGATCAGCTTTTGTTCAAATTAGATCAAAACGGAATTAGAGGCCAAGCATATCACTGGATTAAGTCATTCATACAAAACAGGCATCAATGTGTTGAGGTGCTAAAACTTGACAATAGACATGTAAGTCAAAGTTATAGATCCAAATTTAGAAAAAATGCGTTTGGGGTGCCTCAGGGTAGTGTACTAGGTCCACTTTTATTTTTGATATATTTAAACGACTTACCTGAAATTACTAAATATAGAAGTATTTTATTCGCAGATGACGTCGCAGTAATAGTCACAACAAATAAAAATATGTCACTAACAAAACACAATTTTGACATTAATCAAACAATATTTGACGTAACTAAATGGCTAAGTAATAATAATTTAACAATAAACTTAAGTAAAACTCAATATATAAATTTCAATAATATAAATAATAATTTAATAAATATTAATTATAATGGACAAACTCTTTGTAGTGCAACTAATATGACATTCCTAGGTATAATTATTGACAAAGAATTAAAGTGGAAAGAACAAGTTTGTAAAATATGTAATAAAATAAACAGGTTCACATATGCGCTTTATAGACTAACAAAAGTGGCAACAAAACAAACTGCAATTATGACTTATTTTGCATATATTGAGTCGATTATCCGCTACGGAATTATAATTTGGGGCAACAGTGCAGAGATTAATAAAGTTTTTATTGCACAAAAAAAATGTGTTCGTGCCATTCATGGTGTGGGCCCAGATGTTTCATGTCGACCTCTATTTAAGACACTGGGAATCTTACCCGTGCCTTGTTTATATATATTAGAAGTTGCTAAATTTGTAAAACAACACGGGAAAAGTTTTTATAAACTTAACAAAGAAGTGGTATCCATGAACACGAGATACCCAGATCGGATAGTAATTAGCGAAATACCGAAAAGTAAACGCTTTAGTAAAAATTGTTACTGGATGGGTAAAACAATATATAATAAAATACCAAACATAATCAAAGATCTTCCTTTAAAAACTTTTCAAAAAAAATTATACCAGTGGCTTCTTCAAAAAACATTTTACTCCGTAAACGAGCTTTTAAATTACTGATGAAAACTTTTATAGGACTATAGCTCAAAATTGACATTTTTTTTTGTTATTAACTGACATGGTATATAATATTGTTTAATTTAATTTACTTTATTTGTTAATTATAATTTTTTTTTGTACTTTTGATATCTTTTTTTTTTTTTTTAAATATTAACAATGCTATATACATTACTAATATTCCCCTTAACCACTCGTGGTAAGCTTAAATTGCTTGTGTTACGAGTGGTTCACGACAGTAGTCGAATGGTGGATTCGAACCCGCGACCTTTTAAGTTCGCGGTCCGCGCCCTGCCATTAGGCTACTGTCGCTTTTAAATCTTTAGAATCTTTAGAATATAATTGGATGGATTGTTTGTTGTTGCTAATTTAATGATTTAATAATGATTGATTTTGATGTGTTAATTTTGTATAAATATAATTTCTAAGAATAAATAAATTTGCATGTCTCCATTAGAGACTTAGTGTGTATGCATAGTATTTAACAGTATATCATGTAACATACATACTAAGAAGCAAATAAATAAATAAATAAATAAATAACAGCCTATTAGAGTACACTGCTGAACATAGGCCTCCCCATAAATTGACTCATAGGGGAGATATTTGCCATAGTAGCCACACTTGATAAACGGGTTGGCAACCGCAGTTTTTTTAGTCGTTATTAGGAAGACTTTGCTGCCCATCTCCTGATTTGGGCCGGCCTATGCCGTGTAGTGGCTGTATAAGTATATTCAATACCTCTTTTCATCTTTTGGGTGTCGTAAGGGGTGTCAGAAGGAAACTAATCAGGACATGGGCAGCAGCGTTTTTCAAGACATAGTGTATAGAAATAGTAAAGACTTCTGAAGCTATTATGAGAAAATATTTTAGAATTTTTAGTTCTTTGAGGCCAGCTTTCACTTTTTATTAAAAGTCAAATTTTTACCATTTTAAGTGAACTAAGGAATCTTATTTATTCCCGTGTAGTGGTGCATCCACTACCCCATATCTTCCCGTGGTTGTCGGAAGAGGTGACAGAGAGAAACTAAGACAGAATATGGGCATCATCGTCTTTATAATAACAGCAAAAATAAAAAAAACTGCGGTTGCCAATCCGCTCGCCAAGCGTGGCAACTATGGCTATATACCCCCCATGAGAAACGACACAAAAAACGGCCTCCAGTCCCCGGCGGCCGCGCTATACCTGGCTACGGTGGCGACCATGGTAACGGTGGGACAGGGGGTGCTAAGAATCTCCGGTGGAGGTCCGGCTGCCACCTAAGATGACTCGACCTGGCAACGTATAACCCACGCACCCTGAGGACTAATGAGAAGATCCTGGAGCTGGTATAAGTGATTGACAATTTGTATGGTATTATAGGATTATCTGGGGTCTAAAGAGAGGGGGAGGACACGATAATCCTCAAATCCGGCGACTTGTTCTATCACCGGGAGGGTGACCATTTGTCCCAAGGAGGTGTCTTTCTCTTTATCGTTCACAAGTCTTTCGTTAACAACTTTGTAAAGATTGGGAGTATGTCGATGAGGGTACCTTACACTCAAAATCATCAAACGGTATTCGTTGAAGGACATTCCGATGGGCGGTAGATAAAATGTATGATGATATCTCTAGAGTCATACATTTCTCCAAAACCAACTATACGGTGTTATTGGGTACAAATTATAATAGAGAGAATTGCTACACAGATGTTAATACGAGTACCTACAGTAAGGACGATGTACTTAAATAATGCAATGTAAAAAAAACTAATCACTAATAATATTAATGAAGATGACAATGTGATGACTATATAAATATAGTTACTGTGAGTTATTCTCAAAAGATAGACATATACTGTCACGGATTTTTTTTTTGGAACTTTTAAACATTTAAGAGGAACAATTCAGCCAATATTATTTTCGTGCAACTTTAGCTATTGACTCTGCGCACTATACAATATGTAACATAATTAACGCTCACCCTCAGACACCTCAATTAGTATATTATGTTACAATCATAATACATACACTGAATTTTTAGTTAAACATTTTTATGCACTGATTATTTATCAAATTAGTTATACTAATTCCGGAAGAATGTTGTGGTCACAGTACAAAACCACGAATGCAAAGACATTAACGTGCTTGAAATAAAGTTAATTTTTCGTTATTTTTATTGAATGACAGAATCAGAAATAATACAAATACAACTGCACTTTTAAAAGTCTTATTGCCTTAAGTTACGTTCCATTTCAGTTTGTTTTGACTGTACAGATTTAGTGTGACTGTAATTTACGTAGTTTTAATTATTTTTGGGATAAAACATTACCTATATTAAAAATGATAGGAAGCGATTCAGTAAACGATTCTGAACAAAATACTTTCTCTAAGTGCGTTAATTATGTTACATGTTGTATATAAAGTATAAACGCATTCAAGAGGCACGACTTTTTTCGACTTATTTGATGAATATCATCGTACCTAATAAACATAATATATACAAAATATTTAACATATATCTATCTGGAATAAAGTAAATTCCAAATGGTGACAGAGTTTATCAAACTCATTAACGTTAAACAAACTCACTAAATTCACACTCTCTCTTTAAAATATTATTTTATTTTATTTTATTAATAAGGCATACAAACAGATTAAAGACAATACCAAACACATTTAAGGTAACAAAAATATTATAACTAGTCTATAAGCCAATAAAGTGTGCCCAGCAAAACAAAATAGCATAGCATAACATAAACACTCACGCCTGTCACCCAGAGGGGTAGGCAGAGACCACGGACTTCCATATGACACGATCCTGACATACCTCTTTCGCCGCCTTTACATCCATATATCTACGCATACATGCTCGTCGGTTAAGAGTACTTTTAACGTGGCCCATTTTCAAAATATCGCCAATTTGGTCGATAAAATTTTTTCTAGGGCGTCCCTTCCCGACTCTGTCGTTCACACCTGCCATATAAATTTGTTTTGTCACTCTTTCCTCATTCATTCTTTCTACATGACCAAACCACCGAAGCATTCCTTTCTTAATCCTGGTCAAAACATCATCTTGCATACCACATTTATCTCTTATCATGCAATTTCTCATCCTGTCATTCAGATTCAACCCTAGCATACTCCTTAAAGACTGCATTTCTACAGCATTTATTCTACTTTCGTGCTTCTTCTGCCACACCCAGCTTTCACTACCATACATTAAAGTAGGGACTAACACAGTATTATGAATGACCATACGTGCCTTTTTTGATACATTCTGGTTCTTCACAAAAGAGTGTAGTGCCCCATTCACTCTATTCCCTGCATTTACTCGTCGTTCTATATCCTTATCATATCTACCGTCCCTGCTAAATACACATCCCCAATACATAAACTCATCCACTTGCTCAATTAACTCTCCTTCTATTCTTATTTCACATACAGTTTAGCTTTCCTCTCTTTCAAAAACCATCACTTTCGTCTTACTTGCGTTCACTTTCATTCCTCTTACTTTTAATGCACAGGTCATTAATGTAACCATCATTTGCAACTCAGCCGCCGATGACGCAAATATAACTTGATCATCGGCATACAAAAGGCATTTGACGGTTAACTAGCCCATTCTTAACCCACATTCTTCATCTTTCAAAGTTTGCAAACACCTGTCCATAAATAGGTTGAACAGCCAAGGGGAAGCCACACAGCCCTGTCTGACACCCTTTCAGATGCCAAACCAGTCCGAGTAGACCCCATTGATCCTGACACAAGCACTAGAATCCCTATATAAAGAGCACCTCAATGCCTGTATCAAACCAGCGCTCAACCCATATGAGTTCAGTGTTTGCCATAACACATTCCTGTCCACTCTGTCATAAGCCTTTTCCAAGTCCATGAACGCACAAAAAACTTTCTGGTTTTTAGCCAAAAACTTCTCCGCAATCATGCTCATGGAAAAGACTTGATCTGTACACCCCATTCCTTTCCTAAAATACCCGTTTTAATTCCAAACATAAATTAAACAAGGTGTACAGCAGGCCTGCCACCACTCCCTCTCCAGCCCTTAGCATCTCAAGTGATACTCTATCATATCCAGCTGCCTTACTTGCTTTCATGCTTTTAATTGCTTTCATTATTTCATCTACACTTATCTCCATACCCCTTTCCACTTCTTATGGAATTTCTTGTTCATTTAATTCAGACGACTCTTCACTCATAAACACGCTTTCAAAGTATTCCTTCCATCTGTTTAAATTCGAAACTTCATCATTCAGAATACATCCATTCTCGTCTCATAGCATTAATTATAGGCTGTTTTGCATTTCCCCTGGCAGTTCTTAAGAGTTTCCAGAACATATTTATATTAGCCTGGAAATTATCAGATATCCTTCTATCATTCTTATCCGTCCTTTCTTTTTTTCCTTTCAACTACTTCTTTTACTCTCTTATTTAGACGTCTAAATTCTGCCTTTTTTCTTTCAATCTCATCATTCGTACCACCAGAATTACCAGTTTTAGTTGCTAGTAAATCTAACCATGCATTTTTCTTTGATTCAACTTCCACCCGCACCTCATCATCCCACCACAACGTATTCCTTTTCTTTTCATTTGTTCTCTTACTTACGCCACATACTTCGGTGGCTGCATCCACCAAACCTTTCTTAATATTATCCCACACAGTATTCAAGTTTAAATTATTCATACAAAACTCATGCAAACACCTAATATTTTCTCTCAGTCTACATTTATACTTCTCTTTCACATCTTCATCTTATAACTTCTCTATTCTTATACGCTGTAACGCAGTGATAGAGACAGATGTCCGATGCCGCCAACGCTTGAAAAGACCATTAATTCGACATAAGACCAAGTAATGATCCGTCCCTACGTTGGACCCCCGGTAAACCCTTGTATCTACGACTGCGCTCCTCATTTTTTCATCCACAATTACAAAATCTATCATGCTTCTATCATCACCTCTTTCCCATGTATACATGTGAATCTTCTTATGACGAAAAAAGTATTCGTCACAAAGAGATTCTTTTCAACACATACGGTGAGGAGGTCTTCACCATTCTCATTTATACTTTCATCACCAAACGTTCCCAATATCCTTTCATAACCAGACCTCTTCACCCCAACCCTTCCATTAAAGTCTCCTAACATAATAATATTTTCATTTTCCTTACATTTTGTAAACACCATCCTTACCATGTCCCAAAACTGCTCTCGGATGTAAGTGGGCTTAGACATGTCTGGGGCGTGCACCCCTAGCAAGAACAGCTTCTTTAAGCCCACTTTCATTCGTATCCATAGCAGCCTCGGGCTTACACATTCATACTCTTTCACACATTGACCCATTCTTTCTGAAAGGATGAAACCGACTCCCTGGCATGCCCGTTCGGTCTTGTCTACACCAGACCAATACACGGTATACGTGCCATGTGCAGTGGCATCCTTTCCCTTTCATTTTGTCTCATTTACACATAACACATCTATTCCTCTGTCATTCATCATTTCGCATACTTCATCTATCTTATCATTCATTGCTCCACATACATTCAGCGTAGCCAGACGGGCTTCCGCAATCCACTTTTCGCCCCTCCGGGAGACAGAACGTGACGGGTGCGAACCTCGTCGCAGGTTTTTCTCCCGGAGATTCTTCGCACCCCTGCCCCATTAAAGGGGCGCCGGGAACTCGGGGCCATTTCTTTTATCTCCTGACTCATGGTGCGAAAAACAAAATATGGCAAGCATTAAAGAAAAAAGAAAAACTATAACGGATACAGATAAAAAAAGAACTTATTTAATGATATCCGTGAAATTTACATATTTAATTTCACAATTTAGAAGAACTGTAGCAATTACAGTTCTTCTAAATTGTGAAATGTTAAAATTAAAAATGTCTAGATCAGTGTTACGATGTCTCGTCAAAATTTCGACATATTCTAATGACAGGATAAAAGAAAAAAAAAAATTAAATATTTTAAATCAGTATTGATGGGATTATCCCCGAAGTATCCTATAACCTATTAAATAAAAAAGAAATCTTATTATCAGTACATATTGTCGAGTAATATACATTCATCAGGAAAAAGTAACCGTGAAGTGGCGGTGTAAGAACATCCACTACCTCATTTTGTCCCGTGTGTGTCGTAAGAGGCGACAGAGATGAACAAGAGATGGACAGCAGTGTTTTCCTGAAAACACTTCAAAATAATAAAAAACCGTTTTCTAAACTGCTTTCGTGGCAATTATGGGAAAATCCCCCAATGAGACAATTTATGAGGGAAGCCTATGTTTGGTTGATCAGGAAAAAGGAACATAGAATATAAACTCGACTTGAGACCACCCTATTTTGAAGCCGACGAATAAGGATCACAATGTGTGAATTATAATAATAATGTAAATAATTTCGAGGATAGACGTTCAGCACTGGTATAATTCGCCTATGTTGTCAGCGCTGTTATTCCAAAAATTAATGTCATGTCTTGATGTTGGTACTAGGCTGCACTAAAAGTATCGGGAATGGAATATTTCCACTGTTCCTGTCATATTAAAATCTTTTTAATTGAAATCTCCTTGGTTTTAAAAATCGAATACCATTTATTTATTTAAAAAAAGATTCTCGGTCTTGTCACAAGGTTTTGTCAAATTGTTTAGTCGTTGAGAAAATGGAATTGATTCGAGAAAATGCAAGAGCGATGATTTATTTTGACTTTCGAAGTGGTTTAACACAAAAACAGAGTGTTGACCGGATGATTTCTGCATTTGGTGATGAAGCACCATCCTAAACCACAATTTATCGCTATTTTGCTGAATTTCAACGTGGACGTGTCAAGATCAGTGATGATCCCCGTCAAGGTCGTCCAAAAACTGCAGTCACCCAAGAAAACGTTAATGCTGTGCGTTAGCTGATTGAGGAAGAACGACATGTAACATACCGCGAAATTCAAGCAACTTTATACATTGACATGAGTCAAATACAAATAATCTTGCATGAACAATTAGGTGTAAAAAAGTTGTTTTCCCGATGGATACCGCATTCGCTCTGTGAAGAGCTAAAAAGCGGCTCGCGTTACTTGGTGCATCAGAACTGTCGAAAGGTTCCACGCAGGATCCTCAAATGCTGTATACAACATCGTATCAGGTGCCGAATCCTGGATATACGCGTAAGAACCCGAAACAAAAAGCCAGCCTCGAGTTTGGGTGTTCGAAAATGAGTTAAACAAAAAAGCCAACAAAAATTGTTCGTTCACGAAACCGGCCATGTTACGACTTTTCTTCTTGAGGGACAAAGAACGGTTAATGCAGAATGGTATCTAGCATTTGTTTGCCACAGGTCGTTTCTGAACTCCGTAAAGAGAACTTCAACCGCCGCATCATCCACCATCACGACAATGCGAGTTCTCACACCGCACACAGAACAAAAGAGTTTTTAGAGCAAGAAAACATATAATTATTAGACCATCCGCCTTACAGCCCCGACCTAAGCCCTAATGATTTCTATATTTTCCCTAAAATAAAGAATAAATTGCGTGGACAGAGATTTTCATCACCTGAAGAAGCTGTGGACGCCAATGAAACGGCCATTTTGGAGACCCCAACTTCCGAATGGAATGGTTGCTTCAATGATTGGTTCCATCGTATATAAAAGTGTGTCAAATTTCGCGGAGAATACTTCGAAAAGCAATAAATACATTTTTAAATAGTAATGCTGTGTCACTTCCTTGATTCCCGAAATTTTCAGTAGAGTAGTTTGCATTTAGTGCCCGCCTCTTAAACGCATATGCATTGGGAAGTTTATTTTGTGTTAATTTTGGCTCTGCTGGTGGTTTTGTTTGGAAGATGGTACTAAACATAATCATACTAGATGATAAAAACCATGATATTAGTAGTTCTATTATAACCTCAAAATCTGATACTTTTTCTGAAATATATCTTTTCTGCACCTAGTCCGCTATAAAAATAAGGTCATATAATAAAGAATTACCTGATGATCGAAAATAAAACACACAATTTTCCGATGCTCTTGGTTCCAGGGCGAATAATGTATGGGCGCGGAGCAATGTCCTTTAAAGCAAATATTATTATTAGTTTGCATATGGATATTTAGGATATTTATAGTAATTATTAAGCGTCACGAGTAAAAGTTTATAAAAAAGGATAATATTGTGTTAATCATTATAAATACAGATGAGAGAGAATGCAAATACAATTTTGCGTCAGTAGTATTATTATGTGATAATAAAAACTCAGAAGCGACTTAGCGAAATAGATTAGTGAGCTGAAATGGAAATGGGTCGGCCATATAGCTCGAAGAACCGGTAAAATATGGAGAATAAAGGTTTTCGAGTGGTCGCCTCGTACCGGCAGGCGAAGTGTAGGGCATCTCCCCATTAGATGGAGTGACGACCTGGTAAGACGATGGATGCAAGTGGCTCATGACCGTGCTTTGAGAGGCGATAGAATTGCAGCGATATTATGTCACCTTACTCTGAGTACTCTAGTGCTGTACTCAGATAGCCATTGTATCCATACTTATACAAACCATGTACAAACACTTCGGCACTTCGTTAATATTTTGTCCATGAATCAGTAACAATAGTTTAATATTAATTTCCATTTCATGACGTGTTTATTTTCTGATTAAAGTATCGTCGGACCATTAAAATGGAAACGATATTGGGAGATCGTGACTGGAATACCGATCAACTCAACCCAGTAATAAAGAATTGCTCTAAATTTAAATTCCAGAATATTTTATTCGCCATAACTATAAAATTGTATATTTAATTATTATATCTGTAGAACTGCGTTGTATTTTAATACATACTCGTATTATTTTTGTTGTTTGCAAAAATTCAGTTGTTTGCAAAATTTGAAAGTTGAAGAATGCGGATTAAGAATGGGTGAGTTAACCGTCAAATGCCTTTTGTACGCCGGTGATCAAGTTATCCTTGCGTCGTCGGTGGCCGAGTTGCAAATGATGGTTACATTAATGAACAGATCATTAAAAGAAAGGGGTATGAAACTGAACGCAAGTAAGACGAAGGTTATGGTTTTTGAAAGAGAAGAAAGTAAAACGGTTTGTGAAATAAGAATAGAAGGGGAGTTGATCGAGCAAGTAGATGAGTTTGTACATTTGGGCTGCGTATTTAGCAGGGATGGGAGATATGATAAGGATATAGAACGACGAGTGAATGCGGGAAATAGAGTAAATGCGGCCCTGCACTCTATTTTGAAGAGTCAAAATGTGTCAAAAAAGGCACGTATGGCAATTCACAATGTTGTGTTGGTCCCTACTTTAACGTATGGTAGTGAAAGTTGGGTGTGGCAGAAGAAGCACGAGATTAGAATCAGCGCATTAGAAATGCGGTCGTTAAGGAGTATGTTAGGGCTGAATCTGAACGACAGGGTAAGAAATTGTGTAATAAGAGAAAAGTGTGGTTTGCAAGATGATGTTGTGACCAGGATTAAGAAAGAAATGCTTCGGTGGTTTGCTCATGTGGAAAGAATGAATGAGGAAAGAGTGACAAAGAAAATTTATGTTGCAGAAGTGAATGGCAGAGTCGGAAAGGGACGTCCTAGGCGAAAATTTATCGACCAAATTGGCGATTTATTGAAAACGGGCCAAATTAAGAGTACCCTTAACCGACGAGCATATATGCGTAGGTGTATGGATGTGAAGGAGGCGAGAGAGGTGTGTCAGGATCGTGCCAAATGGAAGTCTGTAGTCTCTTCCTACCCCTCTGGGTGACAGGCGTGAGTGTTTATGTTTATGTTTAAGTATACTCTTATTATAATCGCTGCTTAAATGAGATATATGTGTCATCACCATCATCACGGAAGCCTATTAAAACTCCTCTGTTGAATAAAAACCTCACTATAGATATCCCATAGAGAAGATATTAACTATCGTCGCCAGGCTTGGCAGGCAGTTTGGCAATCTCCGTTTTTTTTTAAATTTTGAGTTGTTATCAGGAAACGCTGCTGCATTTTGTTTCCCTTTGTCACAGTCATTATACTGGTAGCTAATAATATTAACAGTCTACTAATTACTCATGCCTGTGTTCGCCGTGTATAGAGAAAAAGATTCTACTTCTCAATATTATTCCATTGATGTCATGAAGAATTTTGGGAATATACCGTCAACATTTCTTACATCTTTTTCGCAGTTGGATAGGTACAAACACTTCAGCACTTCAATATACCCACAGTCAACTTGGCACACGGGACTTGGCTGACGGGACTGTAGCACCGCTTAAAAGTCGAAGGGATTAAAGGCTTTCTCACAGTCCACATACGCAAGGCAAAGTGGCATATTGTACTCCTTGGACTTCTGTACAATCTGCTGTTTATGGTACTGAAGCCTTTTTGGAAACCGGCTTGTTCAGGAGGCTGGAAGTCGTTAAGTTGAAAATCGTCGAGTCTAGTCGTCGTCGTCGTAACTCGAAGACATGAAAGATAACGCATTCTTAGTTTTGATCGAGGACAAATGTTGGCGTCTATGGACTACAGAATGGCTCACTTAGGTGAATTATGTGCTCGTTTGTTACATACAATTTTATAGTATACTAGAAATCCGAGTTTAATCTACGCTGATGCGAACAAAATTGTTAATTGCAATCATTAATTTTTTCTTTGTTTTATAATATTCAAAAGAAAAGAAGACTGCAAATAACAGGATAGAACAATTTGTCTAAGCATTCGCACTGATTTACTTTCTATTTATTAAAAGCTAATTATTTTTACTCTTTTGGTTTAAATAATATCACAATTGTCTTCTAAATAGTTACAATAAAAACTTAATCTACTCTTTAGCTACGATAGGAGTATGATTTTAATCTAAATTTAGTTCAAAAAATCATCGAGATCGGTTTACATTTTACAAAGTTATTTCATATTAAACATAGAAAAAGTACATCTATTTAGTCTAATTTTAAGCCTTGTCTTTTTTATTCGGCTATGAAAACGTTTCTCATGTGGCAAAAAAGGTTCTCGAGTGGCAGCCTCGTACCGGTAGACGAAGTGTATGGCGACCCCCACTAGAGTGACGTGGAGTGGAGTGACGACCTGGTAAGACATGCAGGAAGTCGATGGATGCAGGTGGCTCAGGGCCGTGCTTTGTGGCATACCTTGGGGGAGGCCTTTGTTCAGCAGTGGACTTGTGAAGGGCTGTAATGATGATGATGATGATGATGATGATGAAAACGTTTCTGGTAAACTTAAAACGCGAAAAACCTGCGTTCCATCTCCGCTGGCACTAACAAAATTATTACGTTTAATTTTAAGTTCATTTTATTTTTTGCTTTCACGTGCTCAGCGAAAAGAAAAGCACCGTAAGTAAGCATGTATGTCTATGAAATAAAATATTTTGCGGACATATATAATCCATCATGTATTGGAGTAGCGCGGTGAACTAAAATCCTTTCGGAAATAAGGAAAGGTCTACATCTAGAAGTGCGACCAATTTATAAAAGAATGTAATTTAATATAAGAAAATAACATATAAAATTACTTTTTGTATCTTTAAAACTTAACATGTGATTGTAACTCAAATTTTTAATCAGTATTTTTGTATTAATTGAAGACTTTTTCCCTTTGTTTAGCTTTAGTACCTGCCAGACGGACTCCTAGGCAGAAAAGCAGTTATATCACCTAGAAAAATACGCAAGAGATATCTTAATGTATTGACTGCAGCACTTCGATCATTTATTTCTAGATTAGTTACATGCTTATGACAGGACAGGAGAGGTCAGCATGATGAAACTAGTCTAGGAGTACTTTATGTGTATAATATAATGTTACTAAATAATATAACGCATAAGGAAGTCCTACTCCTCAAGTAAACTAACACTTAACAATATTGGGCGTGGTTATTAACAAATTGATTAAAATTAAGTAGTTTTTGAGATTTTTTGTCAAGAAATTCTCAGTATCAGCCCGAAGACAGAAAATTGGTTGTATTTCAGCTCCGTGCCTTCGATAACACGTTAAGCCATTTTTCATGCGCCTGATCTCTTTCCGGTCCTGTCGGTTTAACATCCCTGCGGAATACACGAGTGGGGGAATAGAGAGTACGTGTACATTTAGGCACTATAATCCTGTATTGCGTAGTTAATTTGTCTCCGTTGAGGCTGGTCGCTGTGAATGAAATTCAGTCCGAAGGACTTTAGTATACTTAGAATAGGGAACAGTTTAGACTGTTCTTATATGATCTGTTGCTGTAGACTATAATATGTCCCTAGTAGTTAAGCAGTAGTTTGATTCTCAGTTCTATGCAATAAAATAATGGTTTGTCAAAAACCCAACAGTCCACTACAGTCCACACATTAATTGTTACAGTAGCCGATCCCGTGAATTTCTACTACAGTATGATAAGTGATTTCTACCCAGTTTAAAACAAAGATTGCCACGGGAATGATAGTTTTTAACCCCGTCTAATTGTGTTTTAAATTAATATATATATATATATATCGACGAAGACTTCTTGCGTCTTCACAGACTGCCGTCCACTGTATGCGGCAAGATTTTAAATGTTTTTAATGTGTATTTATGAAGTTTTAATCAGTATGATTACATTAGTCGACGTGGAATTTCAAAATTACATGATAATATGTTAATATTCACTTTTAAATAATTCTCGGTAACGAGACGGGCTGATAGGTTTAAAAAAAAAGATTTATTTAACACACTGAAATTTAATTAAGTATAAATGGATTAAATATTATAAACTGGTTAGAAATTAACTTAGGTCCGTAGACAACCGAGCAGCTTCGAAGATGGAAGCAGACTGAAGTGGCCGAACTGCTCCACTGCAATACTCACTGAACCTTAAGGCCAAGTCAACATTATTAAAAGGCAGTGCAGCAATAAGGCTAACAAATATAGGGTATAACATCTCCCCCCTTTAAGAAGAGATTTTAGGGATGATAACATAAATTCTCTAGGTATTAACTTAATAACGATGACGTTAAATTTGGGTTATAAGCGGTGCAACATTATCGGATTCAGAATTACTACTTTGTTCAATTTTAGGTTGTGTAAATTTTAAATGAGGTTGAGGTGAAGTTTTTATGAATTTCACTTTAGGAGTGCTTTTACTATTTTTATTTGTAAGACGAGTGGAATCGACGGAAAAGCTTAAAACCCAAATATCCTAAATACAACAGGATTAAGATAGAAATGATAATAATAATGGTAGAGTAAAGTATATATTATAAGTAAAGTACATATTGAATAATGTGAGGTATATTTTCTATTGTTTTTAGATTACTTAATAAAGAATCAATAATTATTTTATTTTTTGAATAAAATTTATCTAAGTGTATATTTTGTAACTTAATAGGAGACACATTTTCTACAACATGATTGAACTTATTAATATTACAACAAGTGTCATTGATAAGGATATAATCAGGCATATAACTTATGGGTGAGGTAATATTTAAAACATTATATTTAGGTACCAAGGTAGTACTTTTACAAAATCCGATACATCCATCGGGAATCGTAATTATGCCTGTGCCCAGAATATTTGCTTCAAACAGTTAGGACTTCATACAATCTATAGAAATTTTATTTGAGTCGGATCGAACATAAATCCACTTATTGTTTATTAATGCTTTTGAGATATCTAATTTTCCGAAAATAAATTAAGTTTCACACTGTAACGTGATTTCACTGATCACTTTAGATATAAGTTCACTTTCACAGGATGGTTTAGCGTCAACCGAATACACGTTGTTTACGACACAGATGAATGTTCCTGGTTGCACAATTTTACACTTCCCTAAGTCGTCAATATTGCCGTAATGTGATTTGTCCTTGGTTATTGCAATGTATTTATTATTAGGTACAATTAAACTAAAAGAATTGGGTTCCTTTGAATTATATGGTGTAGGCAGAGCTATATTACGAAACAACATATAATTTTCTACGTTAACCAATGGTACATGCAACAAAAATATGATTTTATTATTTATATATTAACAGATAATCTTACAAAGTCTTAAAATTAAATGTATGTTCTTAATATCTAAGGAAACAGGCAATGCTAAATTACTAGGTAGATATCTATAGTTATCGGCAAGCTCTCGGTATGATTGTTGTGGCGTCATAGCGGCTGGATGTAAAGTATCCTTACTGCTAAACAAAATAGCGTTTATATTATCTTCTAATTGAAAAGATAGTGTAAGAATCGAGGTTTCCAAACTGTCAAAAATTTCATTAATACTAATAGATATTTGTAGACCATTGGTTATTTCGGAATAATTTTTAATCTTAGTAGAGAGATTGTCGATAGCTGTTGTTAATTTTGCTTCATTGTTTTTTATTTTATTTAATGTATCATTATAATATTTTATTACAGAGGTAGTAACTAAAATGTTTTCTTTCATAAGAAAGGCCTACTGTCGTGTACGTCGTTTTGTACAGAGGTTATTGCTTCATCATACTTTAAAGCATCATCTTCATCTAGAGTACCAAATATATGTTTTAACGTTGTACCAATACCTCCAACCCAGGGGCTACGCTTGGCTCTGTTATCTAACAAGTGTGAGATGGATTCAAAATCTTTGTTCAAGTCCTGGTTACGTACAGCTAGTGTATGGTTGAAGCGTATTGTGACATTCGATAATAATCACTAGAATCCTAGTTTCATCACATAAAAATGTTATTGTTTCTAGCGCATTTCCTACATTTCTAATGTGGGGGCCAAAGTGTGAGATATCTATCGTAATTAACGCTTTTAGTTGGGCGCTATTGATTTTTAATGTACCTAAGTAATCAAAGTAGATTCCTGTACTCGAATTTATCGGTTGAATATAATCTTGATGCGATTGACATCGAGTTGGAGTTCTGTATATAATCACTATAATTAATAGTAGACAAAGGTAAGTATTGATTAATCTAACATTTTTAATAACTCTATTTTGTATATTTAATAACTTTACTAGCTATATATTGTATATTAACAATTTTCAGATGGCGAGATCACCCTTATAGGTAAGTGTGTTTTTTTTTACTATTATGACACTAGTCATTTTCTAACTTTTATTTTATTTTACAGGTTAGTTCTGACTTCCGTTGCAGGTTTTCCTAAATAGGTTTGAAGTAAAATTAGTCCCTTGGTCGGTAAGGATCATCTTAGGAATACCGAGGATTGATATATAATGCAGTAAGCATTCACTTTTTTCTTCAGCAGTGGTACTCCGGATGGGATATGCACAGGAGAACTTGTGGAATTGTCTTGTATTGTGAGAATAAAACGTAATTTTGCTGGTCCTGCTTCGGGAAGAGAACCGACGATGTCCAAAGATATTCTTTGGCATGGTTCTGTAGAGGTACTGGTGATTTGCATTGGAGCACGGTTAATTTTCCTAAGTGCTTTATTTTCCTGACGTGATTTACATTGTTTTACATACGACTCTATGTCACTTCGCATACCTTTCCAGTAATCATCATCATCATCATCATCATCATTACAGCCCTTTACAAGTCCACTGCTGAACATAGGCCTCCCCCAAGGTATGCCACAAAGCACGGTCCTGAGCCACCTGCATCCATCGACTTCCTGCATGTCTTACCAGGTCGTCACTCCATCTAGTGGGTGGTCGCCCTACACTTCGTCTACCGATACGAGGCTGCCACTCGAGAACCTTTTTCCCCCAACGGTTGTCGGTTCTTCGAGCTATATGGCCGGCCATTGCCACTTCAGCTTGCTAATCCGTTGGGCTATGTCGGTCATTCTGGTTCTACTGCGGATATCCTCATTTTTAAGTTTATCACGCAAAGAAACTCCAAGCATAGTCCTCTCCATAGCTCGCTGAGCGACTTTGAGCGTCCTCATACGGCCAGCAGTGAAGGACCATGTCTCAGTTCCATATATTATCACTGGCAACACGCACTGGTTGTACTACTTAGTTTTCAGGTTTTGAGGTATACCTGACGAGAAGATGCGTCGTAATTTCCCGAACGCTGTCCAGCCGAGTTGAATCCGTCGATTGACCTCTCGGTCGAAGTTGGACTTACCTAGCCGGACTATTTGTCCCAGGTAAACGTACTCATCAACAACTTCGAGCATAGTGCTACCAACAACTACCGGCATATTTGTGACATGGACATTAAACATGATCTTTGTTTTGTCCATGTTCATCTTAAGACCTATCCGTTGCGACGCACAATTGAAGTCGTTGTATATAGTGCTTAAGTCCTCCAGCGATTCTGCCATAAGGACTATATCGTCAGCAAATCGAAGGTGAGGTGTACTCGCCATTGATGTTAATATCGTATCCTTGCCAGTCCAGTAGCTTGAAAACGTCTTCCAATGCAGCGGTGAAGAGTTTCGGGGAAATAACGTCACCCTGTCTTACACCTCTCTGCAGTTGGATAGGGTTCGAACTCTGGTTCTGTACTCGGATCGCCATCGTAGCCCTACTGTACAAATCTATGGTACTAAAGCCTTTTCGGAAACCGGCTTGTTCGCGAGGCTGGAAGTCGTCGAGTCTGCGTGCGAGACTATTCGTAATGACTCTCGAAAACAGCACGTATACGCGACTCAGAAGGGATACCGGTCTGTATTTCTTCAAGAGGGCGTTGTCACCTTTCTTGAAGAACAAAACCACCGCACTTCTGCTCCACGCCTCCGAGAGTGCCACAATGAAGGACGGAATTAAAGAGCCTCTGAAGGACTTAAAGTACCGGTTTTCCACCCGCTTTCTTAAGTTGCTGGAGAGCCATTCTAATCTCTCTCAGACTGACGTCCGGGATATCATCGGAATAGTGTCGGATAAGACCCGCTTTTGGATCGTTTCTCACACTTGCGTGTGGCTCCAACGATGATGTGTACAGCTGCCCATAGAACCTCTCAATCTTACTCAAAATCTCAGGTGTCCCGGAAACGATGCTGCCACACTCAGTCTTCAGCTTTGACAGTTGGCTCTTACTGGAAGACAGATCTCTGGCAAAGACTTTGGAGCCCTGGTTCCACTCGATCGCTTCTTTAATACGAGCAGTATTAAATTTGCGTAAGTCTCGCCGCATGCATTTGTAGATCTGTCTGTTCAGTTGCCTGTATGCTGTCAAATCTGTTGACGATTGCAGCCTCATCTCCCGTCTAACAGTCATGAGATTAAGAGTGTGATCGGAGAGCTTTTGTGATAGATTATTAGATTATATTATTAGTATATTATTAGATTAGAGATACTAGGCCGAGCAAGGATTTAATGTCTTTGGGCGATTTTGGAACTAGAAATTCGGTGACGACTCTCACCATTCCGGGATTGGGTTTGACACCGTGTTCGCCGATTATATGGCCTAGATAAATTGCTTCTTTACGAAGGAATTAGCATTTTTCGGATTGTAACTTGGGATTGTAATTTCTTAGTCTCTTAAATACAGTGTTGAGGTTATCTATATGAGAGCTTAGATCGAAGGAATAAATGACTATGTCGTCTAAATAAACGAAGCATCGTGAACCTTGGAGTCCTAGGAGCATTTTTTAATCCAAAGGGCCTCCTATTGAATTGGAAATGCTCTTGAGGTACAGAAAATGCCGTTTTGGATGCATCTTCAGGTTTGATTAACAACTGATGAAACCCGGAATCTAAGTCCAAGGTTGAGAAATATTTGCTATTGCCCAGCTGGTCTAGGATTTCTCAAATTTGTGGATTAGGATAAGTTTCACCAATGGTAATATCATTAAGTTTGCGATAATCAATTACTATTCGCCATTTACGTTGTCCCTGGAAATCTAGTTTCTTAGGTACGATCCAAATTGGTGAGCTCCAAGGTGAGGATGAGGGTTCTATATTTCCCTGGTCGAGCATCTTATTGATTTGGGTCTCGACTTCCTTTTTGTGGCATTCTGGGAACCTATACGTTTTAGTATGTATGGGCGTCTCGCTGTTCGTTTTGATTTGATGGCTTAGGGCGGATGTATACGTTAATTTATCTTCGGGCAGATGAAAATTTTCGGAATACTGGGAACAAAGTTCAATGAGGGCGTTGGACTCTTCTTGGTTCAAATGCTCTATTCTTAATGAGTTTATTACGTCATTTGTTCTTTTAGTTGTATTAGAGTAGTTTGTGTTCACCTGAACTGCGTCAGAGTGTAAAGGTGTAACTTTGAGATGTAAATTTGGATTTAGGTTGACAGGAAACTCTGAAGTATTAGCTATAGTTAAATTAACGCGTTTGTTTTCTTTGATTTTAACGATGCAATTGGATATAAGTAAATTTTCTGATATGTGTTGGTCAGTGATAAGGCCTTCTTTAAGATTGGTATCGCAAACCGAACATTCAATGACAGTTTCGGGCGCGGTGGAATAATATAAAATGGATCAACAAAATGCAATTTTATTTTTAATTATAATTTTACAGCCAAACGCGGTAAGAAAATCAGAGCCTGTGATACCGTCATATGGTAAGTTAATATTTTTATGACGTGGAATTTATATGACGCGGATATGGTTTTATTTAGTTTTAATTTTAACGGAAAATGGCCCTCGGTGGTTGTCGGTTCATCGCCTGGGTCTATGCTCTTAAGTTTGATAGGTTCTTTTATTAGTTTAATGTTCCTCCGGCTACTCGATTGTTTTAGCAAACATATGGCAGACCCTCAATCAACAAGCAGACAGTGGGATATCCGTGACGGAATAATCGAGCAGAACATGTGGTAACAATCTTTTAGATGTGTCTAAATTTATTTCATAGATTTCGATTCTGCTTGTTGGAGAAGGAGCCTTTGAGTTATGGGTCTTGGATAGCTGGACACTTGCTTGGGGCTGGTTACCCATGTGGTCCTTGGATTGATGGACTCTTGCTTGGGGCTGGTTACCCGTGTGGTCCTTGGATTGATGGACACTTGCTTGGGGCTGGTTACCCGTGTGGTCCTTGGAATGATGGACTCTTGCTTGGGGATGGTTACCCATGTGGTCCTTCGGTTGATGGATTCTTGTTTGGGGCTGGTTACCCGTGTGGTCCTTGGGTTGATGGACTGTTGCTTGGGGCTGGTTACCCGTGTGGTCCTTGGATATGATGAAGGAATGGTTGGTGCCGGCTTTTGGGTTTAATCTCGGGCGACACCGTGACGAGACTCTTGATCGTTTAAAGGTTTTTCATCATTATGTAAAGCATGGAATTCCTCTTGGTCGACCTCACAATTGGGCTGCTCTACGAAGTTAACCCTTGGTTGTGGCCTATGCCGAAAGTGGGAGGTTGACGGATTATTTTGATACCTAAATCGGTTATTAGAATATTCCCGTTTTTTACAGGCCATAATGTCATGCCCCGCCATCTTACAATATCGGCAGAAAGTGTTAGGCGAACTCTGTTGATTCATACTAGGATACTGTGAGTATTTTTAAGGAATGGTTGGTTTGGAATTGAAAGATTTAACGAAATTTTGCCTAGGTTTTTGTTCATGCTTTGTTTCTGGCTGTGGTCGTTTATAAAGGCTTTGTTGGATGCGTTCTTCCGAGATGGCTAAATTTATGGCCTCGTTAAGGGTTTTGGAGACCTATACCTAACAAAATTTGAAATGCGGGGTGTAACCCCATAAGGATATGATGCAGAGCAAGGTCCTCCATTGCCGCAACTCTACCTGTTAATTCTTTTGCCTTGGTGTTGCATAGGGATATTTCCGTTAATAATTGTGAGAGACAGGTCTTTATACGGAGTGCGAATTGGTTAACGCTGTCATGTGGACTTTGCTTGCTGAATGTGAGCATAGTATTTACGTTCACTGAATTGTGTCTTTAAGAAGTCTTTGAGCTGTTCCCAATCTTTAAACTCTTTTAAAGAGCAAGCAATTTCCGCTTTACCTTGAAGCTGGCTAATAATATATTTAAATAAAATTTGTCTCTGAGACTCTGAGGCTAATTCGTAAGCATTATTACAATTAATTATAAAAGAATTTACGGTCTCCCTACTACCGTCATATGGCTTAACAAACTTGAATAAGGTGTTTAAATCCATCTCGGTCATTGCAGTAGTTGAAATGCTGGCCTTAGTGACTCTTAGAGTAGCTGGGGTGGATTTCGGGGCGTCGCTAAAACCCGGTTCTGAGAATTCGAAGGTTAAACTAGCTTCTTCCCATTTGACTACTTTTGGCATAATAAAATATTGTTGCATGAATAAGTCAACTAGCGCCATCTAGTGTCAGGAACGAGAGCGAGGGGAGCTTTGCAGTAAATGACATCACAAATATTTCGCCCGACAGCGCCACCCGAAGAACTAAGTTTCTGGAAAATCTACACTCGAATACTCGTTGCCTGGCGCGCATTTACTTGAATGTTCGGGACGCTTCTTTGCTAATTATATAAATAGGCGCTGCAAGATGCGATCGGGCAGAGTTGAACTCGGCGACACAAGCGAATCTTCGGAGCGGAATTAAGTGAATTAGTGTGTTTAATTATTAGTGTTTTTAGTTTTAATTTGTGTAAAGTAAATTAAAGTGTTAATTTAGGTAATTTTATCGGCAATTTTTATTGTCACGAACCTCAAGCTCGTAACAATTGGTGTCAGAAGTGGGATAAAATCATGCCGATTTTACCTAAGGAGGAAACGGAGGGTGTTCGTACCCGCAGTCAACGCCAGCATAAGACGGACCAGAGAAGATTTGGTGGTGCAACGCCGCAGACGTCGGAGGGCCAGCCGCCGGCAACGAAGGCCGGTTCGTCAGTAGCTCCTGCATCTGCAGCACCTGAATTAGGCGCCCTGATGGTGATGCTGCAGGAACAGGCTCGCCGACAGGAGGAACAGGTCCGTCGGTTGGAAGAGCAGCTGCGGGGCGGACAGGCAGAACAGGCCCGCCGACAGGAGGAACAGATGCTTCTCATGAAGGACCTTCACGCTACCTTCGGGAAAGAGATAAGGGAGGTGAATGATAAGGTTGCTCAACATGAAAACCGCCTGTCGGAAGCTGAAACCCGAATTGACCAAGTGAACAATCGGGTTGACAACGTAATGGCTAACATGAGGAAATCACTTGACGAACTCAAACTTGGGGAGGGAACTACAGCTCCCGTAGTAGCTACTACACCTTCGCTACGTGGGTTCAAGGTGCCACCATTCGACGGGACTTCTTCCTGGTCAGCCTACAAAATCCAGTTCAAGGCTGTTATGAAGGCGAACGGCTGGAATAAAAGTCAGGCCATGATTGCTCTCACACTAGGCCTGCGCGACCAGGCCTTAACAGTTCTGGAAGCTCTCGGTGAGGAAGTGACTTATGAGCAACTCCTTGAGGCATTGGAGGCGAGATATGGCGACGCTCACCTGGAACACGTCTTTCGTGCGCAGTTAAAAGATCGTGTGCAGCGCATCAACGAAAACTGCAGCAGTGGGCTCTAGAAGTGGAGAAGCTGGTGCGAAAAGCATACCGGTCTGTATCTGCGCTCATTGAAGGGAACCTGGTGCAGACATTCATCGACGGCATCCGCGACCTGGAAGTCAGAGCTGCTGTGAGGCTCGGGCACCACGAGACGCTTAAGGACGCCTTGGCCCATGCACTGGAAGTGGAAGCCTTGCGGCAGGATCATCGTTCCCATCGCGTCAGGGAGGTTGCAGCAGCTACAGTTTGCGACCGCAACAAAGGATACAGCCCAAGGTGCTATGGCTGTGGGGAAAAGGGCCATCTTCGATCCAGCTGCCCTAAGCGAACCCTAGAAAGGGAAATTGAACGATCTCAGGAGGGTAGTGCGGCCAACAGCACCGCCCAGCAGCGGCAGGGAAACGAGTAAAAGCCAGAACTGCGGGGCGGGTGCTGGCTGATGTTAAAAGAGCCCCAAGGATCTCGATCTCACAAACCCATGATGGGAACAGCCTAATCATAAAGGGCGAGATCAACGGAATGCCGTGTAAGCTGACCATAGACACTGGAGCCTCTCGTACGGTTGTTAGTTCCCAACTTATAAGTCAGTTCCTTGGGGATTCCGCATACAACCGAGAACGCATTAATTTGGTAACAGCCACCGGTCAGCGTATACCCGTCCGTGGAGAGAAGGAGATGGAGTTGAAGCTAGGCAACGTGAGCTACCTGCATAATGTCATCGTGGCTGATATAATGGACGACTGCATCCTAGGCCTAGACTTTATGAGGAATAATTGTTGTGAGATCGACGTTAAGCAAGGTGTTTTGAAATGTGGACAGGAGGAACTTTTTATGGAAGGTGCGTTACCAGGGAACGTGTACAGCATCAAGAAGATTGTTCTTCCGCCGAGATCGGAAACGATTGTTCCGGTTAGTCTTCCTCGAAACGCTGGGCAAGCTCACCGTTGTGTACTTGTGGAAAGGGTAAACAATGACCTTCCATGGAAAGTAGCTCGAACCTTGGTCAGGACCACTGACATCTCAGAAGTACGTGTGCTGAACCTTTGCGACCGGGAACAGATTATAGAAAAAAGGCACACTGGTTGGTACTTGTGAGGAAGTGGATTGGTTACGTCAGTGCCAATATATATCGGGTGGGACCCCCAGCAAGGATTCAGAAACGAGAGTGACCACACTTTTGGAAGACTGTCGCAGTGTTCTGTTTTCGAACGAATTTGTCAAGGCGAAGAAGTTGTTACTCGAGTACGCCGATGTATTCTCATCAAACGATGCTGACATAGGAAAGACTGGTTTAGTTCAACACAAAATAAACACAGGTGAAGAGTTGCCTATCCGTCAGCGGCCATGACGATTGCCGGTAGCACGTGAAAAGGAAGTGGAAACCATGATTGAGGGAATGGTGAAGGATGGTGTTATTGAATCTTTATCTAGTCCATGGTGTTCACCCGTGGTACTGGTAAAGAAGAAGGATGGCAGCTTGTGATTTTGTGTTGACTACCGCCGTCTGAACGACGTTACTAAGAAGGATAGCTATCCCTTGCCGAGAATTGACGACACGCTGGACATGCTTACAGGAGTAAAGTGGTTTAGCACGCTGGACCTAAAAAGTGGCTACTGGCAAGTTGAAATTGACCCTAAGGACAAGGAGAAAACTGCGTTCTCGACGGGAAAGGGTCTGTGGCAATTTAAAGTAATGCCGTTTGTGTTGTGCAATGCTCCAGCAACGTTTGAAAGGCAGGATGGAACTTGTACTTACCGGGCTAATTGGCGATGCCTGTCTGGTCTACTTGGATGACATCATCATCGTGGGCCGTACGTTTGAGGAACACCTTCAAAACCTGGAACGCGTGCTCATGAAGATTAAGAGTGCCAACCTCAAGTTGAGTCCGAAGAAATGTTCACTATTCAAACGGCAAGTCAACTTTTTGGGGTATGTAGTGTCGGAAGAAGATATCCGCATGGATCCAGAGAAAATCGCAGCTGTAAAGGATTGGCCGGTTCCAAAAGACAAGACGCAGGTTAGAGCATTTTTGGGTTTATGCTCCTACTACCGACGTTTTGTGAAGAACTTTGCAGATATAGCCAAACCTCTGCATAAGCTAACCGAAGAGAAGCGACATTTCTGCTGGGATGAAAGTTGTAATATCGCATTCCAGGAGCTCAAGGACCGTCTGTGCAAAACACCTATTTTGGGATACCCTGATGCAAGCAAAGAATTTATAGTTGACACAGACGCAAGTGATATAGGACATGGCGGTGTGTTGTCTCAACGGAATGGTGACCAAGAGGTCGTGATAGCGTACTTCAGCAAGTCGTTGTCAAAACCGGAAAGGAACTATTGTGTCACAAGACGCGAATTGCTAGCTGTGGTAAAGTCGTTGCAGCATTTTAGCAAATATCTTCTGGGGCGAAAATTTCACTTACGAACTGACCATGCTGCACTAAAATGGCTATTGCAGTTTAAAAATCCAGAAGGACAAGTTGCGAGGTGGATTGAACTACTGCAGGAATACGACTTTGAGATCGAACATCGCAGCGGGAAATCTCATGGCAACGCAGATGCATTATCACGAAGACCTTGTCCTGAAGATTGCAATCATTGTACTAGGCAAGAGGGTAAGGAAGTGGTATCCGTGAGGATGCTCAGGGCAGACCACCTCAGCAACGAGTGGAAGGACAGCTTTCAACGTGCACAGCAGGAAGATCCGGACATCAAGCCGATCCTGGAATGGATGAAGGCCAGTGCTCCCAAGCCTAAGTGGAGCGACGTCTCAGCAATGAGTTCAACCACTAAAAGCTATTGGGCCCAATGGGACAGCTTGCTGATTCAGGATGGAGTCCTGTGCCGTAACTGGGACAATGGTCGAGGAGACAGCTGTCATTTACAAATGATTGTCCCTAAAACTAAAGTACCGGATGTTCTACAGCTGTACCATAATGATTATTCAGGAGGCCATCTGGGAGTTAAACGAACTCTACTGAAGATCCGAGAATGGTTTTACTGGGTCCACTGTCGAAACGATGTCGAGGACTGGTGTCGCAAATGTACAAGTTGTGCGGCTGTAAAGGGACCTCAGACTCGTAGTAGAGGTGCATTGAAGTTGTACAATGTGGGTGCACCATGGGAGAGAATAGCCATTGACGTGGCGGGGCCGTTTCCGGAGAGTGAAAGCGGTAACAAGTATTTCATGGTTGTGATGGATTATTTCACTAAGTGGCCAGAAGTCTTCGCCATTCCAAATCAAGAAGCTTCAACAGTTGCAGATAAACTAGTTCATGAAGTCTTCTGTCGTTATGGAGTACCTTTTGAGATTCACAGCGATCAAGGAAGGAATTTTGAGTCTCAAATATTCCAGGAAACTTGCCGAGTTATGGGTACTCATAAAACAAGAACGACTTCTTATCACGCGCAATCTGATGGAATGGTGGAACGATTTAATCAGACATTGGAGAGGTACCTAGCAAAAGTTGTAGACAATCGGCAACGAGATTGGGACAAGCAAATACAACCGTTTTTGTTGTCATATCGAAGTTCTGTTCACGAAAGTACAGCAGTGACACCAGCTTTCGCAAACTTTGGAAGAGAATTACGGCTGCCTGCGGACCAGATCACCGGGATACCACCTGATGCCCCACGCAGTATAACCGATTATGCAAATGACTTGCGGAACAAAATGAATGACATTTATGAGCACGTCAGACAATCGGGCCAGCAAATGTCTGAGAAAATGAAAACCCGGTACGACCGCAAAATGAACAATAAAGGGTTCAACGAAGGTTCATTAGTGTGGTTGCACAATCCAGTCCGCAGCAAAGGGAAATCTCCTAAGCTTCAAGCTAAATGGGACGGCCCGTACCGGATTGTAACCAGGATCAACGATGTGACCTACCGGATACAGAAAGGCGCATGAGGGACTCCTAAGTTCGTCCATGTGGATCGCTTGGCGCGTTATTATGGGACCGATAATGCTCGGGACGAGCATGTCTTAGGAGGGGGCAGTGTTGCATGAATAAGTCAACTAGCGCCATCTAGTGTCAGGAACGAGAGCGAGGGGGAGCTTTGCAGTAAATGACATCACAAATCTTTCGAGCGACAGCGCCACCCGAAGAACTTAGTTTCTGGAAAATCTACACTCGAATACTCGTTGCCTGGCGCGCATTTACTTGAATGTTCGGGACGCTTCTTTGCTAATTATATAAATAGGCGCTGCAAGATGCGATCGGGGCAGAGTTGAACTCGGCGACACAAGCGAAGCTTCGGAGCGGAATTAAGTGAATTAGTGTGTTTAATTATTAGTGTTTTTAGTTTTAATTTGTGTAAAGTAAATTAAATTGTTGATTTAGGTAATTTTATCGACAATTTTTATTTTCACGAACCTCAAGCTCGTAACAATATGTATAAATTTAAAGAAAAGCAGCAACAATACAAAACAAATACTAAAGAACACAAAAAACAATATAAAATAATCAGAGTAAAAACACACAATAATATAGAACAATCACAAAATAAAATATTAATAAATTTTAAAACATTTAAGTTCAACTAATCAAAGGAACATAAAAGGTTGAGAAGCTTTGGCTTATACAGTCTAGACAAAACAATGACCAACGACTCACAGTATTAAGAATGCGTAGGCGACGGCTGCGACCACGATAAGCGGGAACATTCCGATGATAGGCGCGTCTTCTGTAGCGCACTGGAACGGAACTCGATGAATTCTAATTAATGAATTCTCTGACGATAATTATTTTATGAGAATGGATGTTTTTCAGGCTAATTTTCTCTGGATGATTTCCTCTTCTAAAAACCGATGATTGCAGTTCAGGATGCAATCGGGGTTCTCCTTAGTAAGTATGTGGATTCCTTTCCAGGAATCAATTGGGTCTCCGTAACGGAATGGACGTCCAGGCCGCAGCGTTGGGTATAGCACTTGCACTATATTTAGGCTCACTAGGACGCGCCAGGACGACACAGGATATTATTTAAGTTTAAAAGATTTTAGGATACGGAGCGAGTCTGCTGAGCGGTTCCATTTCACTTGTCACTGGGAATTTCCGTATCCCACCGCTGCCACCAAAATGTTATACGGAGACAGGCTAATAGGTTTTTAAAAAAAGATTTATTTAACACACTGAAATTTAATTAAGTATAAATGGATTAAATATTATAAACCGGTTAGAAATTAACTTAGGTCCGTAGACAACCGAGCAGCTTCGAATATGGAAGCAGACTGAAGTGGCCGAACTGCCCCACTGCAATACTCACTGAACCTTAAGGCCAAGTCAACATTATGAAGAGGCAGTGCAGCAATATGGCTAACAAATATAGGGTATAACAGTCCGTTCACCACCAAAATTATCCAGCACCCTGAATATCCCTGTATACCATATATACACTACATAAATGTTCCAACCTCCATCGAAACTTACGCTTAAACTGATTCTGTATAATTCCCTATATATGTTACAAAGATAACGATGATAAAGTTACATCCATCAATATTGGAAAAGATATTGATGGATGTAACCGTATAATTCCGTATACAGTTTTTACATTTTATATTCATCGTACTAGTCAACCGGCTTCCAGCTATATCAGCGATTATAATACTGTTTCTGATATATCAGTAGATACAATTTTTATGTTAGTATTTATTTCGTGATTTTATAATCTCAATAGTGATAAGCAAAATTCTCAATTAATTTCCTTAGTAGAAAATATTTTTCACTTTGAATAAAACTATTATTTACGGATTTTATCGCGTTTAATTACTTTAATTTATTTTTATTATTATCCCGACGTTTCGGGTGCTTTACAGCGCCCATGGTCACGGGGGGGACTGAGATGTTTGACGTCCCAATGTCATAGTTAGTCCGGCTACCTTCAGTTTTTTAATATTAATTTTTGGTCCGATTTACGCAAAACGAGCTTATAGTATCATGAAGTCTTGCAGTGGTATGCTTGGGTTTGGGTTTAATTTTGTTAATTATAGGATCCCAAGCAGATGGTAGCACCCAACCATCTTCTCTATTGAAATTTGGATGTTTTTTAATTTCAATAGCCTCGCGTATCATCCTTGGTAGGAATCGGTGTTCTTTTGCGAGAATTTGTGGTTTATCAAATCTAATGTAATGGTGGGGACGATCTTGAACATGTTCGCAGACTGCAGACTTCCCGGAGCGTCGGTGCTTCACATGAGCTATATGTTCCTTCACGCGGGTTTTTATAGATCTCTTTGTTTGACCTATGTAAGAGAGACCACATTCACAATCTAGCTTGTACACACCTGCATCTTGTAGAGGAATATTACATTTGATGGATGGTAAAAATTTCGGAAATCCTGATAACACTATTGGTCACACTGTGTATGGGAAAAAGACCCATACCAACCGATATTTAAATGGTGAATCTCACCATCATCCTTCACAGTTAGCTACCGTGGGTAAATCTTTGTTTCAGAGAGCACGAGGGATCTGTGACAGAAAACATCTGGCCGCGGAGCTTCAGCACGTCAAGCAAGTATTGCAAGACAACAAGCTTCGGGTCCCGCGCCTACGTCACAGTGAACGAGTGAAGCCGGCCACAGTCGAGCGCGCGCCTGCTCTACTACCATATGTTAGAGGAGTCACGGACAAGATTGGCTACATCTTGAAGCGAGCGTCCATTAAGACATACTACAAGCCGCTGAAGAAGATTAGTCAATTTTTACCATCCATCAAATGTAATATTCCTCTACAAGATGCAGGTGTGTACAAGCTAGATTGTGAATGTGGTCTCTCTTACATAGGTCAAACAAAGAGATCTATAAAAACCCGCGTGAAGGAACATATAGCTGATGTGAAGCACCGACGCTCCGGGAAGTCTGCAGTCTGCGAACATGTTCAAGATCGTCCCCACCATTACATTAGATTTGATAAACCACAAATTCTCGCAAAAGAACACCGATTCCTACCAAGGATGATACGCGAGGCTATTGAAATTAAAAAACATCCAAATTTCAATAGAGAAGATGGTTGGGTGCTACCATCTGCTTGGGATCCTATAATTAACAAAATTAAACCCAAACCCAAGCATACCACTGCAAGACTTCATGATACTATAAGCTCGTTTTGCGTAAATCGGACCAAAAATTAATATTAAAAAACTGAAGGTAGCCGGACTAACTATGACATTGGGACGTCAAACATCTCAGTCCCCCCCGTGACCATGGGCGCTGTAAAGCACCCGAAACGTCGGGATAATAATAAAAATAAATTAAAGTAATTAAACGCGATAAAATCCGTAAATAATAGTTTTATTCAATGTGTAGTGTTCGCGTAAATTTAAGAAATCATTATATTTTTCACTGTTTTTAGCAACTAAAGCTACTTCTTTAACCGCAATTGACTATAAAGAATTTTTCCTCTATTTATTTATTTAAACTTTATTGCATCATAATAATTCAAATATACGAGGTGAGGTTGTTAGGTAAGTTAATGCCACGGGCAGATGATTTGTGTAGTAAATGTATGTAGTAAGGTAATTGTTAGGTAAGCTTATGTTTTTCTTTTAAGTAAATGTTAAATTGGAAATCAATTATATCTCAATGATAATATTCGCTTTTAAATTATGATATATCAATGTAATTTTCAGAAAAAATTAAGTAATAGAAATAAAACAATAATATTCTAAATATAGGATATTAGCAAACTAAATCACTGACATTATACCATATTTAAATTATTGATCATTGGTATGTATTGAGGAAATTCAAAGATTCTTAAATTATATGGACATCGTTTTGAAAACAATAAAAAAGATTGTTAATAATTCGTTAATTTTTGAAAGTAAATATTTTGCACAAAAACTCTAATTTTAAGCCAGTCTTTGTTTTCCAGCAAATCTCCGTATTGTTCTTTTAATATTTCACATTCATGTTTTCTAGGTAGTTGTTTATTTTTAATGTGTAATTTGAAAAATTTTTCCGACGTCAAAGGTACTAATGTTCTTTTCTTTCCTGTTTTTATTTTATTTCTGGTATTTAATACCTGTGTTATCTGCTCGGTGACGCATTGTTGTGAAGTCCGAATACCGGATGGTCTAGCCTGAGATAAATTGTTTTGACTACGCATTTGTTGAATGCAATCAGAGTTGACAGTTTCGATTAGCTTACAATCATAATCGAGTATTTGATCGTTCCTCTTTCCGAATCGAACCTCTTCATCTAGCTCTTCATTCATATCTAAATCGATCTCTTCGTGAGTCTTTCCTTTGAAAGCATCTGCTTTACCATCTTCTATAACAATAAGAAGTTTCGATATGTTAGCAGTTTGGTATACTTCATTTGGCAATCTATAAGATTTTTTGTGCACTTCATTATTCATGTTATTTTTAGAGATGCTAAATATGTGTGACAACGTAGCTAAGTGTTTTCTGAGCCTTGTCGACGAGATTGCTTTTGGATTTTTTGCTCCAGATAACCTTGCATGCCTTTTGAGAACTTTATAGCCATAGATAGTGTTTTCATAACATGGATTACCAAATAAAAAATATTTGGCTTTGAAGAAAAAAAACAGGTGTCTTATTGACAATAATGGTTTTATGTCCACTTGAACTTCTTGATTAAACAAAACGGGTACTCCACGATAACGTTTGTCTCTAATAAAAACTCTCTTAAATTTCTTAACCAGAATCCTTTCAGAGGCAGTAAACCTCTGAAGATCAAATTCATCATACTTTTCAGATGCATTATTATCACTTTATAAATAGTCGTGCAGTGTGATTCTTTTAAGTTCGCCAGGCTTGCGTCTGTTCAATAGTAAAACCCTACAATACACAGTTTCTAATAGTTTTGTGTATGTTGCAATATTTTTCATGCCTTCTTTAATTTGTATAGAAACCTCCAAAGATTTTTTATTTAACTATTCTTTTAGAATTTTCAAGTAATTTGCTAAAGGGACAATAGTTATTCTTATAACGTAGTACGTTTCTAGAGCAGGCGGAAAAAAGTAGATTGACCTCAAGTATAATGTTAGCATCGAAACAAAACGAAAGTTATTGCTTCCATACATTTCTTTTTAGATTAGGTATCGTTATGCGCTAAGCGTGTCTCATGGTACGGGGTAGGATGAAGGAAGAGGTCATTCAGAGATAATAAACCTGTTTCGACGCGATTTGCGATAGGTTTCACGCAATGCGTATTTGAGAAAACGGATGGAGCAGAACTCATTCTTCATTCTGCTTTGGGATGCGCTTACGTGTAAATAGTTTGAGATTTAAAATTTTCGGTTATAATAGTTGTTTTAATTTTTATTAAGTTTGTTTTGTTAGTTGTATTATTACGTTTTGCATTAAAGTTTTTGTTATTGTCTTGTGACGTTTCGTATATTATCACTAGTATGAAATCGGGTCCATCGACATAAAAATCTCATCTGGGGGCACGGTGCCCCCGCCAAGTTGAGCAAAAAAAGCGTACCATACTTTTCTCGAAGTAATTCAGCCCATTTTCGACCCCCTATAACTTCATGGTGGATAGAAATAGAAACCTGAATTTTCAGATACCAATTAATTCAATTTAAACCTGTAGTTTAGGAATTATAATTAGTCAAAATTTCTTAATTTTGTCACTCACTGACTGACCGATCATCATAACTCTAAGGCACTTCTAGCAGACATAGAAGCTTCAAACTTAGAACACCATAAGTGTTTAGTCTATCAATCAAGGAAAAACTAAAATATTTTTCAATTTCGGTCCAGTTTTCTAGATACTTTAACTGCGTAAATAACTGTGTAATCCCATATAACTATATAGGATTACAAAGTAACATTTCCAGTGAATGAATCAGTGTACCACTATATGTACAATTTAATTGAATAAAAGGTGTAGATAGGTTCTTTGTTGGTACTCAGGAAGTAGAAGGTAACGGAAGGAAAAAAGTAGGACTATCTGCAAAAAGAAATGAGATGCTATCAAAAACAAAACTTGTAAAAAATCCAAGTCTCGCAACTCAGTTCTTCTATCGTAAAAAGTTGTGAATCCATGTAATAACAAGTCGGTTAATTTATTCAGTCCCTACTTAAGGGTCCTTCTGTCTTAACTTATTATGTAATTAGCTAACATAACAATATCTTATTGTGACCATATCAATATTAAAAATCTTTTATGTTTTAAATAAAAAGATGGACTTCGCAATCGCATTAAGCAATCGAATTTCATATAATATTGTTACGAGCTTGAGGTTCGTGACGATAAAAATTGCCGATAGAATAACCTAAATTAACACTTTAATTCACTTTACACTAATTAAAACTTAAAACACTAATAATTAATCACACTGATTCATTTTATTTCGCTCCGAAGCTTCGCTTGTCTCGCCAAATTCAATACTTACCCGATCGCATCTTGCAGCGCCTATTAATACAAATTAGCACCGAAACATCCAGAATATTCAAGTAAACACGCACAACGGGCCGAGAGTTCGAGTGTCGACTTCTAGAAGCTTAGTTCTTCGTTCCGAGACCAGATGACGCTGTCGGTTGAAAGATTAGTGATGTCATTTTCTGGAAAGCTCCCCTTGCTCTAGTCCCTGACACTAGATGGCGCTAGTGCCGGATACATGTCGTCGACATATTCGGGCAACACTGCCCCCTCCTAAGACATGCTCGTCCCGAGCATTATCGGCCCCATAATAACGCGCCAAGCGATCCACATGGACGATTTTAGGAGTCCCTCTTGCGCCTTTCTGAATCCTGTAGGTTACATCGTTGATCCTGGTTACAATCCAGTACGGGCCATCCCATTTAGCTTGAAGCTTAGGAGATTTCCCTTTGCTGCGGACTGGATTGTGCAACCACACTAGTGAACCTTCGTCGGAGCCTTTATCGTTCATTTTCAACTCGTACCGAGTTTTCATCTTCTCGGACATTTGCTGGCCCGATTGTCTGACGTGCTCATATATGTCATTCATTTTGTTCCGCAAGTCATTTGCATAATCGGTTATGCTGCGTGAGGCATCTGGTGGCATCCCGGTGATCAGGTCTGCAGGCAGCCGTAATTCTCTTCCAAAGTTTGCGAAAGCTGGTGTCACTGCTGTACTTTCGTGAACAGCGCTTCGATATGACAACAAAAACGGTTGTGTGTGCTTGTCCCAATCTCGTTGCCGATTGTCTACAACTGTTGCTAGGTACCTCTCCAATGTCTGATTAAATCGTTCCACCATTCCATCAGATTGCGGGTGATAAGAAGTCGTTCTTGTTTTATGAGCACTCATAACTCGGCAAGTTTCCTGGAATATTTGAGACTCAAAACTCCTTCCTTGATCACTGTGAATCTCTAAAGGTACTCCAAAACGACAGAAGACTTCATGAACTAGCTTATCCGCAACTGTTGAAGCTTCTTGATTTAGAATGGCGAAGACCTCTGGCCACTTAGTTAAGTAATCCATCATAACCATGAAATACTTGTTACCGCTTTCACTCTCCGGAAACGGTCCCGCCACGTCAATGGCTACTCTCTCCCATGGTGCAACAACATTGTACAACTTCAATGCACCTCTACTACGAGTCAGAGGTCCCTTTACAGCCGCACAGCTTGTACATTTGCGACACCAGTCCTCGACATCGTTTCGACAGTGGACCCAGTAAAACCGTTCTCGGATCTTCAGTAGAGTTCGTTTAACTCCCAGACGGACTCTTGAACGACCATTATGGCACAGCTGTAGAACATTCGGCACTTTAGCTTTAGGTACAACCATTTGCAAACGACAGCTGTCTCCTCGACCATTGTCCCATTTACGGCACAGGACTCCATCCTGAATCAGCAAGCTGTCCCATTGAGGCCCAATAGCTTTTCGTGGTTGACTCATCGCTGAGACTTCGCTCCACTTAGGCTTGATAGCACGGGCCTTCATCTATTCCAGAATCGGCTTGATGTCTGGATCTTCCTACTGTGCATGTCTTAGGGTATCCTTATACTCGTTGCTGAGGTGGTCTGTCCTGAGTATCCTCACGGATACCACTTCCTTACTCTCTTGCCTAGTACAATGTTTCCAATCTTCAGGACAAGGTCTTCTTGACAACGCATTTGCGTTGCCATGAGATTTCCCGCTGCGATGTCTGGTAGTAAAGTCGTATCCCGGCTGCTGCTGGGCGGTGATGTTAGCCGCACTTCCCTTCTGAGATCGTTCACCTTCCCTTTCTAGGGTTCGCTTAGGGCAGCTGGATCGAAGATGGCCCCTTTCCCCACAGCCATAGCACCTAAGGTTGTATCCATTATTGGGGTCGCGAATTGTAGCTAATGCAACCCAACTGACGCGATGGGAACGATGATCCTGCCGCACGGCTTCCACCTCCAGTGCATGGGCCAAGGCGTCCTTAAGCGTCTCGTGGTGTCCGAGCCTCACAGCAGCTCTGACTTCCAGGTCGCGGATGCCGTCGATGAATGTCTGCACCAGGTTCCCTTCAATGAGCGCAGGTACAGACCGGTATGCTTTTCGCACCAGCTTCTCCACCTCTAGAGCCCACTGCTGCAGGTTTTCATTGATGCGCTGCACGCGATCTTTAAGCTGCGCACGGAAGACGTGTTCCAGGTGGGCTTCACCATATCTCACCTCCAATGCCTCAAGGAGTTGCTCATAAGTCACATCCTCACCGAGAGCTTCCAGAACTGTTAAGGCCTGGTCGCGCAGGCCTAGTGTTAGAGCAGTCATGGCCTGACTTTTATTCCAGCCGTTCGCCTTCATAACAGCCTCGAACTGGATTTTGTAGGCTGACCAGGAACAAGTCCCGTCGAACGGTGGCACGTTGAACCCACGTAGCGAAGGTATTGTAGCTACAACGGGAGCTGAAGTTCCATCTCAAAGTTTGAGTTCGTCCAGTGATTTCTTCATGTCAGCCATTACGTTGTCAACCTGATTGTTTACTTGATCGATTCGGGTTTCAGCTTCCGACAGGCGGTTGTCATATTGAGCAACCTTATCCTTCACCTACCATATCTCTTTTACGAAGGTAGCGTGAAGGTCCTTCATGAGGAGCATCTGCTCTTCCAACCGACGGGCCTGTTCCTCTTGTCGGCGGGCCTGTTCCTCTTGTCGGCGGGCCTGTTCCTTGGGTTATCCTGTCGCCCCGAGCTGTTGCGGGCCTGTTCATCCTGTCCGCCCCGTAGCTGCTCTTCCAACCGACAGACCTGTTCCTCCTGTCGGCGAGCCTGTTCCTGCAGCATCACCATCAGAGCACTTAAGTCGGCTGCTGCAGATGTAGGAGCTACTGACGGGCCTGCAGCCGGCGGCTGGCCCTCCGACGTCTGCGGCGTTGCACCATCAAAGCTTCTTTGGTCCGTCTCCTGCTGGCGTTGACTTCGGGTACGGACACCTTCCGTTTCCTCCTTAGGTAAAATCGGCATGATTTTATCCCACTTCTGACACCAATTGTTACGCGCTTGAGGTTCGTGACGAAAAAAATTGCCGATAGAATTACCTTAGTTAACACTTTAATTCACTTTACACTAATTAAAACTTAAAACACTAATAATTTATCACACTGATTCACATTATTTCGCTCCGAAGCTTCGCTTGTCTCGCCAAATTCAATACTTCCCCGATCGCATCTTGCAGCGCCTATAAATACAAATTAGCACCGAAACATCAAGAATATTCAAGCAAACACGCACAACGGGCCGAGAGATCGAGTGTCGACTTCTAGAAGCTTAGTTCTTCGTTCCGAGACTAGATGGCGCTGTCGGTTGAAAGATTAGTGATGTCATTTTCTGGAAAGCTCCCTTTGCTCTAGTCCCTGACACTAGATGGCGCTAGTGACGGATACATGACGTCGACTTATTCGCGCAACAATATGTATTACTTGTGAGATACATTGTGTTTTCTTGCGATGGCCCAAGCCAATCCATTTATTTAAAACATAAAAGATTTTTGATATTGATATAGTCACAATAAGATGTTGTTATGTTAGCTAATTACGTAATAACTTAAGACAGAAGGAGCCTTAAGTAGGGACTGAATAAATTAACCGACTTGGTATTACATGGATCTCACAACTTTTTACGATAGAAGAACTGAGTTGCGAGACTTTTTTGCGAGAAGTTTTGTTTTTGATAGCGTAAAGACTTTATGTCGCCACGAAAGAAGCGGAAAGTGTCGCATATTTCGGAAACCGAAAAAATTGTGATTTTAAACATCTATAAATATATAAAAGAAACGTGGTCTAGTGACGTATTATATCGTTATAATATATCCATCCGAAACCGATATAAAAAAGAAGACTGCCGATATTTTAGGTTATAATCAATGTGATGGACTCTACTACGTCTTCATCATCATAAACTGATTCTGAAATAGATACAGATGAATAGTTTGTCAAGTGTCTTTGACAGTCTATAATGAGAAGTTTTATGCATGCTTCAAGGTTGGCTGCTTAAGAATGCTTAGCATTAAAAGTTCGTCTTTTTACCTGACTGCCAAGAAGTGGTTACGTTTTATACAACTACCTACTTATTAAAGTACATACCTACAATTAACGTAATGATGAAAATTGTGATTATGATTTATAAATTATAAATTTAAATTAATATTAATTTGCTTTTAATTATAGGCAGGATAATCTTATTTCTTTACAATATAATAATAGACATAGGGCCTGTAAAGAACTTCGCACTCGGCACCCTTATCTTTCTTTCTGATGATATATGTAATGATAAAAGGATAAAAAAATGAACCTAAACAAAAAAGATTGCCAACCCCGATGATATCGTCAAAGGCCAATGTACTTTTTTCCGCCTGCCCTAGTAAAGTAAAGTTACAGCCTATATACGTCCCACTGCTGGGCTCAGGCCCCCCTCATTTCTGAGAGGGTTTAGGGCAAGGAAGTGTCCGCCGCGCTGCCCAAATGCGTGTTGACGAACTTCACATGTCTTCGAAATATTTTTTTCTTATTCCTCAGACATGCAGGTTTCCTCACGATGTTTTCCTTCACCGCCGAGCACGTGGTAAATCAGCACTTAAAATTGCAATTAACAATTTCATTGGTGCGGCGGGTGAACCCGGTTACTCGCGTTCTGTTATTTTACACGACGTTAATTGAGCTACACGGCTCTCCCTGCCCTAGAAACGTACTTAATAATTATACTCACATCTTGTCTCGGTGGAGTATAATTTGAACAAGTATCAGTATCAATCTGTTTACAAACATGCGGCCGTTGTACGCACGTCCCTCCCTCCCTCGCTCCTACCCGCGCGCCCCGAACGTCCCGCAGGATTCGCACTGTGTCCCAATTTAAGTAAAATACTAGACGCAAGATCATCGTCGTGGAGAATTGATAAAAACATTATCGATATTCAATGGGTCGCAATAAAATCGGTAAATTAAACGCTCAATGTACGTTCAAAAATATACACTCATGGATAGCGCTCCAATTTCCGCACGGCAAACGGCTGAACTACGAAATACGCTAAAATACATTTTAGTGATGAAATTGAGTCCAAGCCAATTTTTTGCCCATACATTCTAATTGTAAATTGTAGCACGAATGAGTCGGCTCGACCGATGAAGAACCACGTTCTCACAGAATACCAGCGTGAAATAGCAGCTTAACGCTGCTGTGTTTCGTATGGTGAGTGTAAAGACCGGAGACCCTTTTTACTGGAAACGAGGCATTTCATCTTAGTCCTCACGGGTGACAACGCATCTGCATCTTGATTCGTAATCGAGGATAGATGTAGATGTCTTTGGGCCGCAGCAACCACTTACCACCAGGTGAACAGTGTGCTCGTTTGTCAACGTGTCCTATATAAAAAAAACCTATAATTCTATGACATCTATTGATTCATCTTTCAAAAAAAATTGAACGTCATATTATTTAATATTTATGAAGCGGGTTAATAAAATTAGGCTATAATATTATTATATTAAATTTATAGATGTTTTACTATATGTCCGTGTTTAATTTAAAATTTTAACTGTAGGTTTAATCTTAAGAAAATTTTAATAAAATAAATAACAGCGTAAAACACATTTTAAAGTAGTTAAACAAATATATAACATTCTGCATTATTCTCGTGTCTCATAAAAATGCACGTAAAACGTCACGACCCATTAACGTTTACATTTCGTTAACGACTGAAACAGATGACGCCGAATGATGCGGTGATATAATAGCCGAAGCCGATATTTTCTCATGGAAATTAATTTAAGCGTCAGCGTATTTTTGAAATAAGGAGCCAATCGGCGGATGCCAAAGATCTATTTAATTTAAAAATAGATTTTTTTTGGTTATTAGATAATTTTAAAGCAACTATCACCATCCTCATCACCATCATCATGATTACAGACCTTGACAAGTCCACAGCTGACCACAAGTCTCCCCGTATAGTCACTAGGATGGAGCGAAAAGATTTTTTTTCACCTTATCATAATCTTATAATGCGATAAATGTGTCTTTAGGAATCAAATTAACTCATGCAAAATATTATTTGGATTGATTCAGAGCAACTGCCTTCGCAAGGTATAGAAATTTTATAAAAAGACATGTAAATAAAAGTAAAGTTACGGCTTACATACGTCCCACTGCTGGGCACAGGCCTGCCATCATTTATGAGACGGTTACAGGGCAAGGAAGTGTCCGCCGCGTAGCCCCAGTGCGTGTTGGCGAACTTCACATGTCATCGAAATATTTTTTTCTTATTCCTCAGACATGCAGGTTTCCTCAAGATATTTTCCTTCATCGCCGAGCACGTGGTAAATCAGCATATAAAATTGCCCAGCTGCCCAGCTGAGTTGAATCCGTCGATTGACCTCTCGGTCGAAGTTGGACTTACCTAGTCCGACTATTTGTCCCAGGTAAACGTACTCGTCAACAAATTTGAGCGGTGCTACCAACAACTACCGGCATAGGTGTGACATGGAAATTAAACGTTATCTTTGTAGTGTCCATGTTCATCTTAAGACCTATCCGTTGGGAGACACCATTGAGGCGATTGAGCATAGTTCTAAGGTCCTCCAGCGATTCTTCCATAGGGACTATATCGTCGCCAAATTGAAAGTGAGAGATGTACTCACCATTGATATTAATACCGTATCATTTCCAGTCCAGTAGCTTGAAAACGTCTTCCAGTGCAGCGCTGAAGAATTTCGGAGATATAATGTCAACCTGTCTTACACCTCTCTGCAGTTGGATAGGTTTCGAACTCTGGTTCTGTACTCGGACAGCTATCGCAGCCCTACTGTACAAACACTTCAGCACTTCGATATACCGACAGTCAACTTGGTACTGCTGAAGGGACTGTAGCACCGCCCAAATTTTGACGGAATCAAAGGCTTTCTCATACAAGGCGTCCACATACGCCAGGCAAAGTGGTAGATTGTACTCTTCGGTCTTCTGTTAAATCTGCCGAAGGGTATGTATGTGGTCTACGGTACTGAAGCCTTTTCGGAAACCGGCTTGTTCGGGAGGCTGGAAGTCGTTGAGTCTGCGTATGAGACGATTCGTAATGACTCTCGAAAACAGCACGTAGATGCGGCTCAGAAGGGAAATCGGTCTGTAGAAAAGAGTATTGTTGCATTTCTTGAACAACAAGACCACCGCACTTCTGCTCCATGCCTCCAGAGTAGTAACACGGACGATGGAATTGAAGAGCTTTTGAAGGACTTTAAGTACCGGTGTTCTACCCGCTTTCAGAAGCTCCGCTGTAATACCAAACTCACCTGGGGCCCTGCCGTTTTAAAGGTGCTAGAGAGCCATTCTAATCTCGCTCAGACTGACGTCCGGGATTTCATCAGTATAATATCGGATAAAACTTGCTCTTGGATCGTTATTGACATTTGCGTGTGACTCAGAGTAACTGCCTCCGCAAGGTCATTGGAATTTAAAAAAATGTATACAAAAGTAAATTGGCAGTTTATATATGTCCCACTGCTGGGCACAGGCCTCCCCTCATTTCTGAGGGGGCTTTAGGGCAAGGAAGTGTCCGCCGCGCAGCCCCAAGGCGTGTTGTCGAATTTCAAATGTCTTCGAAATATTTTTTTCTTATTCGTTATATCGTTTTTTCACGATGTTCTGCTTCACCGCCGAGGACGTGGTAAATCAGAACTTAAAATTGCAATTAACAATTTCATTGATGCCGGCGGGGATCGAACCCGGGTTACTCGCGTTCTGTTAATATTTATAGCGATCGTTAACCATCTGAGCTACCACAGCTCTTATTGACGATCTTAGTGACGCTATGTAAATAATAATAATAATTTCCTCCAGACCGAAATTCGGCCACGGCGGCCTGCCTCAACGGAGGCTAGCCATCGGCGCAGGACAGGATTACAGTTCCCAAGAGTACAGATGTGACGGTAAACGGACACGACTGGGAGAGAGATCGGGCGCAGGACCAACGTGCTTTCCGAGGCACGGGGGTGAGACGCCGCCAACTTTCTGACTCCGGGCAGTTATTGAGAATTTCTTGACAGAAAAACTCAATAATTTATTTTTTGGCCCAACCCGGGATTCGAACCCAGGACCTCATGATCAGCAGTCGCACTAGTACAAACACTAGACCAACGAGGCAGTCCGCTATGTAAACATGCTATTATTAAATAAATTGTAACATTTTGTTTTATTTTTTAATTTCAAATATATTTAGTTTATTTTCATTATAAATCAATAAAAACCAGGTTTTAACGTAAACTTTGGAACCATATGTTTCTGTTAAAACAGTGTTCTATTCTTACAATACGAGCAAAAAAATTGTCGATTATGTTCTTATATCGCTCTGAATCGACCGTCAAAGCATGATACAACAAAAGCATGAAGCAGTTACTTTTAAACTATGTAACTATAGTTGATGTCACTCTTTTGGGTCCTATGGTATCCAAAATCTGCAATTTTGTTTATTTACATAGACAATGAAACATAAAATAAAATGGAACAAAAAATAAAACCCTACAAATGAAAATGTGCCTCGACGCTAAAAACACAAAACAAAAACCATTTAAAAACTTAAAAGTCACGGGCGGATGGGTTAAAAAATCTTACTTTGGTGAACAAACATGAAATAAAGGTCTGGTATATTAAATTCATTTATTAAGAGAAAAAGCTTTCTCTTTTCTTTAAGGAGTCACGTATTGCGTACGACTTGAGAAATCATTTTCCCTCTACTTTTTACCGTTTTGTGGAATGTGATTGATGAGAGTCTTCGGAGTAAATGTTTCAATGTACATATTATATTTATTGTAGATTAAGAACGTTTATTATTATATAAAAGATAAAACACTTTAACCTAATGCTAAGCTGACTGATTTTTATATATTAAAACTAAGTTATTATATGTGTTTTTATAGAATAAGGATGATAAACGCAAACGACTCTGTGACACAATGAGTTGCGGTACTGAGGGCTGCGGGTTCGAATTCAACAACAACAAGTATTTTTATGGTCTGTAAATATTTGTTCCGGTCTGGATGTTTGTTCTTGTGATATTTATACATGTAAAGAGACGCCTCGTTACAGGATAAATTATTAGTCTGGGGACAACGCTTATTAAAAGAAGTGGAAAAAATTGAAAATTTTGTGGAACCTATTTCAATATAAATAAAATGAGACCATCATTAATGAATTCGAAGTCAGTTTAATACTCCTTAACTGCTGGTGAGATTTTAATCAATTTTATAAAGGACTACAAGAAAAGTACTAGCACCAAAAACACTGTCGAATTAGGAACCTCTTCCTATTTTGAAGTAGATTGAAGAGTATAATCGTACTCACAACCCACCTAATGACAAGGTAATCATGTGTTCCATAGCCCTTGCTTCTATTCTCTATAAAATAATAATCAAGATATGTATGAACTGTCATCGCTGAAATCAAGGATAGATTGCCTTTACTAGTAAAAAAAGTCTCCGCTTTGTCACACTAATACTATGAAACATAGCACAATTAATCTGCTAATTTATGCTGATATTCTGTGAGAGCGTGGTTGTTCAAGTACTGTAAATATAATATATCTACAGCATCGCTCTGTCATATGTAAACATAAAATTAATGTAAATATAAAATACTACATGAATTATGTCTCATTGTGCAAAAGTAATAAAGCACATTTCAAAACCATTGACACCCACGGGATGATATAGATTCTCTTTCGTCATCGTGAATATATTTTTACTCACGTTCATAAATGAAGTACTTCTCACGTACCCCCGTAAGTTTGAAGTTTTAATTTCGAAAAATTTGTATCGAAACGTAAAAAAATATCACTATATTTTTCATTAAGACAGTCAATATTTAATGGATTATTGAATGGACTGGATAAAAGTAACCAAACTAATCAAACAAAAGATAAATACTATTTAGGGCGGGGGTTAGTCTACTCCTAACTTTTTGACATTAACAGTAGGGCTACGTTAACACTATTCTGCTTTTTTGGCCGGCGAGCAGTTAGCGAATGGCTTTGGGGGAGAGTGCAGGTCGTGTTGATCCCCACGGCAAGTCTGAGGAGTTCTTCCGATAACGTGGTTGCCGCCTGTTATTTGGTTTGGTTCAAAAGGAAACAAATAGAACAGAAATACTCAGATGATCCTCTTCTTCTTTTATTTTATCCTACCCCCTTTTTCCTATCCTAACCCAATCCAAGGTGTCGACAGATGCGTGGCTGGAGAGAGTCCAGTCGCAAACTGCGCCTACCCGACAGTACTAGACCAGAGCGATTCGGGTAGTATATATTATATATGTATTAGCCCATATGGCATGCGAGGCTCTGCCGAGGGTGACCGAATATTTACTAGCACATCGTGGTACCAAAATGGACGAAAATCGATATTTTACAAAGAAATTTAATGGAACTATCTGTAGGTTTGAAAGAGGCTCTTATTGCCTCAATAATACCCAGCAATATTACGCCCCAACCTGGGACGAGCTGCAAAATGGAGGGCAAGTATGCAGCCAAAACACAATCGGAAACGGAAGCTTAGTGTGGCAGAAAGAAAGAGGTACCGAAGGCTGATAACAGCTGAGGTAGGAGCCAAAGAGGCCCTCTCTTTCTACCAGAATACCTCCGACGAAATTTCTCTGCCCGAACCTCCCCCATTTCCAAAAGCAAAAAAACGCAGTCCCCCAAGTCCCAAGAAGACTAGCCCAGGAAGTCTGTGAAGCTGACAACGGGGAGAAAAAGCTCAGCTGCAGTGCCGTAGCTAGCTACGCGCTTGTGGGAATTCGATATTTGAATCCTATGAGTGTGGAGCAGATGCGACTGGTCCTCCGGGCACTAACACAATCCATCGCTAAGACCAATTGAGTAGATTCACCTCTATTTTCCAGACATACATTTTTGCCATACTCCAGTATGCGGAAATCAATCTGAAAAAACACTACGTTAACCATATAATTTATATAAGCTCTGATAGTCAAGCAGCACTTTCAGCGCTGAGATCAAAGTGAACTCGAAGCTAGTTAGAGACTGCGTGAAACACCGTTTAAACGCCCTGAGATGTAACAACAGGGTCGTCTTAAGATGGCTTCCGGGTCACGCGGATATTATAGGGAACGTATTTGTCGACAAACTTGCACGGGAGGGCCCAAAGAGTACCCAATTTGGACCTGAGCCATTTTGTGGAATCTCAAGAAGCCTAGCTTGATTGACTCTCGAAACCCTTTATCACAATAAATCTCTTAAAATCTAGTCTGACACACCAGGCTTAAAATATTCTAAAACCTTAAGGCTTTTGATTGTAAAGTCGCTTCAAAAGCCCTGGAATTAAGTAAACATAAGTTGCGCATTCTGGCGAGAGCCCTAACTGGACACTACTGTTTTAAAAAGCACGTGTCCATCCTGGGACTAAGCAACTCAAGGATGTGTCAGTTCTGTTCTCTAACGGGAAAACGCTTCTGCACATTTTAACTGATTGCGGGATTTTTTTTCTTGTTATAGTGTTTATCATTGATGTGTTCACAAATGTTAAAATTTAAGTGCCTACTGATTTTTGTGGCGTGCTGCAATAAATATTTATTTCTTTCTTTCTTCCTTAATGCGCAAATGTAGCACTCATGTGGGAACCTATTTAATCCGCACAGAAGAAGTGAAATCGCTCACGGCTAAGAAACTTCTTCCATTTATTGAAGACATAGGGCTTAGCAGTGAACTGTAGCCATAGCAGCGATCACAATAGATCTTTAAGGTCACAGTGATACTGGTCTCCTTTCCTAGACCTGCATAGCTGCTCGCACAAGAAAAAACTACGTATAACGCAATTTTGGATATTAATGCAATTTTAAAAACTCACATCAATTTTCTTGTAGCATATAATGATTATGTCAAATTTCAATAATCTACGTCAAACAGACATAGAGGCACAGACACTGAGGCGAAATAAGCCAAATTTCACGAACGCACATCGCGACAAAATTCATGATACCATTCACACCATCTAGATGCTAGGCGGTCCACTACTTTCGTTTAACTAGGAGTTTTCTTCCTCGTCCGACCTCTTTGTGAATCGTTTACTAAGTGGTTATTTTTTTTTGAAAGGCCGGCACCGCACCTGCGATTTCTCTTGTGTTGCATTTGTTCATGGGCGGCGGTAGTCACCGTCAAGTGAGGCGAATGTTCGTTCGTCTCCTCTTTTATTAAAAAAAGGAAATTAAAGAATAGAACGCACGAAACAGTGATGATGCTCCTTAATTGAAGTTCGCGCTAGCGCATCAGCGGGTGAAAAACTAGTAATATATAAAATAATACATATATTTTATTAAGATTATTTTAATAAAAAAATAAAAAACATCTTTTAAGCCTTATTAAGCATTTATAAGATTTATTAACAAGAATCCTCCTAATTAGAAATTTATTAAAAGTTTCGTATGTTTTAATTGACTGATTTATTTAAAAAAGTACTTGACTTTCTTCGATCTTTTATTTACAATACAACCCCAAATTTACTACCACTACATCATTAAAGTACAAAATCAAGACTGGCTTGCGATACCGATATTTTGTTCGAGATATTACTGTTTAAAAAGGGCCAGGTCAGTCAACAGTGAAAATGTTTTGAAGTGTACTCTTATTAAATTTTTGCTTGAACTCATTTCAATGTCAAAGTAGAAAAAGATATGATAAAGTATGTTTACGTAGATGATAAAATTGTTAATCCTCTGATAAATTCACAAAATATTAGGATGATAGTATATATAATTCGAGAATAATTAAATCATCTTCCAATAAGTCTAAATGGTGAATACTAGTTCAAAATTATAATTCTGATACTATTGCTACCCCTATCTGTAAATCATAGAATATAAAGTGTTTAACATCATCATGATTACAGTCCTTCCTAAGTTTAATGTTCAAAGAAGGCCTACTACGAGTTTTACTAAACAAGGATTTGAACCACCTACTTGCATCAACTTCCTATATATTTTACCAGGCTATAGTTCCATGTAGTGAGGCCTGTTCTTAGGTCTACTTAACAGTGTGAGTTTGTTACTGGAATATCTTTATTCTCGCCGCCCGCACTTATCGGTTCGTCGAGGAGTGTGGCTGGACCATTGCACTAACCAACATAAAAAATCTGATCTGGAGGATTGTACTAAAACATCTATACACAGGCCTCCCTCATTGCTGAAAGAGATATGGTTTAATTAGTTTACCGCTTTTCTCCCATGCCTGTTGGAGTATTTTACATATCCTAGAGATATATTTTATATATATGGTTCTTAGATAAGCTGATTCTAACGATATTTTTCTTCGACTTCAACTACTTCGAGGTAGCAAAACAGTACTTTAAATTGTAATTACAATTTCTATATATACAATAAATAGTTGATATTTTTTGTAAATATTTCAAAAGTTTTGGCAGGGTCTCCAACGTCTGGAATGAGACGTAGTATTCAGATAGAACTAACAAAAGGATCACACGGCTGATACTATGATAATACAATAAGGATAAAAATGTTTTAGCATAATAATAATTCTACTACCTGGTTGTATTAACATTTTTAAACATTAAAGCTACATTCATAAAAAATCGTTATAATTTTATTACGTAATCATCGAAAATTGTTGTATCCATTATAAGAGGATGTATTATTGATAACAGGACAGGAATGAAACAGTATCGAAACAAACAGTATTGAAAGGCGCTGTCCATAGATATACACAAAAAGAAAGTAATTTCATTGCGTTAAGTCAACTAAAATAAAGTGAATACAACACATATGACCTTCCTTAACATTTTTTTAAAAAATTCAATAAAAACATTCGGGTGTATGAGCTAGGATTTCTTTTATTTCGTGAAAATAAAAAAAAGTAAAGCAAATAAAAACGTAGCGATCTTTCCACAAAATTTGTCGAATTTTGGCCACAAGAGTTACTAGTGAAAATAATTTATTAGATTTTGATATACTTTTATTTCAGTTAAATTAGAAAAGTTATAATATTTATTATTGTTACGCGCCATAATTAATGCCACTAAAGCCATTTGGTATCGAGTAGCAGTACTTAGAGAGCTTTCTAGAAAATTCCATAATCATTGGAAAAGAATTACGGCTGCCTGCGGACCTGATCACCGTATTACCACCGGAATACCACCTGATGCCCCACGCAATATAACTTGGGAAACAAAATGAATGACATTTATGAGCATGTCAGAAAATTGGGCCAGCAAACGTCTCAAAAGATGAAAACACAGCCCATTTGATTATGGGGCCGATAATTCTCGGGAAGAGCATGTCTTAGGAGGGGGAAATGTTGCACGCCATAATCAATACCACTAGCGCCATCTAGTATCAATTAACAGAACGTGTAGAGCTTCCAAGAAAATTTCATACAAGAACTTTCAACACCTAGTCGGTCGGGACCGGTATGTACTCGAATATTATAGATGTTTCAGAAGAAAATGCCCTTTATAAGACTGGTATTGACCGCTACCCGAGTCATTATTGAATTTGCGATTCAAGCGAGTACTTCGAAGCGATATAACTGCGTAATAAAGTGATTTATTATTATTGTGTTTTAAGTTTTAATTGGTGTTCGGTAATTAAAGTGTCAATTTTGGTAATTCCATTGGCAGTTTTCATTGTCACGAACCCCAAGCACGTAACATTTGGTATCAGGATTGGGATACAATAATGCCAATTTACCTAAGGATGACACGAAGGGTATTCGTATCCGAAGTCAACGCCAGCAGGAGACGGACTGGAGACGATTTGATGGTGCAACGCCGCAGACGTCGGAAGTCCAGCTGCCGATCACGGAGGCCGGCCCGTCAATAGCACCTACACCTGCATCACCTGACTTAGGTGCTCTGATGATGATGCTGCAGGAGCAGGCTTGCCGACAGGAGAAACAGTCCCGTCGACATGAGAAACAGGCCCGTCGTTTGGAAGAGCAGCTCAAACGCGATAAGGAAGAGCAGATGCTCCTCATGGAATACCTTCATGCTACCTTCGGAAAAGGGAGGTAAAGGATAGGGTTGTTCAAGTAAAGGGTTGGTGTTCGGTAATTAAAGTGTCAATTTTGGTAATTCAACTGGTAGTTATATTATACGAGGTAAGCCAGGCTGCAGCTTTATTATGATTGTAGCATTAATGGGGCGGCTCGACCCGGGAAGGACCACGCTCTCACAGAATACCAGCGTAAAATAGTAGCTTAACGCTGCTGTGTTTCGTATGGTGAGTGTAGAGAACTGGAGATCCGTTTTACTGGAATCGAGACATTCCATCTTAGTCCTCAAGGGTAACAACGCATCTGCGTTTTGATTCTTAATCGAGGTTCTATGGGTTACAGCATCCACTTACCTTTACTGACTTTAATGATTTTTTTATTAATATAATTTTTTGGTCCCATAAAAATTTGGAGAACAATTTAAACCTCTATGGGGGGGGGGGGATATGATATCTGATATTAGTCAGTCACCATATGAATCAAAATATGTTTTGTATGGAGAAAGCTGCTATTATTCGTTGGTATTCTGTGTGGGAGTGGTCATTGCTCTGTCGATTCAATGTTTATTTGCGAATCACATCAGGTGGACTGTGTAGTCGTTTGTCACCATTATCATTAAAAAAATTATTACCATGAACCCCATGCTCGTAACAACACAAACAAAGTCACAATATTTCCAATATTTTAAATACACTCGTAAGATTGCCGTAAAGGTAAACAGGAAACAGGAACAGCAATCGGCTTGAAAAAATATATTAACATATACTCGTATTTTTATATATATATTTTGCTTATACTTTGACTTTACTTTTATTTATTTATATTGATTAGAACATTTTATAAAACATAAATTTGACGACTCTGTAGCTCAGTAGCTAAGCATTTGAATGCGGCACTGAAGGGCCGCGAGTTTGAGTTCCGCAAGGAACAACGTTTAGTATAGCGTACAAATGATTGTTACTTGACGAAAGTTCTTCTTCATTCATATAGGATCGACATATGTTTTTCGCATATCTGATAATACCGTAAGGCGAAATGGGCAGGTAGTATTGTATGAAAATAAGGAAAAATAAAACTGACATTTATTAAAAAGTAAAAGCCGACTTCAAAAAATAAAAAGAATAAAATAATAAAAAATATTGGTTGCCTGTAAAGTCGGTATACGGGCGAAAGTTTTACGTGACAACGACTCTCTCAATCTCTCTCTCTCGCTCTTAGGCGGGCTAACTGTGCTCGAGTGGAAGGGACGCGTGCCTTTCACTTTTTATGTCTGTCTTTCTCGCTCTTAGGCGGGCTAACCATGCCCGAGTGGAAGGGACGCGTGCCTCTCACTCGCTCTAATTGTGAGCGCATAACGTGAGCGGAGCGTAACGCAGTTTCTTGAAGTGTCACCCGGCAAACCAATTTATAAGACGTTGTCACGTCAAAAGCAACATTTGGGTTGAAGCTATTATGCAATTTTTTTTATTCTTGAAGTGAAGACATCTCTTTTGGGATGGGCAAATAGCAATAAACTCGAGTGACCTTCAAGTTCGGATACATTTAAAGAGATGTGTGTGTGTGTATATAAGAGAGCTTTATACAAAAGAGTTATAAACATATACATATATACCTCTTTTGGGATGAGAAAAAAGCACTGAATTCGCGTCACCGTAGCGTTCAACTACATACATATATACAAAAATAATATTTATACATTTGTAAAACTAAGAAGTTTTCACTTTCGACGAACAGTCCTTCGACTGGTAGTTCTTTTCGGGTATTTGAATTTTGCATTGTCCACTTCTGAACCCTTTTTATTTTTATTCCTTTATTTCAGCCTTTGTAGTCTACTGCTGAACATACACCTACAACATGGGGATATTTCTCAAAGTTGCCAGCTCAACAACCTCATTTTATAGTATTTGGAGTTAGAAAGGTGCTGGTACCCATTTCAAGTTGCATTTACCTCTATCGTCTCACAGGATGTCGCAGGATACATGATATAGGGTACGTAAAGGGTTATTTTTCTCTTTACCCAGCATACTGAGGAATGAGTAATTAATAGACTGTTATATATGTAATATTATTAGTTACAATTTTCTATTTTTACAAGTTATTTTTCTTTTTGCTGGAAAAAAGGTAATTCACAAGGCTGCGTGCTACCATTAACGCTGTTTTTTCTGCATATCAATAGCATGTTGCAAACCGGTAACATTCATTGCTCTGTAGACGACAGCACTGGTGATGCTTTGTACACCGGCCTTACCAATATTTCTCGGGAAAACGAGGCAGAGTACGGGGATAAACTTGTGACTTAAGTCGAAACTTTGATGAACAATGTCTCGGACTGGGGGTGACTAAATCCAGTCCAGTTTAATCCCCGTCCAGTTTAATCGTTTAAGACAAAAGTTTGCGCGTTTACCGCTAAAAACCCCTTTTCGTGGTATTTCCTTAGTTTCAAGGCACTCCCCTTGTTGCCTCAGCCAGTGTTGGAGTCTTTGGCGTCGACATATCGAGTGACGTGCAGTTTCGTGGTCACTTGGAAGAGAAGGCCAAATTGGCCTCTAAAAAACTTGACGTGCTCAGCAGAGCGGGACAGTATTTCATGCCGGCTAGAAGGCGCAGGTTCGGCCGCGCATGGAATACCATCTCTGGGCCGGGGTTCCCCAGTGCCAGCTACTTCCATTTGATCGCATCCAGCTCAGAGCTGTTCGAATCATCGGTGAACGAGCTTTTCCAATCGGCTTAACTCACTGGCACTGCGAAGAGATTTTGCATCACTTTGCGTATTTTATCGCACTACCACGGGGAGTGCTTTGAGGACTTCTTCGAGCTAATTCCAACCGCACAATTTCACCATTGCACAACGCGACAAAACTCGCGATACCACCCATTCCATCTAGATGACTGATACAGGATCTGGATACAGGAATTAAAATATTTTGCTTTACATTGCGGAAAAATCGATTCTAGTTTTTACTCAATGATTTGAGATTTGGTGACATTGTGACAAGGAAAGAAAGAATAAAGACTGAACATTTGGCATCAATTCGAAACGTTTTCGAGATCTTTGTCCAAAGTTACTGAAATGCGTGTACAACTTTTGAGGACCTAACAGTAGATGAAAGTTAGTTGCCTTTCGGAGTAGATGTGGTTTTCGCCAGTATATTCCATCAAAACTGGCCAAATATCGAATAAAGTATATGCTTTAGTAGACGCAAAAACATATTGCACAATTCATTTAGACATTTACTGTGGTAAACAACCACATTTTAGTCCTTTTCCGGTCAGCAAAAAACCCTATTACCTTGTCGATCGTGACTTGGTGGAGCCACGCTGCAGCTATTTTATGGCTGTAGTACGAATGGGTCTGCTCGACCTGGGAAAGACCACGCTCTCACGGAATACCAGCGTAAATAACATGTTAATACTGCTCAGTGTTTCGTATGGTGAGCGTAGAACGTGTTTTTACTGGAAACAAGGCATTCTATCTTAGTCCTCAGGGGTGACAATGGATTCTTAATTGAGGATAAATGTAGATGTCTATAGGCCACAAAATCCACTTACAACCAGGTGGACTGTGTGCTCGTTTGCCATCCTTATTCTATAAAAAGTGGTGAACTGCGTTTCTGTATCTTCAAGAAAGATAACAATGGACATTTTTTTACCAGTTACGAAGCAACTGAAAATTTACTGCTCAAACATAAACTAACAGTATTTGGTAATTCAAGGGCCAATAAAACTTTCATTCCACTGTGTTTCAAGCTATCATTCGAGGAACATGTTTCACAATTTGGTTTCCAAAAATATATCACTCTGGTTTCTTAATACCAAAGCCACGCATATCATGATCAATAAATAGATTAGGATACCATAAACCAGCAAAAACCATCCATGATTACACTTTACAATAAAACTAAATGTAGAGTGGATGTGGTGGATAAACTCGCGAGGATATGGAGTATCTCGAAAATCTAGGCGCTGGCCACTCCTATGTTTTTTACACATTTTGAATAATTGTATTAAAACAGTAATAACGAATCATAGAAGGAGGTTTATTCGCGATTTAGGAATGGCACTGATAGACGAGCGTTTGAGAAACCGTAAAGACAATCCACGGATTTCGAAGGATTCTCGTAAGCACATATATGATTTACTTGGTGAAACTCCTCAGCAGCCACTAAATAATATATTTTTATATATATTTATATATATATAATAGCAAGATCTAAAACAAGGTATTCAAAATGCGACAGGAGTAAAGATCGAAAGACCAAGTACAGTGGTAAAAATGTGAAGTACCTATGTGCTTAGAGCGCGAACCCACATTTTTACTATGGACTTACCACGAAGACTGAATATATTAAGCTATCTCTCAACGTTTTTTTTTTTTATTTTCTATTATGTCGGCTTTTAAAATAAAGGATATAAAGATTTTTCAAATTTCTTTTTAATTAATATAGGCTATGTCAAATAACAGTAAAATTTTTAGTTTGTGAAAAAACTCACTTTTTATTTTTTTATATAAGAATATTTAAATTATTATTTTATTTGATTAGTTTATTTCATTTTTATCCAATAATAAATGAAAAACACTTTATTTACACATATAAAACAAACCAAATAAACCAATAATAAGCTGTATAATTTATGCCAATTTTTTTACTTATAAGAACTGTATAAGCGCTTATACCTACCTCCTCTATACAGCCAGAAAATACAGCTTCTAGTATAAAAACTAATTTCAATAATGTTAAACTGAATAAAAAGGTGAAGTTTTTGGAATATTTTGTTCGTACAATTATTATTATTATTAATTTGTATATTATGTTGTATTTTATCTCTTGAATAACTTTTATCTGATGATAGAATAATAAGCTCTTAGTTAAGTTTTCAATGAGATTTAGCTGTTAAATTTTAGTCACAGAAACTAATTAATTTAGCAAATGAAAATAGGATCGTGTTATCAAGTAATTACTCAAGTAATAGCTTCTGTTCAACCCATATCAATGTTACAGAATTGACTATCTCGACGTTTGTTAAGATTTGAATATCGAGTCTTATACAATCTATCAAATTAAACTGCCAAGATGTATTCAAGGGGTATCATATAGCTTTTGATGCTTTTCCGTAACAGTTTTGACTAAAAGACAAACTAATTTAACTTGATACTTACCCCAAGACAATTGATAGATCCTTTTTGGTAAGACTTGCGCTTTGATTACTGTTTACGTCTTGTTTATAATGCGAAGTTATTAAATCACCATTTATTGTAGGTCAAGAAGAGATAGATATCAAGAAATCCATACAGTATTCCTCATAATAATAAGAATGTCTTCCAAACCGAATTCCTCTTATAATGGCTAGTCTCAACGGAGACTAAAGCCATCTGAGCAGCAACATACGATTATAATATACAAGTATGTACGCAACTGTCTCTACTCCCTCACTCTCATATTCCAATAGGACTGCAATCTGATATGACTGAAAAAATCAGGCACCGGAGCAATAGTAATACACTAGCTCGAAATTGGGTAGGTCATATGGCAGCTTAAGTTGAGTTTTTTATTTTGAAATACCATGTGATGGTAAGTCATTTACAGTTCATGAAAACCTGGAGTCAAATTTAAACAAAGAATGCAACAGATGCGTTGTCACCTCAAAATGCCTCTTAACCTGCAATTATTCTAACACTCGTTACTCTTCAGACTGTATAGCTTTTATAAAGTTATGTTATTTATAATACTAAAGTAAAAAACGAGTTATTATTGCAATTATGGTAAATAGCTTCTATAGCCTATTGAAATCTGCAACCAATGTCAAACAAAGAAATATGTTTGTTGTTACCACTGAGAACCAAGTTTAAGACAACCAAAAATTATGTCAGCTGTCTATTATACCTTTCAAACTGAAGAATAGCTGTGCCGGTAAGTATCTATTCACTTACATTATGTAGTGCGTTTGCCAAACGAAACAATTATAGAAAATATTTCCTCCTATGGCGTTACCTATGGGGCCTATGTTCGGCAGTGGAGTTTTGAATAACTGAAATAAATTAATAAAAGTAATCGCACAGAAATCATGTTTGGGCTTATAAAAAAAAACTGCAAAGGACGAGAATGGCAAACGTCTCACTTTTTGAACATATAGGCTTAAATATTACAAATGTGTTATGCTCAATCAACTTTCTCTCGTCCTTCTCAACGATCGATAACATCTTGAACGAACGTGACCAGATTACTGATATATGTGGCGAAGTGTTATGATAACGAACCGTGAAACATAAGCGAAGTAATCACATATATAAGCTTTTAAATTCTCCTGCACAAGTATCATTGTACAAGAGTGTATTCGCGTATGCATTGATATAAAAATAATTGAACATTATAATTTTATATTTTAAACAAGCGATCTCCCCGGCTTCGCACGGGTAATATCTGAATTCTAAACCATCACCAGTATAATATATTGGACTAAGACTTGATTTCATAAAATATAAATTCATATTTACACATACACTCTTATACCTGATACCAGGATAGGTAGGTAGAGAATACGTACTACTTGGTATGATCCTGACACACCTCGCCCACTTCTTTGACACTCACATAATATTTTAGAGAGCAATTTGCATAAAATTAAGACACGATTAATTATTTGTAAAAAATAATTCTGTCTCTCTGTTTGGCTGTCTCTCAAACCAAAATAATCTTCCGAATGACTGTACCGGTTATGATGAGCATTTGCGAACAGTTAGACAGTACTGCCATGAGTGATTTAAGCTAATAAGGTCGGGAAAAGGTTTATTCGTATTTTGTTCAAAAAAATTTATAAAATTTATTTATTTGTACTGTTTGATTCTGGCTCTTTTTAATATCAATCAATATATATATATATATATATATATATATATATATATATATATATATATATATATATATATAGGAAAAAATAAAAAGTGAAAAACACTTTCCCGTCATTTTTTAATTGTTTTTCTGTCCGCCAAAATGAGTTAATCTAACGAATAAATTAGATACTTTCTGAAGTTTTATTACAAAAAGAAAAAAATGAAACTCAAGTCGTAAAAAAATTGTGACGTATATGGAACAAATTCGTATCAGTAACGTGCGAAAAAGATCTTGGGTCAAGCGGTAGTCAAGCTCCACAGGCTGTAGTGCTCTTTTATCATGATAACGCCAGACTACACTCATCTTTGGCCACTCAGCAAAATTTGGGAGAGCTGGTTGGGAAGTTTTAATGTTTTCTTTTATTCAGATTTTCACCTGTTTCGGTCTCTTCAGAATACTTTGTGTAGTGTTAGTTTACCATCCAAAAATTCCATGATTTCTACAGCAAAGGGTCTATGTAGTATGTACTACCTACAAGATGGCGAAAAGTTATCGAACAAAATGGCACTTACCTATATATTACAATTAAATGTAATTAAAATTTGAAAAAAAAAGTCTTAAATTTGTAAATAAAATAAGCAGAAAATTTTTCTTCGACCTTTTATAGTTTATCAGGAGAGATTTTTCTTCAGAAAAATTGATGAAATAAATGATCATCGATAACAATCTTAATTAATCTAAGTTGCGTCGCATCAATCGCAACCAGGCGAAGTGAGAGCGGGTATCTAGTCTTCAATTTATCTTAAAATACACTTTATGAGATGGTTTTAGGGCAAGGAGGTGTCCGCCGCATTGCCCGAATGCGTGTTGGCGAACTTCACATGTCTTCGAAATATTATATATTTATTTTTCAACATGCAGGTTTCCTCACGATGTTTTCCTTCACCGCCGAGCACGTGGTGAGTCAGCACTTAAAATTTCAATTAACAATTTCATTGGTGCCGGCGGGGATCGAACCCGGGTTGCTCGCGTACTCCCTAAATCCTCTCAGAAATGAGAGGAGGCCTGTGCCCAGCAGTGGAACAAGTATATAGGCTGTAACTTTACTTTTTTTACACTTTATGAAATACTAATATCTGTTGAGTATATTTAATTTTATCCTTAAACACATGAACCATCTGGACTAGCGACGCGGTCTCATCTCGCGTGACAAGTGAGTGTGTAAAGCGTATATTGTACCCAGTTATACGTGGTAAAGCCATGCTGCAGTTATATTAAAAGTATAGTTGTAGCACGAATGGGTTTGCTCGACCGGGGAAGGACCACACTCTCACAGCATACCAGCGTAAAATAGTAGCTTAATGCTGTGTTTCGTATGGTGATTGAAGAGAATCGGAGGCCCTTTTTACTGGAAACGAGGCATTCCATCTTAGTCGTCACGGTTGACAATGCATCTACATTTTGATTCGTAATCGAGGATAGATGTAGATGTCTATGGGCCACAACAACGACTTACCATCAGGTGGACTGTGTGCTCGTTTGTCACCCTATCTTATATAAAAAAGTTATGTGTGTTTGTCACATACTTCTTCCCGATTTTACTACTATTATTACACAAGTCTATTACCAAACGAGGAATCCCATTCTAATAGGAATCGTTACGCTTTTCAAGCTTAATAGCGATCGCCTTATTGTAAATTCTTAAATTATATATATTTTGAAAACTAAGGTATCAGAAATATTTATTAATATTTAAAATATTTCTAAAATGGATTAAGTAATGAACCTGTTATAAGTAGTTTTAAAAAAAAATAGATATTGAATTTTCGTGTATTTGTGGAATACCATAAAAAATTTTAATAAAGAAAACGTCGATTAAAACTACTTTTACGGATTTTATCGCGTTTTATTTATATTAATTTTAATACCCGACGATTCCGGTGCTTTCCAGCACCCAAGGTCACGAGGGCTGAGGTGACTGTAGCCGGATTGTTAATTTCTTTGATTTCGGTGACTCACATCGAGTCACCTCAGTCGCGCGTGGAACCATGAGGTGGCTGGCCTTAAAGCGAGCAGAAATTCTCAGCGCTGAAGAAGAAGTCAGTTCTTTCCATCCGTCAGAATAATACCCGAAACGTCGGGTATTAAAATTAATATAAATAAAACGCGATAAAATCCGTAAAAGTAGTTTTAATCAATGTATAGTGTTCGCGTAAATATAAGAAATCATTAAAGAAAACGTCGTTATTGATACAAAATAACAAACTATCGTTAATAGAATCTCTTCGGCACTATATTTGCGTAATAGCTTTTAGTAAAAAGGGTCTAACAGCTACGGAGATTAATGACATGCGTATTTTATTCGCCCAGACTCTAGCAGATGGTGTGATAATATATTGGGTGATGTTTCAGAATGACTGCAATACATTTTCACGTTTGTTACAACTTCATTTACTACAACATGGTATACTAAAAGCATCACCGCATTTTATAGAAAAATAAATAAATAAATAAATAAAATAAAAATGCTTTTACTTCATGGCTCGCACAATTAATTTACATTATGCTTATAATAATATATTTTGATGATAATATATTTTAACCCTTTCAAACAATCTTTACATTTCTGTTTTAAATTAAATATTAGATATAGTAATTAAATTCTTATCTTATTTTTTTAAAATACATATAAATGTTCGTTTTAATACAGATTTAAAACATAAAAATAAAATTAAAAATTGAAAAAAAAATAGTTTTATAGAAAACATACCTAATTTATTTAGATTGTTATATTTATTGTATAATAAAACAAAATATTTTAATAATAAAATAGTAAGACGAAGTTTAATTTAGAAGTTACAGCTACAACTATACTACCAGGCACAGGCATCGGGACGTATAGATACGTCCCGATGCCTGTGCCTGGCCTGGCCTTTTCTTATTTCTCAGGGTTTTAGTACGAACAAGTGTCCACCGTGCTGTCCCAGTATATATGTGTAGGGTGTAGGTATATCGGGTATCCGTTAATGAGTAAATAACCTTGAAATAGCATGCGATAAACCTTATGGCCTTTATAAAAAATACAAAGAAAATTTATCCCAAGAAGCAGCTAAGATAAGATTTTTAGAAAAAAAAAACTTTCTTTATTACCACCTTATTTTAAATTTTTCTTTACGATGGCCATGAATGAATGCCATCGCTTATTTTTTTGTTATAACATATATATATATATATATATATATATATATATATATATATATATATATATATATATATATATTGTATAGATACGTCCCGATGCCTGTGCCTGGCCTGGCCTTTTCTTATTTCTCAGGGTTTTAGTACGAGCAAGTGTCCACCGTGCTGTCCCAGTATATATGTGTGGGTGTAGGTATATCGGGTATCCGTTAATGAGTAAATAACCTTGAAATAGCATGCGATAAACCTTATGGCCTTTATAAAAAATACAAAGAAAATTTATCCCAAGAAGCAGCTAAGATAAGATTTTTAGAAGAAAAAAACTTTCTTTATTACCACCTTATTTTAAATTTTTTCTTTACGATGGCCATGAATGAATGCCATCGCTTATTTTTTTTGTTATAACATATATATATATATATATATATATATATATATATATATATATATATATATATATATATATATATATATATATTATTTAAAATAAGAAAATGTGGTTGCCAACAGGCTTGCCAAGCGGGGCAACGATGGCAAATAACCCTCCTATGAGACCATCTATGGAGGACACTTAATTCAGCAGTGGACTTCAATAGGCTGTAACAGTAACATGTCTGTATGCTTACAGACATGTTACCATTATTTTAGGCATTATTATGAATGCTTATTTAATGCGGGATTCAAACCCACGGCCCGGTCAATACCCTAACGAGTCGCCGCTGTTTAATAGCACTTTGATCACTTTAAATAAAAGCGAAACAAAAACTATTAGCTATTTATCTCCCTGTGCAGTAAAATCATAATTTGATATCTGATAGACGTCTTCTTAGATTTTTACAAAAATAATTTTCTAGATTAGTTTTCTGCATATTACTTCGAAGAATTGAAAGAAAAAAAATGTGTCATCTCACTGGGTGCATACACGATGCTCTCGTTGCGTTTATTTCAGTATAAGATTTGAAATTATAATAAAAGCGTTAAAAAAAAACTAAAAAGAAAAAAACCTTGATGACCCTTATAATAATTTCATTTTGTCTTTGCCATCCTGATCAGGATACTAGAATAAAGTTATTATAGTTTATTGCCAGCGGTCTTTGAAGTTCTCAAGTCGATCAGCCGTCTACAAATTGGTGAATATTACTTAATAAGATTCCGTTACATAAATAGCAGATACACGCGAACCTAATAAAAGCTTGTTAAAATATCTTTGGAGAGAATTCGGTGGGCTATATGACGTGGCGGAACGTTTGACATACATTTTTGTGGTTTCCACTCCAGTTTTTCACAAGTTTCCACTATAGTAGAAAGTTGATGATATAGTAGAAATGCATGTATATGTTGTGCATGCATTTGGCTGTCGTCGACTATGGCCGACACGTATCAAATCGAGGCGCATTGAATCGAGTCGAGTCGCATTTGTTCCGTTTTTCGGTTATAATAGGCGAATCGAGGTAGATCCGGTTATGATATAGCAAGTCGTGCCCGTAAGTGTGGGTAGCATATTTAAAAGTGGTAGAGCCATGCTACACCTATATTATGCTTGTTGCACGATTGGCTCAGTTCAACCGGGGGAGAACCACGCTTTCACATAAAACTAGTGTAAAATAGCAGTTTAATACTGCCGTGTTTCGTGACGTGAGTGCCACTTACTATCAGGTTAATGTGTGCTTGTTTATTACTTATTATATTAAAAAAAAAACTTTCTGCGAGAAAGAAGTGGTGAGCTTCCAAACACTATATCACCATTAGTAAATATTTCAAACTAAAACACACGAATAGTTTGAAGAACTGCACCATTTCTGTACACTGAATACATATTTGAAAAGTTACTGAAATATATTGAAATATCGATATAGTGCCAAAACTACAATTATTAGAAACTTTGCCTGTCTATCTTAAGACGGAATGCGCGCACAAAATTCTTGAACGAATTTGACGGGAATTTTAATAATGTTACGTAGAGTCCGAACCGTTAGAATAAACGGTATTACATCATCATGCTATATTTTATAGGGATTTTCTTACTTTTACTTTTCTTATTTTTACTTTCCTAATTATCAGGATACTTAATACATTTAACGTACAAAATATTGGAAGCTTTCAACATTATGTTATTAAGTATTTCCGTCATTCGACAGAGCCTAAAGGTGCGATTCGAACTGCAAACTTAGAAAGTGACAAGTTTGAATCCGCCATTCGGCTACTGTAATGAATTACTCGTAACACAAGCGTTTATAAGCTTACTTGGAGTGGTTAACGTGAATGTTATTAATTTTAATACTCACGCCTGTCACCCAGAGGCAGAGACTACAGAATTCCATTTGGCACGATCCTGACACACCTCTCTCGCCTCCTTCACATCCATATACCGACGCATACATGCTCGTCGATTAAGGGTACTCCTAATTTGGCGCGTTTGCAATAAATCGTCAATTTGGTCGATAAATTTTCGCCTAGCGCGTCCCTTTCCGACTCTGCCATTCACTTCTGCAACATAAATTTTCTTTGTCACTCTTTCCTTATTGATTCTTTCCACATGACCAAACCACCGAAGCATTCCTTTCTTAATCCTGGTCACAACATCATCTTGCAAACCACACTCTTCTCTTATCACACAATTTCTTACCTTGTCATTCAGATTCAGCCCTAACATACTCCTTAACTAATAGTAGAAGTAATTCTACTCTTGTGCTTCTTCTGCCACACCCAACTTTCACTACCATACGTTAAAGTAGGGACCAACACAGCATTGTGAATTGCCATACGTGCCTTTTTCGACATATTTTGACACTTCACAATAGAGTGTAGGGCCCCATTCACTCTATTTCCTGCATTCACTTGTCGTTCTATATCCTTATCACATCTCCCACCCCTGCTTAATACGAAACCCAGATATACATACTCATCTACTTGCTCGATCAACTCCCCTTCTATTTTTATTTCACATATCGTCTTATTTTCTTCTCTTTCGAAAACCAGAACTTTCGTCCTACCTGCGTTCACATTGATACCCCTTTCTTTTAATGATCTGTTCATTAATGTAACCATCATTTGCAGCTCAGCCGCCGACTATGCAAGAATAAGTTGATCATCGGCAAACAAAAGGTATTTGACGGTTAACTCACCCATTCTTAATCCGCATTCTTCAACTTTCAAATTTTGCAAACAACTGTCCATAAATAGGTTGAACAGCCACGGGGAAGCCACACAGCCCTGTCTGACACCTTTATGGATGCCAAACCAGTCCGAGTAGACCCGATCATAGAGTAAAGCGACAGAAGCCTTGTACAAGCACAATGCCTGTATCAAGCCAGAGTTCAACCTGTAGCAGCCAGATTAATCAAACCTAAACGGGAATAAATAATATATACTCCGCTGCTACCATAACGCGGAAGGCGAGAATAAATAAAAAAAACATTTTATTTCCTAATTATTCTTGGCTACTGAGATACTGCGGACTGTATATAGATAATTTGACGTTCTTATAAAGAAACAAGAAGCAGCCGCAAATATCATTCAGCGCCACACCGACTTCACACGCCGCTATCGTCACGTATCCGTCGACCAATGGCGAGCCGTTTCTTCAACGCCGCAGTTCGTTTCCTCTTGCTGTTCCGGAGCTGTATTCCACACCGCCGCCGCCCGCCGACTACGCGTGCGCACTTTTTTTTTTTTTTTTTTTTTTTTTTTTTGCGCCCGAAGCAAATATGGGCAACCCTCCGGAAAGCGGGGGAGGGAGGTGGTGAATGCTCATAGCATACCACGCAGCCGGCTGCGTGGTTATGTGGCGACTTTTACCCACTAAACACCACCTTTTAGGAAATGGCTTAACGATCTGACTGGAGATCTCTAAGCCGTATACGAACGCGACCCTCCTTGGCAGAAAGGAGGGCGCAGGGCGTGCGCACCGATCTGCATGTCTTATATAGCCCGGTCCAGCGACGTAGCTTCGTGAACAACAAACAAGTCTCACGCCGGGAAACGAAACGTAGATAATTGTATATTTTAAATAGTTTTCATTGGTCATAAAATAAGCAATATAATTGGCTAGGCAAAATATTAATTGTTACCATTGGCAAATCAATAGTGAGCCAGCCATATAAATATAGGCAAGGTTGATGCAAAATATATTCCATTCCGAATCCCATTCGACAGTACATTCATAAACATAGACAGTAGTTTCATTTCTCCACCTTGAAGAAAACCACTCGGAGTCTGTTAATAGTGGACAGTTCGTCTCCACTATTACAGTGGTGACCCCGTACGAACACCGAGGGGGAAGATCCGGTACGAACACCAAGAAGGAACACCCTGCGACGTACCACTACTATTGCACGAACACCGCGAAGGAAACCCGTACGAACACCGAGAAGGAAGACTTCAGTTTATATAAAATCAGTGTAATCAAGCCGTCATTATGGAGCAGGAGGCAAACACATATACATCAAACCCGGTAAAGGAACCAGAAATCGCCGGTATATCTCTATCGTTAAGAATACCACCGTTTTGGAGAGACAAACCACGACTTTGGTTCGTCAGTTTTGAAGCCGCAACGAATGGTTTAAAGAAGAGCCAAGCGCAATTAGCACAGATGGTGATAGCCCAACTTGAGAAACAAGACATCGAACAAATTGCGGACCTGTTGTACAACCCACCAGCAGTCGACCAGTATAATTCACTGAAGGATCGTCTGATCTCCGCATACGAAGAATCCGACAGTCGACAGCTACAGAAACTTCTATCAGAAATAGAACTTGGAGACCAGAAACCCACACAACTCCTACGCAAAATGCGTACTTTGGCGCGAGATAAAGTTCCGGATTCAACACTACGGCTAATGTGGGTAAACCACCTACCACCACATATTCGATCGGTAATAGCAGTCAGCGAAACATTCAGCATGCAGACGAAGCTCGACGAACTGGCACTCCTGGCGGACAAGATGATCGAAAACAGCAGTAGCTCACACATATCGATCATCGAAGGCACTTCAACAAAGGCCAATGATACCCAGTTTCTTCTCGAAGAAATTCGGAAGCTATCATTCGAAGTCGCCGCGCTCAAAGCTTCCCAGCATCATACCTTTTACCAGCAACAGTACAACCAGCGCAATCAGCAACACCGAAGAACACCTTTTCGTCGCAACCGCTCTGAAAGTAGAAGTCGAATAAGCACAACATCAAGATCCCCTTACTGCTACTATCATCGACGTTTCGGGGTCGAGGCAAGAAAATGCACAGCACCGTGTACATTCAAAAATGAAAATACGAATACGGAAAACTAACTAGTACGCTCGATGCGACGGGATCCAGCGTAACAGCAAAGTCCTACCGTCTTTTCGTCACCGATAAAAAAAGCAAGCTTACTTTCCTTATCGACACCGGAGCAAATATCTCAGTGTTACCGCCGAAGCAAGGACAAAAGTTGAAGCCACTAGATTTTCAACTCTATGCAGCAAACAATACGGTTATTCCTACATATGGAGAAAAAACAATGGAACTTGATTTTAATCTACGCCGACCATTCAAATGGAGATTTATCGTCGCTAAAGTCAGCAAACCAATCATCGGTGCTGATTTTCTTCAACATCACCAGTTGGTCGTCGACATCAAAAATAGAAGAATCATCGACGGGAAAACCAATCTTGCATCTCAGTCTTTTGTACAAGCAACCAATCTGCCCACAATAAGAAGCATAGATGTGCAACAACCGTATCACAAGATCCTCGAAGAATACCCTGGTATCACAAGAATAACTTCAATGAAATTAACACCGAAGAACGACGTTGAGCATTTCATCGACACCAATGGACCACCACTTCATTGTCGTGCACGTCCAATCGCACCACACCTATACGAGCAAGTTCGAAAGGAATTCGAAAACATGATTGAGCAAGGAATATGCCGTCCAAGCAAAAGCCCTTGGTCATCACCACTTCACATTGTACCGAAGAAGAACGGAGAATTACGAGTTTGTGGAGATTACAGAAGACTGAATTCATTACCACTCCTGACCGCTACCCAATACCGCGAGTCAGGGATTTCACTCATCAACTATCAGACAAGACTATATTCTCCACCATCGATCTCAACCGAGCTTACCAACAAATAAGAGTCCGCGATGAAGACATAGAGAAGACAGCAATAATTACCCCAATGGGATTATTCGAATTCCCAAGAATGATCCCAGGATTAAAGAACGGAGGTCAAACTTTCCAAAGATTCATACACGAAGTACTTCATGGACTGGATTTCGTTTTCGCATTTATTGATGATCTCCTTGTTGCAAGCCCTGATAAGGAAACGCACGAAACCCATCTACGCACCGTGCTACAGCGATTAGAATACAACGGAATCACAATCAACCCTTCGAAATGCATATTTGGACAGCAAGAAGTTCAATTTCTTGGTTTCACCGTCAGCAAGGAAATGAATTCAGTGTTTGCCATAGCACATCCCTATCCACTCTGTCATAGGCCTATTCCAAGTCCATGAACGCACAAAAAACCTTTTGGTTTTTTGTCCAAAATCTTTTCCGTGATCATGCGCATGGAAAAGACTTGATCTGTACATCCCATTCCCTTTCTAAATCCTGCTTGCACATCCCAAATTTTTTCATCAGTTTCTTTCATGACCCTTTCAATCAGTACCTTAGCATACAGTTTTCCCACAATGCTAAGAAGGCTGATATCACGGTAATTTTTATAGTCTTGCTGCGACCCTTTTTTATATACTGGGACTATAACGGCTTTGCACCAGTCTACCGGTACCCGCTTCAGTTCCCAGCATAAATTAAACAAGGTGTGCAGCAGGCCTGCCACCACTACCTCTCCAGCTTAGGATTTCGAGTGAAACTCTATCATATCCGGTAGCCTTACCTGCTTTCATGCTTTTCATTGCTTTTATTATTTCATCTATACTTATCTCGCTACCTCTTTCCTCTTTTTTCCAAATTTCTACTTCATTTAGTTTATACGTTGTCTCTTCGATCATAAACACGCTTTCAAAATATTCCTTCCATCTCTTTAAACTCAAAACTTCATCATTCAGAATATTGTCATTCTCGTCTCTTATAGCATTCATTATAGGCTGTTTTGAATGTCCCCTGGCAGTTCTTACGAGTTTCCAGAACACTTTAATATTTGCCTGGAAGTTATCCGATATTCTTCTATCATTCTTATCCGTTCTTTCTTGCTCTTATTTAGATGTCTAAAGACTGCCTTTTTTCTTTCAATATCATCATTCGTACTGCTAGAATTACCAGCCTTTGTTGCTAGTAAATCTAGCCATGCTTTTTTCTTTGCTTCAACTTCTATACGTATCTCATCATCCCACCATAACGTATTATTTTTCCTTTCATTCATTCTCTTACTAACACCACATACTTTTGTAGCTGCATCCACTAAACCTTTCTTAACATTTTGCCATACATTCTCCACGTCTAACTCATTCATACATAATTCATCCAAACCTTATATTTTCTTAGATATCTTCTTATTGGCTTAGACATGTTTGAAACGTAGACCCCTAGCACAAACAACTTCTTTAAACCCACTTTTATTCGTATCCGTAGCAGTCTTGGGCTTACACATTCATACTCTTTCACACATTGGCCCATTCTTTCTGAAAGGATGATACCTACTCCCTGGCATGCCCGCTCAATCTCGTCAACAGCAGACCAGTATGTGGTATACATGCCATCTGTAGTGACATTCTTCCCCTTCCGTTTCGTCTCATTTACACAAAACACATCTATTCCTCTATCATACATCATATCGCATAGTTCACCCATTTTATCATTCATTGTTCCACATACATTCAACGTAGCTAGACGGGGCTCTGCGATCCACTTTTCGCCCCTCCGGGAGACAGAACGTGACGGGTGGCGAACCTCGTCGCCTTATTATTTTTCATGAAGTATTATTTTTGAAAAAAACACAAAACAAATAATCCATGTCTTTTATCCGACTATGATAATATAAAGAGTTGAGTTGTATTTTTCTTATATTTACTTGAGTGTTAATAATACAATTATTATACAAATATGTCAATGCCTAATCACACTATACACACAAACACACATACGATTTAATGTTATATATTTATGTTCATAAAAACTTACACTTAAACAATGTAAATAATTGTTTTGATATTTGTGAAAAAATCTTACTTCAGTGAACAAACACGACATAAAGCTGTGGTATGTTAAATTCATTTATCAAGAGAAAAAGCTTTCTCTTTTCTATAAGGAGTCACGTATTGCGTACGATTTGAGGAATCATTCAATTTTTCTTCTACTTTTTCCCATTATATGGAATGTGATTGATGAGAGCTTGGGGAGTAAATGTTTCAATGCACATATCATATTTATTTTAGATTGAGAACCTTTATTATTATATAAAATATATTCTTTTATGTAATGCTAAGCTTACTGACTTATTATTTGTTAAAACTCAGTTATTATACGATTTTTTTATAAAATAAAGATGAAAAACGCAAACTACTCCATGGCATAATGTTTTGCAGTACTGAGGGCTGCGGGGTCGAATCCCATACTTAACAAGTACTATCTTTATTGCCTATAAAAAAGCTCCAGTTTTGGATGTTAACTGATTTTTTTCTTGTAAAATTTATGAATGTTAACTGACTCCACGTTACAGGAGAAAATCTCAGTTTGGGGGCAACGTTTATTAAAGCAAATGGTAAAATTAAAAATGTTGTACAACCGACGCATTATTAAAGATAACTCAAAAATACTGGTCAGATCTTGATGAAATTCAGATTGGACCACAAGAAAAGTTTCAGCTTTTAAATAAAATAAAAAATCAAAAAAACGAGTTCCCAAAAGAAAGTGACACGTAAAAATTACAGTAGAATTGAGCATCTCCTCCTTATTAGAAGTCGGTTAAAAATATAAACGTACCTATTTACATTCCACATAATGGCAATGTAATCGTGTGCCTCATAGGCCCTTCTATCCTTTATAAGATAAAAATCAAAATGTGGAAGCATTGTCATCGCTGAAACAGAGATAGATTGTCTACTTGTAAAAAGAGTAGGTATCCGGTTTATTACACTAATAATACGAAACATAACACCATTAAGCTGCATATGTATGCAAATATTCTGTGAGAGCGTGGTCCTTCCTCGGTCAAGCTGACACATTCGCACTATCTGACTATATCTGCAACATCGCCCCATCATGTGTAAATGTAAAACGTAATATGTCTTAATTGTGGAAAAGTCATCATAATCATCATTACAGCCCTTCACAAGTCCACTGCTGACCATCGGCCTCCCCCAAGTAATGCCACAAAGCACGGTCCTGAGCCACCTGCATCCATCGACTTCTTGCATGTCTTACCAGGTCGTCACTCCATCTAGTGGGGGGTCGCCCTACACTTCGCCTACCGGTACGAGGCTGCCACTCGAGAACTTTTCTTCCCCATCGGTTATCGGTTCTTCGAGCTATATGGCCGGCCCATTGCCACTTCAGCTTACTAATCCGTTGGGCTATGTCGGTCACTCTGGTTTTACTGCGGATATCCTCATTTCTGAGTCTATCACGCAGAGAAACTCCGAGCATAGCCCTCTCCATAGCTCGCTGAGCGACCTTAAGCGTCCTCATACGGCCAGCAGTGAAGGACCACGTCTCAGATCCGTAAGTCATCATTGGCAACACGCACTGGTTGTACAATCTAGTTTTTAGAGATTGAGGTATACCTGACGAAAAGATATGCCGTAATTTCCCGAACGCTGCCCAGCCGAGTTGAATCCGTCGATTGACCTCTCGGTCGAAGTTGGACTTACCTAGTCGGACTATTTGTCCCAGGTAAACGTATTCGTCAACAACTTCGAGCATAGTGCTCCCAACAACTACCGGCATAGGTGTGACATGGACATTGAACATGATCTTTGTTTTGTCCATGTTCATCTTAAGACCTACCCGTTGGGAGGCACTATTGAGGTCATTGAGCATAGTGCTTAAGTCCTCCAGCGATTCTGCCATAAGGACTATATCGTCGGCAAATCGAAGGTGAGTGATGTACTCGCCATTGATGTCAATACCGTATCCTTTCCAGTCCAGTAGCTTGAAAACGTCTTCCAATGCAGCGGTGAAGAGTTTCGGGGATATAACGTCACCCTGTCTTACACCTCTCTGCAGTTGGATAGGTTTCGAGCTCTGGTTCTGTACTCGGATAGCCGTCGTAGCCCTACTGTACAAACACTTCAGCACTTCGATATACCGACAGTCAACTTGGCACCGCTGAAGGCACTGTAGCACCGCCCAAATTTCGACGGAATCAAAGGCTTTCTCATAGTCCACATACGCCAGGCAAAGTGGCAGATTGTACTCTTCAGTCTTCTGTACAATCTGCCGCAGGGTATGTATGTGGTCTATGGTACTGAAGCCTTTTCGGAAACCGGCTTGTTCGGGAGGCTGGAAGTCGTCAAGTCTGCGTACGAGACGATTCGTAATGACTCTCGAAAACAGCACGTAGACGCGGCTCAGAAGGGAAATCGGTCTGTAGTTCTTTAAGAGAGCGTTGTCGCCTTTCTTAAAGAACAAGACCACCGCACTTCTGCTCCACGCCTCTGGAGTAGTGCCACCATGGAGGACGGAATTGAAGAGCTTCTGAAGGACTTCAAGTACCGGTGTTCCACCCGCTTTCAGAAGCTCCGCTGTAATTCCATCCTCGCCTGGGGCCCTGCCGTTTTTAAGGTGCTGGAGAGCCATTCTAATCTCGCTTAGACTGACGTCCGGGATATCATCGGAATAGTGTCGGATAAGACTTGCTCTTGGATCGTTACTCACACTTGCGTGTGGCTCCAACGATGATGTGTACAGCTGCCCATAGAACCTCTCAATCTCACTCAAAATCTCAGGTGTCCCGGAAACGATGTTGCCACACTCAGTCTTCAGCCTTGACAGTTGGCTCTTTCTGGCAGACAGATCTCTGGCAAAGACTTTGGAGCCCTGGTTCCGCTCGATCGCTTCTTTAATACGAGAAGTATTAAAGTTGCGTAAGTCTCGCCGTATGCATTTGGAGATCTGTCTGTTCAGTTGCCTGTATGCTGTCAAATCTGTTGACGATTGCAGCCTCATCTCCCGTCTAACAGCCATGAGATTAAGAGTGTGATCGGAGAGTTTTTGTGTTCTTCTGCGGCGGGTCTTGCAGAACTTAGCTCCGACCGCATGGACAGTTTCCACGAGCTTGTCGTTCATATCGTCCACTGCATTGCAATCTTCTAGGCACTGGAAGCGGTTACGTAACTCGAGCTGAAAGGTTTCGGGATTCTGGATTAGAGCACGAGGGGGACGGAGCGATGACTTCATTAGACGAGACCTCTCCTACTTAACGTAATATACATGTAATAAATCTGTGGAAAATTCGTGTTTCTTATTCTTATTTTTCCTGGAAAAAAATCATGTCCAAAAGGGGACAAATGATACTTACTAGGCTTCAACTAAGTGGTTTTTGGAAATTTTGTCCATCCGTCAGTTAGTCTGTCTGTATGTTTGTCCGTCTTTCTGTCTGTATACTTACTTATTTTTATTCTTAGTTGGTTATCACGTGTTCTCTGTCCTGTTTTGTCTCTTACGACACACACGAGAAGATATGCGATTCTCTTTCGTCGCGGTGGATATATTTTTACTCACGTTCACAGATATAGTTATTCGCAAGTACTCACGTAAATTTGAAGTATTCCAAAACGAAAAAAATATCAATATCTATTTCATGATGCCATGCGACATATAGTGGGGCAAATGTCATCAAATTAAATAAACAAAAAATAAATTCTACTTTGCATTACGCAATTTTGCATTTTAATGCAATTTTCAAAAACTCACTTCAGTATTCTTATAGCATATAATGACTGTAAAATTCCAATTATGTTTCTTTCTATTCTGTCTCTGAGAAAATTCTTTAAGCAGACAAACATAGAGACACAGACATCGAGGAGAAACAAGCCAAATTTCACGAACGCACATCTCGACAAATCTCACGATACCATTCACACCATCTGGAAACTTGGCGGTCCTCATGTCCATGCGACCTCTTTGTGGAATTGTTTACTACTGGCGACTATACGTAGTAGAGCCATGATGCAGTTATATTAGTACTTGTAGTTGTAGCACGAATGGGTCAGTTCGATTGAGGAAGGACCACGCTCTCAAAGAACACCAGCGTAAATTTGTAGCTTAATGCTGCTGTGTTTCGTACGGTGAGCGTAGATAACCAGAGACTCCTTTAACTGGAAATGAGGCATTCCATCTTAGTCCTTACGGGTGACAACGCATCTGTATTTTGATTCGTAATCGAGGATAGGTGTAGATGTCTATAGGCCGCAACCACTAATCATCAGTGTGTGCGCTGTGTGCTAGTTTATCACCCTAGCCTATAAAAAAACTTATACGACATTCATGAAAAAGGTTACTCATTTCTAAAAGATTCACCGCACCTGCGAATTCCCCGGTGTTGCAGTTATTCATGGGTGGCGGCAGTCACTTACCGTCAGATGAAGTATATGTTCGTTCCCACGAAATATTGCAATTCTGCGAAAAAGTGATACTATTCCTAAAATAAAATTCACGAGAGTGTAACCGCGGGTAAAGGCTAGTAATTTAAAAATTCATACGTATATTTCGATCAGTTTATTTTAAAAAATAAAAAAAAATCTTTAAATTCATTAAGTATTTATAAGATTTATTAATAAGATATCTCCTAATTACTATAAAAAGTTTTGTATGTCCTTAATTAACTTGTTTATATAATTATCTTTGACCTTTTATTTACAATATAACCCTAAAGGAGATTGAAAAAAATTGGGTGCATGACGTCGTTCGAAACAGTTATACAAAAATATGTTGGTAATAAAGCGATAAATTATAACTATGATTAAATTGTTTTTACTTCTGTGGTATAAGGGACACTCATAAAAACATTTTTTAAACTGAAAAACGAAAGCTAATGCTTTTACTATGGCAAATGCAAAGCGTTTTTAAATTTTTTAATTAATAATTTTTGCTTGGACGATTGTTTTTTAAGCATCTCGTCATTTCATTTAGAATCTTCGCTTTTATGAATTTTTACTTCACAATATACTGATGCATCACCTTGCAAAGTTTTTGGGAGATTTTGACGATAACTCAACGAGCAAACAGTCGATGACGACAGCAACTCAAGTTCGTAAGACGCCTAAGTGATCAAAATAACTTTAGGTTTATATCTACAATGAAGGACTTATTTCGTCGTTTTCTCTTACATTTCAAAGGCGCAGACAATACACAAAATCGCATCACTTTTACGTATCAAAATCTATTTGAAGCCATTATTTAAACATTAAAACAGGAGCAATAATCCGACGATGGTCAAGTTCCTACCAAAACCACCACATTTTTAAATATTTTTGTATTTTGATCTATGGCAATAGATAATGAACACTATTTTTTAATAAATTAGCCTTCATTACTACAAAATCATAATGTTGAAAAATGAGGCAAGTCTGAAATCTGTTTATATTGAATATAAGAAAAATATTAAGAAAAACGATTAAATATAACATAGCCTATGTTTTTAAACTAAAAAAAGATTTCAATATTATCTGACACGTCTGAATAGGCTGTATGGTCATTCATCATTGCCTCTTCCGAAAGAAACTTAACTCGGTAACTTCAAGTTTTAACTTGTTATGCGCATTTGGCATTGTGGCTGTGTTTGTAATTTCGTGTTTTTACTTTCGTGGATTTAGTTTAGTTGACCTTCGGTTTTTCTCTTTGATTACAGGACAATAGGTTGCTGCGCCCACATAATGACAATAATCTTATACTTGGCTTATGAGAGGAATAGAACAGATAATTTACAGCCTAAGGCTGCTTTTCTAGATGACATTTTATAATTTAATTGCAGAAAAAAAATTACAATTTAAATAGGTTGAGTTTTAATTTTTTGATGCCAACTGTTCAGTGATGTCTCAGTGATCGCAAGAGTGAAAACTGGCAGCGATCACCGAATGGTTAGAGGCACACTGAACCTAAATGTTAAGTTGGAGAGGTCTCGTCTAATGAAGTCAACGCTCCGTCCCCCCTCGTGCTCTAATCCAGAATCCCGATACCTTTCAGCTCGAGATACAAAACCGCTTTCAGTGCCTAGAGGATTGCAATGCAGTGGACGATATGAATGACAAGCTCGTGGAAACTGTCCACGCGGTCGGAGCTAAGTTCTGCAAGACCCGCCGCAAAAGAACACGAAAACTCTCGGATCACACTCTTAATCTCATGGCTGTTAGACGGGAGATGAGGCTGCAATCGTCAACAGATTTGACAGCATACAGGCAACTGAACAGATAGATCTCCAAATGCATGCGGCGAGACTTATACAACTTTAATACTGCTCGTATTAAAGAAGCGATCGAGTGGAACCAGGGCTCTAAAGTCTTTGCCAGAGATCTGTCTGCCAGAAAGAGCCAACTGTCAAGGCTGAAGACTGAGCGTGGCAACATCGTTTCCGGGACACCTGAGATTCTGAGTGAGATTGAGAGGTTCTATGGGCAGCTGTACACATCATCGTTGGAGCCACACGCAAGTGTGAGTAACGATCCAAGAGCAAGTCTTATCCGATACTATTCCGACAATATCCCGGACGTCAGTCTGAGCGAGATTAGAATGGCTCTCCACCACCTTAAAAACGGCAAGGCCCCGGGCGAGGATGGAATCACAGCGGAGCTTCTGAAAGCGGGTGGAACACCGGTACTTGAAGTACTCAAGTTTCATTTCCGTCCTCTATGGTGGCACTACTCCGGAGGCGTGGAGCAGAAGCGCGGTGGACTTGCTCTTTAAGAAAGGCGACAACGCTCTCTTGAAGAACTACAGACCGATTTTCCTTCTGAGCCGCGTCTACGTGCTGTTTTAGAGAGTCATTCCGAATCGTCTCGCATGCAGACTCGACGACTTCCAGCCTCCCGAACAAGTCGGTTTCCGAAAAGGCTTCAGTACCATAGGCCACATACATACCCTTCGGCAAATTGTACAGAAATCCGAAGAGTACAATCTGCCACTTTGCCTGGCGTATGTGGACTATGAGAAAGCCTTTGATTCCGTCGAAATTTGGGCGGTACTACAGTCTCTTCAGCGGTGCCTAGTTGACTGTCGATATATTGAAGTGCTGAAGTGTTTGTACAGTAGGGCTACGATGGCTATCTGAGTACAGAACCAGAGTACGAAACCTACCCAATTGCAGAGAGGTGTAAGACAGGGTGATGTTATATCCCCGAAATTCTTCACCGCTGCGTTGGAAGACGTTTTCAAGCTACTGGACTGGAAAGGATACGGTATTAACATCAATGGCGAGTACATCACTCACTTTCGATTTGCCGACGATATAGTCCTTATGGCAGAATCGCTGGAGGACCTTAGCACTATGCTCAATGACCTCAATGCTGTCTCCCAACGGATAGGTCTTAAGATGAACATGGACAAAACAAAGATCATGTTTAATGTCCATGTCACAGCTATGCCTGTAGTGGGAGCACTATGCTCGAAGTTGTTGACGAGTCCGTTTACCTGGGACAAATAGTCCGACTAGGTCAGTCCAACTTTGACCGAGAGGTCAATCGACGGATTCAACTCGGCTGGGCAGCGTTCGGGAAATTACTACACATCTTCTCGTCAGGTATACCGCAATCTATGAAAACTAATGTGTATAACCAGTGCGTGTTGCCAGTGATGACTTACGGATCTGAGACGTGGTCCTTCACCGCTGGCCGTATGAGAACGCTCAAGGTCGCTCAGCGAGCTATGGAGAGGGCTATGCTCGGAGTTTCACTGCGTGATAGACTCAGAAATGAGGATATCCGCAGTAAAACCGGAGTGACCGACATAGCCAAACGGATTAGTAAGCTGAAGTGGCAATGGGCCGGCCATATAGCTCGAAGAACCGACAACCGATGGGGAAGAAAGGTTCTCGAGTGGCAGCCTCGTACCGGTAGACGTAGTGTAGGGCGACCCCCAACTAGATGGAGTGACGACCTGGTAAGACATGCAGGAAGTCGATGGATGCAGGTGGCTCAGGACCGTGCTTTGTGGCATTACTTGGGGGAGGCCTATGTTCAGCAGTGGACTTGTGGAGGGCTGTAATGATGATGATGATGATGAGTTTTAATTTACCTTATATAATAATTTATACAAAACTGCATTCTTTTGTGTTCTTTTCAATTTATTTAAACAAATTCTCACGGAAACGAGTGATTTTACTAAAAAACCCACAAATCATAAATTGAAATAAAACCCCTTGTCCTTCAAGAATGTGTTTTGTTGACATACTCGTCAAATATTCAAATCTTCAAAATAATACATATTAGAACTTTGTTCACGCCGGGCCAAAACTTCTATGGAATCAAGTTCATCTGCTTTACTACTACATGATTAAAATACAAAAGCAACACTGACTAGCGATACCGATATGTTGTTCCAGATATTTCACTTTGAGAAGATTTTGTTTAAATTTAACCACGTTTGCTTTGGTTTAAAGTTAAGTCCATTGGAAGCGCTGGGGAATTTGATGCAGATCGCTGCTGATGAAGTTTCCTCTTTTTACTGTCTGGAATCTGCGTAGGCAAAGTAACCAGTTGTGTCAGACTATATGCCAAGGCAAAGTTATGAACAAATCTCCCCGCATGATCGGTTATTTAACCAAGCCATTCGGCGTGGTTGGCGCTAAAATCACAGAGGATCACGATCTCTGCGGAGGGGATTTGCTGTAGCAACGAATCTGTAGCCATTTTGACGTGGTCGAAGAGTCGGTCTGTTTCGGCATTACCGCTATGGAACCTAAAGAGGCACCCGTAGACGCGCGGATGGTCGTTGCTGGATGGACAGGTCCTAACCCTCAAGACTGCCGAGGCGTCGACAATAGATGTCCTCTCTGACGTATATGCAAACTCCAGCCCGACGCACAAAGGACTGTTCCAATTTGTACCCCGGGTAGGAGGGATACGAAGCATCAGACGGAGAGGACACCTGCGTCTCGGTCAGAAAGAGCAGAGTCGGCCTCGTCGTCTCGAGATGGTAGTGGACGGCGTTTAGGTTAGAATGAAGTCCCCTGATATTGCAGAAATTCACGGATAGCGTGGCAGGGGTCGCCTTGGTCTTGGGTTATTTTAGTAGTTTGTTCCTATTGTTATATATGTCCACTGAGTACGACATGTATGGAGGAGGAAGAAACGCCATCCAAGTGTTTCTGGTTTGTGCGGAGGTCGCTACATATAACGCTAAATAATTCGGCAGGTGCAACTTTTGGAGCGTGATACTGATCATTCCCCGAAGTTGCTTGCAACATCTATGGACTGTTGATCTTCTTCTGAGAGATTTCATAGCTTGAATAATCACAATACTCCCACCCATACGCAGAATACGCGCTTAGACGTGGAGTTGTAGAAAATAGCCCGTCGTAAACTAAATTATACCTAACTACTATGATAGTGCAATAATAAAAAAAGAATTATATTAAAACTAATACCTGGTTCTATCAACATTGCCTGAACACTAAAGCTACGTCCATAACAATATGGTTATAATATTATTACTTAAATATCGGAAATTGTAGTATCTATTATAATAAGATGTATTATTGATAAAAGAAACCATGGATGATTATTGATAAAAGAAGAGGAAAGAAACTCTATCTCACTTAAAAGGCACTGTCCATATATATGCACAAAAAGTAACATATTAAAAATGTTGTTTTATGAGCTGAAATTTCTTGGCCTACGTGAAAATAATAAAAAAGTAAAGCAAATAACTACGTAGCGTTGTTCCCACAAAATTTGTCGAATTTCGACTACAGAAATTACTGGTTAAAATAACTTATTTGATTTTCATAAAATTTTAGTTTAGTTCAGTTCTAATGTTTAACACAAATAAAGTCAAAAAGTTTTCCAATATCTTAAATACACTCTTGAGTTTGCCGTAAAGGTAAACAGGAATAGCAATCAGCTTGAATAAACATAGGATATATTTCATTTTATTGCTTATACTTTCGTTTTACTTTTATTCATATTTGTTGATTAAAATATTCTGTTATAAAACACAAATTTAATGGCTAGGTAGGAAGTAAAAGTAAAATTTAAGTAAAGTTACAGCCTATATACGTCCCACTGCTGGGCACAGGTCTCCTCTCATTTCTGACAGGGTTTTAGGGCAATGAATAGTCCGCCGCGCTGCCCCAATGCGTGTTGGCGAACTTCACATATCTTCGAAATATTTTTTATTTTATTTCTCAGACATGCAGGTTTCCTCACGATGTTTTCCTTCACCGCCGAGCACGCGGTAAATCAGCACTTAAAATTGCAATTAACAATTTCATTGGTGCCGGCGGGGATCGAACTCGGTTTGCCCGCGTATTGTGAAATTTACAGCGAGCGCTAACCATCTGAGCTACCACGGCTCTTAAGGTAGGAAGTAGCTAAGCATATTTTACGCGGCGCTGAATGACCGTGGGCTTGATTTCTGCACGAAACAAGTGTTAGCTATGGTCTAAAAATATTTTATTTATTTATTTCTGAAACTTACAACTTCACAAACAAACTTACATCATTACAGGATTACCTAAAGCGATAGTGTAGCTGTCTAACTGATTTGTGTAGATTATTTAATTTTTGTAACAAATAACAAACAATGCTGTCTTTGTGAATTCACTCAGAGTACAACAAAATAGTTCCGTCTTACAAGCTATTAAGTTGAGCGTGAGGAGTGCGCACCTTAGAGGTGCCTCACTCAGAAGGTTTGTCCGACCTCGCAGCTCCACCAACAGTCGCGGCTACCGTCGGCACCACACGTACCTCTCAGGAACACATAGATTAAGCTGCCCCAATATTTTATACAATTTTCCTCTCATTATTTTTAAAATATACGAGGTGAGCGTGAGATTCCTCCGAACCCTCAGTTCATTATATCCTACCATACCTAATATAAACAAAGTTGGATACATTGAATAAAACTATTATTTACGGATTTTATCGCGTTTAATTACTTTAATTTATTTTTTATTATTATCCCGACGTTTCGGGTGCTTTACAGCGCCCATGGTCACGGGGGGGGGGACTGAGATGTTTGACGTCCTAAATTTAAGAAATCATTAAAGTTGGATACATTAAAAGGTAAATTGGGTAGACACCATAATAACGCATACATAAATATCTAATGATTTTTTTTGTACTCGCTCTAGCATGAGACTATACTTAGTTTTATACAGAGCCCAGATGACTGCATTACATTCAAGTTGACTCCTTACCAATGCATTATAGGTAGAGGCGATAATCGCTTTTATGTTTGTGAATCCTCTCATTGTACGAAGTATAAATATATTCCTAGATAAAATAAATGAAATATATCCTAGATTTCTATAAGCTTTTTTACAGAAGCTCATGATGTGATCATAAAAAGTAATCTTTATGTTAAAAGTTACTCCTAAATCCTTAACTTCTCTGATCGTCATCAACAGCTCGTCAATATGATAATTACCTATGTAAAATAGCAGTGTGTGCACGAGAAAAAGTAATTAACACATACTAAGAGCTGTTAAATTGCAAGAGATTGTCTTTGCTCCAACTCACAACCCTGTCTATGTCCCTTTGTAGTCTGGCACAGTCGACCCCATTTTTTACCGCAAGAGACAATTTGAGGTCGTCAGCAAACAATAAATACTTAGCGTCCTTCACCACTTCTGGTAGGTCGTTTATCATCAGCAAGAACTCCAAAGGGCCAAGGTTACTGCCCTGACTTACCCCGGACCATGTGAAATTTGGCTCTGACTTATGTCCCGCATATTCTACATGTTGCAGCCTATCGGACATATGACAAGCAAAAAAGTGCAGTAAATGTGGGTTAAACCCACACCTGCTAGTTTTTTAAGTAATACGTTATGATCTACCAAATCAAAAGCTTTTTGAAGTAAAAAAATGCCGCATCCGTTTGCACTCCTTGGCTCCACTCGATTCCTGATGTGCCATCTGACAGAGAAGATTACTGGTTGTACTCCTTCCTGGTTGAAACCCGTGTTATGCGTCTGAGAGTTGTGCGCTCACCTGATGGAATATTATCTTATAAATAGCGGCATCGAATACTTTTGCCGGCGTAGACAACACTGCAACAGGCCTGTACCCATCCGCTGACTCAGCTGAACCTCCCTTTGGAACCGGATATTGTTCTGGGTCTGAGAGTGTGCAGTTTGTGTATATTAACTGCCTTCACATACGGTGGAGGTAATATTTTTTTTGTTAAAACAATAAATAAAGGAAAATGTAAGGAAATTGTAAAAATGTTATTATCATTTTCGTAACTATTGTTCAAATTGTACTTGGCGCGATGTTTTACGGTGAAACTGTTTTTGTTCGGATTTCATATCTTTTTGTACACATTTTCTCATTTTATTAAATATTGCACACCGCATACCGCGAAGCGGATGAGGTTGTGCGTTACTCTCAACACGTCAAGGTCAAGAAATGTTTTGCTCTTTAACTACCTCCACATTTCAAATCACAATAATTTTTGTTTGGCTAAGAATTCTAATTTCATATTAATTTTATTTCAAAAACATGCAGTTCTTTTTTTAAATTTTAGTTATTGGTTTATTGATAACCGTTAAAAATTCGAATAACTATGGAATATGAGTACCGTCTGGTCAGCAACGCGTCACAAGCGGCACGCAACAGCAACGAAGTTTATGGAGCGAATACTACAAACGATCGCACCTCCTGTTATTGGTTCGCCCGATTCCGTTCTGGAAATTTTGATCTGAAAAATGAACCCCGTGTTTATCTGAAAACTTCAGTCAAAAATGAAAGCTGATGACACTCAATTTACGACTTAATTAGCAGCAACTTTCGTTAATATTGACCATTTTTCTTCAAATTGGCAAGGTAAAAAAGCTTGACGAATGGGTGTCCCATAAACTCAAAGAACGCCAACACGAAGTACGCATTGAGACGTGATTGCCTGAAGGAATTTTGAGCTGCTTTGTTATATGCCGTGCAAGCATGCGCAGGAGACAAAAATTTTATCCCCCAATTATATCAAATTAATTTGTGACAAAATTAACAAGTGATAAAATTTCTCTATGCCAGAGTTTTATCCACTCTGCGTGCATGGGCCTACAGTCGATATAATATCCACAGTAGATAAAATAGGATATGTTATACGAGGTAGAGCAATGCTGCAGTTATATTAGTGGTATAGTTGTATCATGAATGGGTCGGTTCGACCGGGGAAGGACCACGCTCTCACAGAATACCAGCGTAAAGTAGTAGCTTAATGCTGCTGTGTTACGTATGGTGAGTGTAGAGAATCGGAGACCTTTTTAACTGGAAACGAGGCATTCCATCTGAGTCCTCACTGTGGACAACGCGTCTGCATTTTGATTTGTAATCGAGGATAGACGTAGATGTCTATGGGCCGCAGTAACCAATTAACATCAGGTGGATTGTGTGCTAGCTTGTCACCCTATCCTATAAAAAAATATCCTAGAAATTATTGTCATTATAAGAAAATTACAAAATACATCAAAATTGATGTGTACTCTTAGTCAAAAAGTCATTATTTTTTTATATTTGCTGGTGACTTTGACAGTTTAAAGCTTTAAAGTGTTTGTTTTTAATTAACAAATAAAATAAAGTTTTCTGTTCTTAAAACTTATTTATTTATATAAAAATGAGTGCCAAAAATTAATGTATTATCACATAAAATATTGCAAAGTAATTATTGTATTATGACAGCGAAATGTAAACTTAACTAATTTTCTCTACAAGTCTTTATCTTTACAAATAATTGATACTATTTTATGACCTGTTCCTCTATATTTATTGCTAATTATTGTTCTGATACAGTTAATATATATTTTACCTTATTTTTCAGAGTATAGGCGAAAGGATCAAAGAACATAATATTCTTTTGTCTAAGCAAAATATATTACTTCGTACACAGAATGTGCACCTAAGTCATAGATATAAACCCAAAAGGGTGAAAACGTAATCATACAAATAAATTTTAGTTGAAGTATGTATTTATTATTCTTCTTTTTTGTCAAGTAATTGTCGACATCCTGGTTTTCTCCACAGATGGAATTTTACAATTTACAAATTAAATTTATATTTATTAAACAAGCAGTCCAATATTTATTATGTAGGTATGTGAGGATATATTCAAATTTAATATACATATATTTACGAAAAACAACTTTGATATTGCATGATATTGTAAAGTATTGCATAAGCATAATATACTAGTTGTTAGGCTTTCTCTGGGCTGTGTTGGAGTACCATGTCAATGCCCAGGCTTTGGAATGTGCCTTTGAGATACCCATTTGTTCTTTCCACACAGTTTTCACTTGCAATGTCAGTTGATAGGCATATTTTTTTGCAGAACTATTTGGCAACTTTCAAGTGTGGAGTCATTAGCCAAAGCTCTGATGATAATCCCGAGTCCCTGTAAAATATCTGTTTATTAATGCCTTATTATAATATAGGTGTCAATTAATGTTTATCGTCATTTCCGATTTTCACAAAGATTTAATTTTAATTGAAAATGATGAAGCATGAAGAACGAAAATTGAATGATTTTAAACAAAACAAAGAATAAATGATTTTGTGATCATGAGTCTTGTGTTATTTGTTTTGTTTTTTGGGGGGGGGGGGAGGGGGCTTCGCGGGGGTTTTTTTTTTTTTTTTAAACCTTATATTATGTATTTTTTATATTTAACCCTTAAAATATTCAACAAGCTTTGCTAAAGAATTTGCATATTGCTTTATTTAAAATTTTACTAAGTTTGATAATCTTATTTAAAAAAAAATTATACCTAAAATATTGTAAGGACAGATTCTATTATCATACAGACATTTCATTTCCGATTTAAAGTTTGGAGTTGTTAAATATAACTTGATCATTGACTCGCCTGGTATATTGTGCATTTATGTCAATGATGCGGCACTCAAAATCCGCAACCTATGTAATCAAATCATGGCATTGAGCTATTGAGACTCAATAGCTCAATGGTTAAGGGGTGACTACAATCTGAAAGGTCGTAGAATCTTTAACCGGGACGACAATGGTCTCATGGCACCTGTAAGACTATTGTGGCACATAAGCATTACGGTTATTGGATATTACTTGGGGAAACGGGAATATTAGATGAATATATACTATTCGTTATATAAAAAACTTGATTATTAGGTTTTAGGTTTTTTTTTAAACTCTATTACTTGGAACAGAACCGGAAACTTTTTATTCAATGTAGATTATAAACAATTCTTAATGAAAGTCAATTTTTTTCATTTACCATTGTGTAAAGCTTGTTTGCTATTACCAGTTGAACAATTATTGTAGACCTCTCTTTTTTGTACTAAAACCCAGTCTGGAATGGTAGATGAAAGATATCAACATGGGTGCAATCAATAACCCTAGAAATATCTGGAGGACCATGCTCTGCTAGTTACCCTCTAGCTACAATTTGCTTTTCTTTTTATACGCCTGGAAATGATATTCACTTCAGTATTAGTCAAAAATAAAATGAAAGTAGTAGATGCACTGAAACTTGTATATACCTACACAAGAGGATAATTTAAATTATATTGTTCCATACATTCTAGTGATGGCCCCCAAATAACTTGGGTCAAGTATTTGCTGATTATTTGTTGTTTGAAAAACAGCCATTCCATGGTCTTCACTCGTACATCTCTAGTAACTACCATCTGCCGAAAGACTGAAAGATGTAAAGTACCTACCTACCTAGAAAAAAATATTAAGATAAGGTAGGCACATGTATCGATTGCAAATATGCGATGTTTTTGCACAAGGTAATAGATGCTTACTTTAAGATGCACTGGGGAATTAATAGGCTTTAAAGCCTCGTAGAGTTCTTAACATAAATACAAAATACAATCTTTGAGCATCCGAAACCGGCCTAGAAATTCGTTGTCGGGGAATCCCAATGGATTAAGTTCTCTGATCACGTATCGAACGCCGATGTAACGTTCTTTCTTGTTCTTCAATTTCTGATACGAAAACGTGGTTGCTGTAGACTGAAGACATCTTTTTTTGTATTAAAATGTTTTGGAGATAAACTTAAACTCACACCGATGAACGAGGATAAAATTGTCTCTTTAAAATGTCAAAAAAGGATAATTTTTTTCTTTCGTTTGGCCCCATGCTACGGACGGGGTTTATATGTCTACTCGTTATGTCAAACGGGGATATACTTCTCCTTTCCCCTGTTACCATACTCTGGCATAGGGTTAAGATAATTTTATCTCTTTTCAGTGGATATTAAAAAGAATAAATTTTTGTCTCCTGCCCATGCTCACAGGGTGGATAAAACTGAGCAAGGAATACGAATTTTATTCTCTCCCCGTAGATATATTGTCTCCTGCCCATGATAGCCCGGCAGCAACAAAAAATGGATTCTTTTTGGCGATCGCAAGTGCTCAACAAGTTGGTTGTGTTCTGGTTTAGCACCTAAACAATGACCTGAAAGAAAACTTACCCCTAGAAAAATTATGTTTATTGATCTAGCGCTGGTGTGATTCATCACAGCTGTGAATAACTAAACACAATGATGGAGAAGCTCGCTCACGTCTCCAACTAGCTTCAGTAAATCGCTCGTCCCCGGTGCTCCTTCACAACAACGTGCGACCTCGTACTGCACAAGAGACGGTCTCCAAGTTTCAAGAGCTGGGGTTGGAAACTCTCCGTCATCTGCCGTACTCACCAAACCTTGGGGCGGCAGACTTCTATTTTTTCCTGAATTTAGATAACTTTTTGTCGGAAAAAATCTATAACCGAGAGGCAGTACAAAATGCCTTCAAAGAATTTGTTGCCACCCGTCCAGTTGATTTCTTCAAGAAGGGCATCAATAAGCTGCCACTGCGTTGTCATAGATGGATCGATTGGGTGATTATTTTTATTAATTTGAATTAAATTGTTGAAGTGATATAATAATATATAGCCTACAGCAATACATAAATACTATAAAGCCTTTAGCTAAATAATATTTATTTAATCATTTACAAAAAGGTTTTTTCTGTAAAGTTTTCAACGTAGTCGTTTTTTTTTAAATTACTGTTTTAACCATCAATCTTGTTTTAATTAAAACTGAAAATCATGAATACGCTTTTTTGAAGATTGGTTAGTGCGCTTAACCATCTTCGGGTACATTTCCATTTACCAAAACGTGGAATATTATTTAAATACCGGCTTACTACTGCATAGAAATGTCACAACGGTCAGTTTTTAGTTTGCAGTACACTCAAAATACTCTCGTTTCGAATGTATTTTATTGATTTTTAAATGGTTCGTTGTATAAGTACGTTTATTTTTTAATTATACGATTTTAAACGTAAATTCAATCAATGCTAAAATATGAAAAACATTTAAGGCTTAATATGTTTAATTAAAAGAAATAAAATATTAAAACTTCTTTTGCTATTGACAAATGATTGAACTTAGAACGTATTTTTTGTATTTTGTAACCACCATACAGTGTGTTTAATTTTTTCCCAGAACAATTTATATATTAAACTGCGATATAGATCTTTAAATATTTAGGCTAAAGCTTGTGTATAATATTAAGTTTTACGAGTACATAATATAGTTAATAACTATTAGTTCTTAGGTCCGCGGAAGCTCAGGGCTAAGTACTCGCCGCAATATGCAATCAAAGCTATATTATAGTTTCAATACGTTCCATAGTGAGTCAAATCGATTCACCTTACAACTACAACTTACAGATTAGCTTAACACTTAATGAAACTACTCTCACCGCTCAAGGGACATACAAAAGCTCATATAAAGGATTCCTACCAATTTCTCAGTGAAATTCTATCATTTAGCAGACAATGAAACGATGGTCAGTTTGGATGTGCAGTCATTGTTCACATGCTAACATGTTGAAGACTGCATCTAAATTGTAATTGTAAGGCTGGAAGAAAACAACATGCCCGTAGAATATGCAGTATTACTCAGACATTACCTTAAATCTGGCTACCTATTGTGGAAAGTGGAGTTCTGCAAGTAAGTGGATGGTGTGGCGATAGGCTCACCTGCATCTCCCATTGCTGCCGACATATTCATGGAAGACTATGAGGAAAAAGCTTACTTATCTCGTAAATTGCAAATTATACATGCGGTACGTAGACGACATTTTCACAATTCTACCTTTAAATAAAATAACTGCATACCTAGACCATCTTAACTTCATAAATTCTAAAATTCAGTTCATAATGGAGTTAGAGGCAAACAGTTCTCTAGCTTTTCTAGATGTGTTAACAATTCGGAATCCTGATAACATTTTGGGCCACACTGTGTATAGAAAAAAGACCCATAGTGTCCCTCTGCAAGATGCAGGAGTGTACGAGCTTGAATGTAATGTGGTCTCTCTTACATAGGAAAAACTAAAGCATCGATTAGAAACCGCGTTAAACATAAAGCTGATGTGAAGAATCTACGCTCCAGGAAGTCTGCAGTCTGAGAACACGTACAGGATCGCCGCTGTCACTACATCTGATTTGATAGACCACAAATCTTCGCTAAGGAATACCGATTCTTTCTAAGGATAATTTGCGAGGATATTAAAAAAAAATCCCAACTTCAATAGAGAAGATGGCTGGGTGCTGCCATCTGCTTGGGATCTTATATTTTATAAAATTAAATTCAAACCCAAGCATACAACTGCAAGACTTAAAGATAATATATGTTCATACCATGTAGATCGGCACAAAAATTAATAATTTTAATCCGTGCGTAACCGCTGTTAACTATGCCATAGAAACTTTGACCACCTCTGCCTCTCTCTATGAAAATGGGTGCACTTTTTTATATTCCCGACGTTCCAGTTGTAAACTGCTCGAAACGTCAGGAATATAAACAAGTTAATATACGCGATAAAATCGGTTCAAACTGGTTTTATTTAAATACGCATCCTAACTTTTTATTGAACGCCCCATAAATTTATAGTTCTATTATTAACACATCGCTCATTTGGAGCGACAGTGACATAACTGCAAATTTGTAAAATTTACACGACGCCAGTTTAAAGATATTTTCGTAACACCATTGAAGATTCTTTACTTTTCTTACAGTTACTGACTCTTTATCTATTTTATTATTGTAGTTTGAACTCTGGGCTTGAAAACAGACACATTTATTTTTTATATTCTTATCCAAAAGAATGTGAAATAAATAAAAAAAAACATTTTAACACTTACAGTTGCGTCGTTGTTACCCTAGGCAAAGAAAGCTCGGGTAGTTATGACCTTTGTTGTCTCATAAAATAAAACTAATATCGTTCAATCAACACATTTTGTATTATTTAAATAAAAATTAACAACGGCAATCAGTGATGACATAGTTATGCCTCATAGTATGAATCATTTGTAGATGACCTTCATCTTAATTACACTTTAATAGGAACTACTCAATACGAAATTAAATAATATAGTAGGTATATAAAATTAGTTTTTTAACCCTTTTAATAACTGCTATCTAATATGGCACACAAAAATCAGCTGCACATTTAAAAGTTATTCTTAAAAGTCAGTCTTAAAAGATCAATAGAACGTTAGAATTAAACATTTCAATCTTACGTTCATTTCATTAGTCACGCTACTTACATAAAAAATTAAAACTTAATAAAAACAGTAAAAAAATTGTACCTACTCAGGCAACTTAAAACAAACTCTCCTAAAATCCAGAATAGCATCTGGGAACAATGTTTTTTTCTAACAAAGTACGCAAATCCTGCTTTTTTTGATCAGTAATCGTAAGTTTTGAATTGTAATCTGTTTTCAAACGTATTTCATTAATATTTAAATTATTATCGGATCGAGTTTTTCGAGTATAAGTAGATGTTTTTGTTTTTACAGTTATCCATTGACCCTCGTAAGAATATTTTAAATCGTAAGTCTCACTATTTTTAACAAATCGTATAGATTTTATTTCAGATAGTTTTATCTGGTTACCTTGCAGATCTTTGTTAACATTTAGTGTAATATCTTCAAATAGCTTTTTTAATATTAAAAATCGTCATAGTTAAGCTCGTTTACTACAAAAGCATTTCCAGTTTTCTTGGTGTTGCGTATAAGTTGCACGTACTGGTATGGAATATAGATAGGACCAGACTTTTTTTGCTCTTTTAATTGACTTTTCGATGAGCGAATGAGCATTGTCACCCTCATTTTGAGTGTATCAAAAATTTATGTGTTAATGAATTTATTGGAAGAGTTTCAACCGCATAGTAATACATGCCAAGCAGGAATCTGAAAAAGTAAAATATAACTTAAATACAGAAAAAATGGTTAATTTTAATTCTGTTTTGTGAGAAAATAATTACTATAAATGTACCTATTTTTTTGCTGACCACAGCAGTTGTCAGAATTAAATATTATATTGCTATTGGCATGACGCTCTGCAGTCTCTGTCAGAAATTTGAACATACCCCAATTCTATAGCTCCTCTATTGCCAAGATCCTCGTGCCAGAAATAGCAATTTGTTACGATATCTTTTATATTTGTAACCTATCAAAAAATTTAATATTAGTTTTTTAAGCTACATACGCATGAATCCAAAGGAAGTAAAATACTTACCGTAAAGTTTAGGCAATTCAACTTTGATTTGTAAAAAACGCTGAACTATAACGGATAGATACAGGCATAACTGCCTGTAAATCGTATATTGCAACGATATTGTTACAATCTTCTTTTACTAACTCAATATCCTTAGTTTTCTCTTTCTTACTTAAATATTTTTGTTTTAAATGCTCTTCACAAGCTTCTTTTAATTTGAGTTGGTCTTCCCCGACAGCATTTTTATAAGACTCGCAGAGATCACACTGATCTTTTTTGGGTACAAAAAATGATAAGTTAAATTCAGTGTTGATAATTCGGTAATACGTGTCAAAAGTTGCCGATGGCATCGTTCCCGTACTAAATACGTAATTTCGATGCAGCTCTTTAACGGTAAGATCACCATCAATAAATTCACGAGTTATGTTAGCCCGAGTATAGTGGCTTTCAATTCTAGGGACGGAATTAATGTGATCGCGAACGGATTGCATGATTTCTGGGTTTACTTTATTATGATGAGCATGCTTGCCACGCTTGTCCTCAGGGATCACACCCGTACCAGAACTGTTTTATCTTCAATAACCGTTCGCAATGTTCTCTCTGATACACCCAAAGTATTTAAAAAAAGTTTTGCACGTCCGCTTAGTTTCACCATTCACCGTGAAATTAAAAACACAATTTTGGTTCCTAGTTTTGGCAGCTCCTTCTTTTAGTCGACGGTAGGGAACTTTCAAAGTTGTTAAACAGGAGTTCAAAAAATCACGCTGTCTTTGTAGTGATCCCAAGCCCCAATAACATTCAAATATCTCCTCTCTTTGTTTTTTCGTTATTTTATTACGACATTTGAGTCTACATTTTTCTGTGCAAGGTGGTTTAATAGATTTTGCTGCAACAGTTTTGCCAGTTCTAGATACATATTGTTTTCCAGAATTTCGCTGACGTTTTCGTACATTTTTTATCCATGCAGATTCATTACGCACTCTCTTCTTGCCTCTCTTGGCAACTGTAGTCTCGGATGGTAGCGCTAAATCTTGGCTGGTATCTAAAAAATTTGAATTTCTGACAGAATCATGAGTAATCGATGTTGATGGTGAGCTAGAAGTAGAACCGGATGCACTAGACGATGAAGTTGAGAATGAAGAGCTCGAAGATGAGCTAGATGACGTTGAGTTAATAAGGTTGCGTTGTATAGATTTCTCTGGCTTATATTCATCACCACTATCGTCTGGAGAAAAGTCTTTAGTTTCGTCTTCACTGTCGTTTTCGTGGTTTTCTAGGAGGATCGGTGACGGATCCGCCTTATTTAGAGAAGAAATAACATTTTCTGTCACAATCGATGCTAAAATAAACAAACAATAATTTAAATAAAATAGTTAATCCGAATGCAACTACAACAGTGTACAATCGCAAGAGTATATATAACCTTGCAAATAAACCTAAGTAATGTAGAAAAACCGACTTACGTTGACTAGAGCAAGCAGTATCAATGTTTGAAATAATGTTGCTGAAGTCTTGGTTTTGTCCTGTAGAAAATATCTCTGTAATTTAGCAAAGAAATGTTAGAACTCGACGAACTTATTATTAAAACCAACAAAAATTTTAACGTACTCAGTGTTTATTTACCATTTGCACTAGTAGAAATAACAGTTTTTGAAGGAAGAGATTTGGTGGAGCCACGTGTTTAAGGCTGCCGAGAATCTAGTTCCCCGGTCAAACCTCAAACCTATTACGCGAGATATTAACTAAAGTGGACTGTATATGCGATTGATTCTACGCTTACGTTAAAAGCGACTACTATAGCATGCGGTACAATGCACTCGCTCTTCCCTAAACTAAACTATTACTTGTCGAATCGATGAAAGGAATCCTGCTTGATTAGGAAAAAAAAACACAGATTGGAGCGGGTTAAACTATTAGCAAGCAGGTATAATTAAGGAGTATTGACTCACCGGGGTTTCTTCTTCCTGTCGATCACTATGGCGGCGACTTCCGGAACACTCCGCTGGACAGACACTCGGGTTCTGGGGCTCCAGTGGTACGCGCGTCAGGAGAGGAGCGTTGTAGTTCAACGACGACTGCGGCGGGAGAAGAGAGCTCGCGTCGGTCGCGCGTGTCTTATATATCCTCGGGTCCGATGATTACGCGATGTTCTAGAATCGTCTTCTTTCCCCTCCCACCCCACCACCCCGATGTGTCGATAGGAGGGTACGAATGATATTGTTTCGGAAGGGAATAATGATTCGACAAGTTTCTACCGTCAAAAATAAAAAAAAACGCGAATGGTTTTCCGCGCAACCATCTCCCCCCGCCCTTGAAGGATTTCCCCTTCAAAAAAAATAACTAAACAACTAGAGCTAAGATCGACTAACAAATAACTAACTAACGCTAAGATTACCTAAATTAAACTACAATTTCAGTCTAGAAAGCTAATTTAAATTATGGAAGAGGCAAGGGGCACAAACGGATAACCGGACGTAGGTAAGACCCAACCGTGGTCTTAACGCGAGCTATCCTAATTACTCCGTCGGAACCGGGAAAGACCTCCTCGACGATTCCTAACGGCCAGTGGAGAGGCGGCGTATTCTCCTTAGTGAGCACAACTACGGTTCCTACAGCTAAAGGCTCTGTCGCTGTGTTCCATTTTTGCCGAGACTGCAAAGTATGCAAGTATTCCATCCTCCATCGTTTCCAAAACGATTGCACTAACCGATCTAATAATTTGTGGCGTGTGGAAATGCTAAGTCTGTTCTCATCCATATCCGCGGCGGGCAGATACCTTAGAGGCGTTAAAGTCAAAAAATGTGCTGGAGTTAGAGCCAGCGGTTCCGAGGGGTCACTAGATAACGTCCGACAAAGTGGGCGGCTATTCATTACGCATTCAATTTGAGCGAGCACCGTACTTAGCTCTTCGAAGGACAAAATTTGATCTCCTATTACTCGGTATAAGTGGCTCTTTAGACTTTTAATATTAGTCTCCCAATTGCCCCCAAAATGACTCGCGGCTGGGACGTTCAGAGACCACTCAATGCGGTTCTCGGCTAGAATGTGAGCGAACTCCGAATTATAATACTTGCTAGCTAAGAGCTCGTGTAGTTCCGATAGAATACGTTTTGCACCGACGTAGTTCGTACCGTTATCCGAATATACTCGTAATTTACTTACAGGGCCTCTGCGCGATAGAAATCTTTTAAATGCACCCATAAAGCCTGCTGTGCTTAGATCCCCAACGAGTTCTATATGCACTGCTCGAGTAGTTAGACATACGAAAATGCAGACGTAAGCCTTTGTGGATCTTATACCACGCCCGCGAGTGAGCGTGATCTTAAACGGACCAGCAAAATCAGACCCGGTGTGCGTGAAGGGCTTTACCGATTGTATCACTCTACAAGATCTAAGTTCCGCCATTTCCGGAAATGACGGCTTGGGGCGTGCCCGAAAGCAAGCTATACATCTGTGCACCCGATTGCGTATTAAACTACGTGCAGAAAGAATCCAATAATTCTGGCGCAAGATCGACATCAATAAATCGGGGCCAGCGTGCGAGTTCAATTTATGATGATAATCGACTAATAAGTTCATGATATGGTCTTTACGCGGTAAAACTATAGGGTGCCGTTGGTCGAAACTCAATTGCGAGTTGGACAAGCGTCCACCTACCCTTACAATCCCATCCTGTAAAAATGGCTTAAGGCGTTGAAAGGCGCGACTACAAGCTCTATTCGATTGTAATCTTGTAATTTCTTCAGAGAAGTGCGCACGTTGAAGTTCACGTAATACTAGCGACTCGGCATAGTTGTAATCGGATGCTAAGACATACGGACGTCGCGGTAAAAGCTTCGCGAATCGACAAACGTAAATTACGCTACGCAATAATTTCGACCAAGAGGACAAGCGGTTCGCCAGAGCAATGATTGGAGAAACCTCGCTCGAAACGTTCGCCACTAGAGCGTGTCTCTTCTCTTCCGGCGGTTGTGACACTGACGAAGGTTTGAAATCGGTTATTGGCCATTGTGGGGGATCCAAGTGAACCCAAGAAGGTCCATGGAACCAAAGCGGGTGGTCCATTATTTGCATCGGGGTGAGTCCCCGGGATAGACAATCGGCAGGGTTTTCCTTACCGGACACGTGATAAAAGTTCCGCGTTTCTAACTCGTCTTGGATCTTGGCCACTCGGTTCGCGACAAACGTATCCCAACGGTGGGGTGAAGAATGAACCCAACATAGGGCGACGGTGGAGTCGGAAAAGGCAAATATTCTTTCTATGTGAACTCTATCCCTACATGCGCCGATAACTGTGGTAATAAGCTTGGTGAGTACTAATATTGCGCAAAGCTCTAAGCGCGCCAGAGAGACAACCTTACGGGGGGAGACTCTCGACTTAGAACTAATGAGGCTAATCGAATTTCTACCATTATTCTGGACATGGAAATATACAACGCCCCCGTAAGCCTTCTCGCTGGCGTCTGCAAATCCAACAACCGTTATGCTGCTATTTCTATCGACATTTATATGACGCGGTATTTTAATTTCTCTTAGTAAAGGAAGTTCCTCTCTAAAGCGCTGCCACAATCGAACAATGCTGTCAGGCGGCGAGTCATCCCAATCGCATTCAAATAACCAAAGTTGTTTAATCAAAAGCTTAGCGTATAATACCACCGGAGCTACGAAACCCATGACGTCCCATAATCTAGCAACGCATGACAGTATTGTGCGCTTTGTGCATTTCTCTACGGGCGGATTTACCTTAAGGCTAAACACGTCGGACTCTGGTGACCAACACAGACCGAGCACCTTGTGTGTATCGGAATCGTCGAATTCCTTTATCGCCGAAAGACGGTGTGATAGTGGGATTGTATCTAAAACCGGACGCGAATTACTAGTCCACTTCACAAGATCGAATTGACCCGATTTCATGAGCCTTATAACCTCGGCGGTGGTTAGGGTGGCCTCCTCCACGCTATCGACCGAATACACAAAATCATCCATATATAATCCGCTCTCAATTGCCCTCTTAGCTTTAGGATAAGAGGGACCTTCATCGTGAGCGAGCTGTCTCACCGTGCGTAACGCATGAAATGGGCTCGACTTTAAACCAAAACAAACGCGGTTAAATTCAAACACCATTAGAGGTTCCTTTGGGTTGAAACGATATAAAATGCGCTGGAATCTACGGTCGCATTCACGGACCCCTATGCAAAGAAACATTTGGCGAATATCGGCGGATAGTGCTATACTAAACAAACGAAAATTGACTATTATATCAAATAAACTGCCCTGTAAATTTTGTCCACTATAGAGGATATCGTTAAGCGATAGGGGAGTGCTAGTTTTAGCACTAGCGTCGAGCACTACACGTAATTTAGATGTAAGTTTGTCCTCTCTAATGACTCCGTGGTGTGGTATAAAATACGACGGTGTGTCTTCGTAGTTATCTAATTTCGAAGCCACAAGTGATATGTAACCTTCTCTTATATATTCGTTAATGACGCCGTCGTAAGCTTCCTTTAACTGGGGCGAAGCGAGCATCCTACGCTCCAAGCTGTAGAAACGTTTTTCCGCCATTTGACGCGAATCGCCGAGAGATAAAACATCTCCCTTAAAGGGTAGCGCTACACTATATCTACCGTCGCGATCACGAACGGTCGTGCGGATGTAAATTTCCTCGCATATCCTGTCAGCTGAACTAGCTATGGGTGGGACGTTCACCTCCTCCATCTCCCAAAATTTGCGGACTAACGACTCGAGCGGTTCGACAGCCATACCACAATAAGAGGCTGCCGAAATACTATCTAGGATGGGGGCGGAGCCAAGGATCACATAGCCCAATACGGTTTCCAGTGCGTAAGGCGCGGTATGCGAGGAGTTGCCCCTGACCTTATTGTTTAACAAAAGATGAGGGAAAAGCGATGCCCCAATGAGCATGTCTATGTTTCCAGGAACGGCGTAAGTGTCGTCTGCTAGAGTCAAATTTTTAAATTCAATCATTGCCGAGGTGTCAACCGAAACGGTTGGCAACCGTTCAGTGACCCTATCTACTACTAGTGCATTTATATCAAAGTTAACGTTACGATCTATCCGAGAATAAAATTTTAAATTTATATATCCCTGTGTCGCTTTACTAGTACCTCCGATGCCTTTAACTACAGGACATGAAAGTGACCTATTTATTACTAAGCCTAAGCGCTGACAAAATTGTCGTGTTATAAAGCTATTTTGGGCTCCGCTGTCCAGCAGTGCACGGACGCTTTGTTTGTTTCCACGCGAATCCCTAACCAAAATACGCGCCGTACCCAGTAACACGGTTGAAGGAGGTTGTGCTCCCATATTTGCCAATGAGCACAGAGCGACATCACCAGGTCGACCGCTAGAATCGTTGACCTTAGTAGGGGTGAATTCCTTATTCGCCTTACTTGACGCCGCTATGTTGCTATTTTCAAAATGTAATAGCGTGTGATGTTTCCTGGCGCACTTGCTACATACGGAACTCGAATTGCATTTTGCAACTAAATGCTTATCGCTTAAGCAGTTCAAACATAGGTTGTTTGTTTTTACTAACTTATAACGTTCGCTTGGTGAATATTTACGAAAAGTCGCACAGTTATATAAATTACCGTGTTTATCTTTACATACTATACAAGTATGCTGGAGTGATGTCGGCGTAGCGGTTACGTAAGTTAACGACCCTGCTATTTTAGATGGTTGAGTCTGTCTACGGTCGGCGCACCTTTTAATCTCCTGTTTAACGTTCGGTGAGCGCTGCATCACCTTTATTTGATCTCGCACGAACGATGCTAATGAATGAAAGGAAGGCATCTCCGAGCTACGATACTCCATTTCAAACGCACGCACGGTGTCGGAGTCTAATTTCTTTAATGCTATATGGAGAAACACCACGTCCATGAGGTCATTAAACTTCAAATTCTTAAGTGCAGCCACCGATGCCACAAATTTATCGAGAAACTGCTCTAAGCCGTTGATGTTCGCGGATGATATAGGTTTAAGATCGAATATCTGGTTCAAATATTCGGAAGCTAACATTCTCCTATCTTCATATTTAGTTTTAAGCGTTTCAAATATTAATACGTAATTGTTTGCTGTAGGTGTAAAACCCGAGCAGATCGACTGTGCTCTGCCACTAAGTTTACTAATTAAGTAATATAATTTTTCAGCGTCCGATAACGATGGGTTGTTGTGTATATTGTTTTGAAAACTACTGAAGAAGAAGGGCCACGTCTTAATATCACCATTGAATACCGGAATATCTATTGGCGGTAACCTAATTGAGTCACGAGGGCGTACCTGCATTTCAGGCTTCGCTTCACTTTGAGATTGTAGCAATTTTGCGGTTCTCTTCACGCGACACATCATATCTTCGAATGCCAGCAGCGGTTGGTAGTTCACTATGTATTTCGGGTCGGTTTGTAGTTCCGAATGATTAATTTGGTCTAATATTCTTTCGTAATCTGTCCGCAAATTATCTATCGTTTCGATTTCATTTAAAAAGGCCTCCCGTACTGCCTCTATATGAATGTTCTTTATATAATCACTTATATTCTGCACACGGGAAAAGAGTATGTCCCTCTTGGCATAAAGCGTTTTAATTTTGATTTCACTTCCACTAACTGCCATTTTAAATTATTATAATAAAGTTATATTAATCACAATTAATCTCACACGCATAAACGACGTAGGATGAATACTCGGCGTGCCGTATTACGTAATCAGATCGAGCGCCCGATGCAGTCAAGGCTACGCGTCGTTTGCTAAACCTAATAATTTTATAAAATTGTGGGGTAAGCGTATCAAACGGTTGCTATCACGCCGTTTCAATTATTTAATAAGCTTTAAATTTAACCAAATACGAGCGCTATTAAATGAATAATTCTGTTTGCGAGTAACAAATCAAAATTTTAATTTAAACGAACACTATTTAAGTCTATTCCATAAGTTAGAGTGCGTTATCTAAACAATTAATTTAATAATTCGACCAGAAAATGGTTGGATAACCACTAAACACCAATCCAGATCCTGCCGAAGTGACCATAAAATGGTGGAGCCACGTGTTTAAGGCTGCCGAGAATCTAGTTCCCCGGTCAAACCTCAAACCTATTACGCGAGATATTAACTAAAGTGGACTGTATATGCGATTGCTTCTACGCTTACGTAAAAGCGACTACTATAGCATGCGGTACAATGCACTCGCTCTTCCCTAAACTAAACTATTACTTGTCGAATCGATGAAAGGAATCCTGCTTGATTAGGAAAAAAAACACAGATAGGAGCGGGTTAAACTATTAGCAAGCAGGTATAATTAAGGAGTATTGACTCACCGGGGTTTCTTCTTCCTGTCGATCACTATGGCGGCGACTTCCGGAACCTCCTCTGGACAGACACTCTGGGGCTCCAGTGGTGCGTCAGGAGAGAAGCGTTGTGTTCAACGACGACTGCGGCGGGAGAAGAGAGCTCGCGCATCGGTCGCGCGTGTCTTATATATCCTCGGGTCCGGTGATTACGCGATGTTCTAGAATCGTCTTCTTTCCCTCCCACCCCACCACCCCGATGTGTCGATAGGAGGGTACGAATGATATTGTTTGGAAAGGAATAATGATTCTACAAGTTCCTACCGTCAAATAAAAAAACGCGAATGGTTTTCCGCGCAACCACTTATCACGCAATTTCTCACCCTGTCATTCAGATTCAACACTAGCATACTCCTTAAAGACCGCATTTCTAGAGCATTTATTCTACTTTCGTGCTTCTTCTGCCACACCCAGCTTTCACTACCATACATTAAAGTAGGGACTAACACAGCATTATGAATTACCATACGTGCCTTTTTTGACACATTCCGTTTCTTCACAATCTCTAATGTGAAGAAACAGAATCTAGTGTCCCATTTACTCTATTCCCTGCATTTATTCGTCGTTCTATATCCTTATCATATCTACCATCCCTGCTAAATGCACATCCCAAATACACAAACTCATGCACTTGCTCAATTAACTCTCCTTCTATTCTTATTTCACATACCGTTTTGCTTTCCTCTCTTTCAAAAACCATCATTTTCGTCTTACTTGCGTTCACTTTCATTCCCGTTTCTTTTAATGCCCAGCTCATTAATGTAACCATCATTTGCAACTCAGCCGCCGATGACGCAAATATGACTTGATCATCGGCGTACAAAAGGCATTTGATGTTTTTTTTTATTATTAATATTCTCATTTCATCTGCTGTTATTTATTTTACAGCACCCTTTAATCTTTTTTTTAATGTACAATCTTTTAACATTTGGTCTTTGTTTTTCTTTTGCTTTTTGTTTTGTTTTTTTTTTTACTTTTTTTAGTATGTGCCTTACATCTTATTATTACAAGAGTTTATGTGACTAAATTCTACTTTCTATAAATGCCTCAATTAATTTTTGATCCATTCTCCTTAAGCGCCTTTCTAACGCATACTTCAGCAAACTTTAAAAAATGAATTCGTCCGTCATTGTCGTTAATATCTCTGCTTAAGCTCTCTTCCTTAAGCGTAAAGCCTATACGGTGTTCACAGGTCATTCTGTTTATTGAGTATTTGGGACACTCTAAGAGTATATGTTCGATAGACTGTTGTGTTGCATGATCACAGTCACAGTAGGGGCTTTGCGCTAACCTAAACCTGTGCAGGTAAGCTCTAAAGCCACCATGTCCAGTAAATATTTGAGATCTTATGTTGTACATTTTAATTTTCTTCAGCGTCTTGTATGCTTCTTCGACGTTTGGGAAGAATGTCCTTGTGACTCTACCTGTGTCTGCACTGGTGTATCTTTCCTGCCACTTGAGTAGTGTATGCTTTCTGATGAGGTGCTTTGCGAATGATAGGGGGAAGCAGTCATAAACAGGTGCCTGTTTGGAGGTTTCTGCTGCGGATTTGCTAATTCGTCTGCTCTCTCATTGCCTGGGATACCACAGTATGCTTTAACCCAGAAAAACTTTACTTCTCCGTTGTGCTTTCTAACTTCTGCCACGCGATTCAGTATCTTAGCTGCCATGGGGTGCAGAGTATTTGGGTTCGATAAACATTCCAGCGCCGATTGAGAATCGCTAATTATGTTTGCATTCTTCAGTGATTGTTGTTTGAGCATGGTATCCAGACCTTTAAGTACTGCTGCCAGCTCCGCTTGATAAACGCTGCAATGGTTACCCAGTTTCAGGCGCGTTTTGAATTTCTCTTTTCCACCTATCCAGCAGGTAATTGCAGCGCCTACTTTGCCAGAGATTTTGCTGCCATCGGTGTAGATGCATGGCCAGCTGTTTTCAATATTGTCTGTTACTCTCTGCTGTGATTGAGCCGTATGTGATCTTAATCCGCTTCGCTGGATGGGGCAAGGTATGTGGATTTACTGGTTTCGCAAATGCTCTTCCCGGAAGGTATGTTATTGGCTTACCTCCCTTCGTTTCATAAAGTTCCATTTGTTCCAGGGCTCTTAGACCCAGTGGGATGATTCTGGCAAGTGTTGCGCAGGAGATTAGGGATGTTGTTCGGTGCGCTTTGCAGATTGCTATACTGAACGATTTGGTAATTCTGTCCAACTTTATTTTAATTTGTTTCCTATAGGCTGAGGCTCCCCAAATACATGCCGCGTATAGAACTGTAGGTTCTACAACTGTTATGTATATAGTCCTCAGAATTTCCGAATTGAGGCCCCAACTTGCTCTAGCTGTTCTAGACACCTTTTTATATAGTTTTATGGCCTTTTCTGCAACCCTATCCACATGCTTAACAAAGTTAAGGTTGGAATCGATTGTAAGCCCTAATATCGTCAAACTGTTTGTGTAGTTTATTACAGTGCTACCAAGGACTATTTTTGGAGAATCATACTTTATCTTTTTAGTAGTGATAATTGCTTGTGTTTTATGGGCAGCTAATTTCATTTTCCTCTTTTTTTCCCCAGTTTAGTATGTGATTTGGCGCTGGATTTAGCTCTATCTCTATGTCTTTTGCTGTTTTCCCCTTTGGTATTAATATTATATCATCAGCATATGCCTGTATGTGAATTCTGAAATCCTCTATTTCCTGTAGCAGGGAGTCAAGCTGTAGATTCCACAATAATGGGCCACAGATTGAGCCCTGAATGCACCCTTTGTTTGTCTCCTTGTTTATCTCAGTGCCTGCGTACCTGAGTTTTATATGCCTCTCAGACAGATAGCTGCTTAAAAGTCTTTGGATAGTTTTATCTAATTGTTTGTTGTTGATTTCCTTTGTAATAGCAGGCCACCAAGCGTTGTCAAAAGCCCCTTCGATGTCTAAGGATACTATGACAACTATTTCTTTGTCTTTTATGCCTTTTTCTATTATTTTCATGGCATCATACAGGGCATCCTCGGTTCCCCTTTGTGCTACAAAGCCATACTGTCTGTTGCTCATCTTATTTTCTGGTCTTAGTTGCCATGAGATTCGGTTTACGAACATCTTTTTCAGAACTTTCCCAAAGACCGGTAGAAGACTGATAGGCCGATAAGATTTAGGAAGACTGTAATTTTCTTTGTTGGGTTTTGGGATAATTTTGATTACCGCGCCTTTCCAAGTCTAGGAGAAATATCCAAGAGACAGGCATTTGTTGTAAATAGCTATAAGTACTTGCGGTGGCGCTTCATATGACTTCTCACATATATCCACCGTTAAACCATCCTCTCCTGGGGACTTCTTTGGACTCATGCTGTTAAATGCATTCTCTATTTCTGTGATAGTGAACGGTATTATGTTTTGCTCGTGCAGTTCATTACACAGGTCTTTTCTGATGGCTTCGGAAATATTTCTCATCTCAGTGTGATCGTATTCATTTTTTGTGATGTCATCGGTTGGGTAGAAAGTATCAGGCAACAATTTTGCTGATTCCCCTGGAGTTAAAACACAGCTTTGCGACGTCATTCTCAGTTGTTTGTGGTATGATCCTGTAAATGCCCTGCCAGATGTTTCATCTTGCCTTGCACAAAATTCCTTCCAGATAGCTGTCATCGTTTCCGTTAGGAGGTCTTTAAATTCCGCTTTGGCTAAAACATATTCTTCCATTACTATTTGTTTCCTTCTCTGGTTTGCGTATCTGATTTTCCTTCTTTTCTGAATTACATCTCTTTTCTTCCTGTTGAGTTCTTCCGTCCACCATGGTGTCTTTTTAAGTATTTTCCTGGACAGTTTAGGGATAGTCTTTTCACAAGATTCTTTCACACATGTGGTGTATAATCTTACAAGTTTCTCCAATGGATCTGATTCTATAATTCTAGAAACGGTTTCCTCGGTGATGTTGTGGTAATTTAGTTCTTGTCTTAGGGTGTGAATAAATTTGCTCCAGTCTGCTTTAGATGTATTGTAAATACGTGTGGATTGTCGTAGTGTATTTTCTTTCGCTGTGCTTAAATAATTTAGGTTAAATATTAAGGCTCTGTGGTCAGACAGTGTAACAAATTCTGGGTTTACTTTCCAGTTGGAGATTTTTCGCAAGAGATTGCTCGAGCATGCAGTGATGTCAACAACACTGGTGTAGTTTCTCTCTCCTCTGTATACAGAAAAAGTTGGCGTATTCCCTGTATTTAATATGTGTAAGCCTAGGTGGCCTAGCGCTTCTGCAATAGCTACTCCCCGCCTATCCTCCACATTGCAACCCCACCAGTGGGCTCTTCGCATTGATGTCTCCTCCAAACATGATATGATCTTCATTTAGGATACTTGCATAGGTCGAAATTTTGCACACATCGTCTTCAATCTGTTGTCCACCTTCCAAGTAAACGTTAATTATTACAATACTAAGGCCCTTTATTTTAAATTTACATGCTACAATGTTCTCAGTAATTGTTACAGGGTTGATAAAAAATTGTATGGTTGGATCGACGACAATGACGGCCGCTTTGACTGGTCTTTGAACATCGCTAGAAATTTTCTGTATTACCTTATGTTGGCAGGTAATGTGACCTTTTGCCCCTACATAAGGCTCCTGTACCAAAAGAATGGAAATGCCCAGTGTGATTGCTGATTGCAGACATTCCTGAAATGCAGCTCGCCCTCTTCCGAGGTTTAACTGTGCTATTTTTATTCCTACGTCCTTCGTACTTGTTGACTCTTGTGGGGAAACGTCGGTGTCTTTAGCAATACGATACAGTTGCTCTTGAGATCCTGTCCCATTTCCTCCACTCTAAGCACTCAGGGCTGTAGGCAGGATGGTCGCAACTTTGGTCATTAACCTTTCTGTGTATGCAATTTATACATTTTGGTGCCTTGTTCCTGTTATTGCACTCTCTTGTGTCGTGTTCCTCAGCACAGTAACCACAGTTCACTTTTTGTGCTTTACATTCCCGTGCTAAGTGAGAATAGCCTAAGCATCGATAGCACTGGACTACCGGTGATTGGTCAGTGGCTGGAATTATTTGAAATCCTATTCTCACTCTCTGATTCTGTAACCTTGCCCAGATTTGCGGGCTTACTTTCAAGATAATATTACACGTGTAGCTTGTGCGACCCTTCGTTCTTCTGATAACTTTCACCTGCTTTTCTGCTGCCGTAATATCGCTTAGAAGTGTGGTGTTCTGTTTTATTATAGCTTCTTCGATCTTACCATTTGACAAGTCGAAGACAACTCCTGTAAGACGCAAAAGTGGGTTTCTGGTGGCTGGTCTGTACACTGTTAAGTTGTCAGTTGTGTGCTTAAGTCGGTCTTGGAGAATATTTCTATCTCCTTCAGACTCGCAACCGATTAGAACCTTCTGGTTCTTGGCTTTCTTAATATGGTTGATGCCAATACCTAATTCGACTACATCGATCCCATCCTTAACTTGCTTCATGATGTCATCGCTTGTATTTCTGGGGTCGATAGATTCCACTATAATCGGAAAGTTTGGCTTTGTTACCACCTCCAAAAACGTGCGTGGAAGCTTTTTACGTTGCGGCATTAGTGAGTGCTGAGTTAATTCTATGCCTTTTTCTTCCATCATTTTAATTTGTACACTTCTTAACTCTCTCTCTTCGACCTGTGATTTATGCTTAAGATCGCTTCTAAGGCCCTCTATCGCTAGTCTGATAGGTGATGTCGAGTCAACTGCAGTATCTTTCAACTCCTTCATTTCCCTCCTCAGTTCCTCCAAGCTGGCCTGTACCGAGGGGAATGCGGAGCTCGAGACAGCCGAGGATAGGCTTCGGATCTCTAGAGATATTCTGCTTACTTCTTGTTTCAACTCAGATATTTCTGAGATTAACAAAAGTTTGGAGTCCGTGGTTTCCTGTTGCAATCTCTCGGCAGCAACATTTGCATCGTCTATATTCGCTGGTATATTGGCAGGTAATTCATATCGTTCTCTATTGGTGTCTATCTCCTGTATGATGCGCCGGAGCTCTTTGAGTTCCTCTGAGAGATAATTCCATTGATCTTGGGTTGCAGTCGGTGATTTTCTAAATGAGCTCATATTGTCTCGAAGTAACTTTACCTCTTCCGAGATAATCTGCAGCTGACTTGCCAAGTTTGAGCCTAAGCTTGTTTCGTTTCTGAAATTTGTTATTTCTCTCTTCGTTGCTGAAACTGCCTCACAGAGATCGTATGAGACAATAAGTCTGGTTAACTCAGTTTCCTTGTGGAGCTTCTCTATGCTCTCATTCAATGTGGCATACTGACCTAGACTTTCATGCATGAATCGGGCATGTCTTTGGGTGAGCCTTTCAGATTCTCTGGAGACATTCGCCTTATGCTTACTGGATTCGAGCATGTGTAGCATGCATGAGTCAGACAACTTAAGGATCATCTCGTACAGTGTGTGCAGACCCGCAACTACATTCTCGCGAATTTCCTTCTTTAAGTTGCCCGGCTTTTCTAAGTCTGCTTTGGCTCTTTGTAAGATTTCATTTGCGTGTCTGGGCAACTCATTTAGCAGCATACGGCTGCCACCAATCGACCTTGTGGAGGCGTCGAGGGAGATGTTGGTCTCGCCACTGTCAACATCAGATTCGCCTGTTTCCTCAGCCTTAGACGTGGCTTTGAGAGTTTCTTGAGCTTCTGCTGTTTTTGCCTGCCGTATCTGCGTACGTATTCTAAGCAGGCTAGATCCAGTTCTCGAGAGAACTGGAGATGACGTTGCATCACCGAGTTTTGGCGACGTGAAGAAGCTTGAGGCTGGCTCTATTTCAGGCTTCTCGTGCTGATCCCCCCGTTTGAGATTCCGTATGTTGCTTCGCTGTGCCGCCTCCAGAGATTTCCAGTGGTGGTGCACTCGGGTGTTGATGAGCTGACTCCTCCTCAGGGTCATTGATTAATGGTACCCGGCTTGTCTCTTTTGCACTTTTTGCTGTACATGTTGGTCTTTTTTTGGGTGCTGTGTACCTTTTAGAACCACTGGACGCGGATTTCTTTGATTTATCTGACATTTTTTTCTTCTTTCCTTATCTTTTTTCCCTCTAAAGAGATAGGTCTCTAATAGACAAAAAAACAAGCCCAAGAACGGCTGTCGTATTTTAAGGGGTTTAGAAGTTACAGCTCTCCAAATATTTTCAAGATGGCCGACCAATATTTTCAAACCGCTGCCAAAATGTGATTTAAAGACCCAACAGTGCTTGTCAGACTCGTTTTTCTCCAAATCTATGTAATGAGTATGGTTTCGCGAGAAAAATGTTGCTTTTTGTTTTTTTTTTCAATATTTTTTTTTTGGCCTTTGAGTGATTAGCCCTCAAAACGACAATTCTAACGAACCCATATACTGGTATATTAGTGCCAGTGGTTTCAAAGTAATAATGTTTTAAAAATTTTCAATATGGTGTCGATAAATACTGAAATTTTCTATCTCGAAAACCACTGATGCCAGACCCACCGAGATTGGGCTCGTTTAAAAGGTCTTTTCTCCCCCCTACACTTTGACAGTTATAGGAGGTTATATATGACAATTTTTTGACATAAGAGGTTTTCATCAATGAAAAGCTCAAGGGTGAACCGATCCAAACAATTGAGGTGTCGTCTGAAAGGCCGTTGCACAATGCATCTAGGTACACTCTGTAAATCAGCCGGACGTGTTTATTTCTCAAACCACTTGCCACGTGGTTTTTGAGAAAAACGCTATAACTCCTTGATTTTTCACTGAATAATCCGGAACAGATTATAAAATGTGCAGCTAATGAAATGCCAAATGATGCGCTAAAAAAGTTAGTAGGTTGCTGATCTAGATTTTGCAACGTTCACAGATATATGATAAAATTTTACCTGTTTTTGAGATTATTTGCAGTTTTCCGACAAAATCCACTCAGGCAAAATCCTGTGCTTGCGAACACTATGCACAGATCAGAGCTTACACTTTTCCGCGCACCCTGATGTATAACACAGCACAGTAGCACAAATAAAACCCACTTTTCCTAATTTTTGAAAACGGAGCTCAATAAAAATGATGCATTCGACATGGCAGACGGCACGGCACTCTGGCATTTGACGGTTAACTCGCCCATTCTTAACCCACATTCTTCATCTTTCAAAGTTTGCAAACACCTGTCCATAAATAGGTTGAATAGCCAAGGGGAAGCCACACAGCCCTGTATGACACCTTTATGGATGCAAAACCAGTCCGAGTAGACCCTGTTGATCCTGACACAAGCTAGAATCCCTATAGAGAGACCTCAATGCCGGTATCAAACGAGCGCTCAACCCATATGAGTTCAGTGTTTGCCATAACACATTCCTGTCCTCTCTGTCATAAGCCTTTTCCAAGTCCATGAACGCACAAAAAACTTTCTGGTTTTTAGCCAAAAACTTATCCGCAATCATGCGCATGGAAAATACTTGATCTGTACACCCCATTCCCTTTCTAAAACGCGCTTGCACATCCCAAATTTTTCGTCAGTTTCTTTCATAACTGTTTCAATTAACACCTTAGCATACAGTTTACCCACAATACTAAGCAAGCTGATACCACGGTAGTTTTTGCAGTCCTGCTGTGACCCTTTTCCTTTATATATTGGTACTATAACTGCTTTAAACCAGTCATCGGGTACCCGTTTTAATTCCAAACATAAATTAAACAAGGTGTACAGCAGGCCTGCCACCACTCCCTCTCCAGCCCTTAGCATCTCGAGTGATACTCTATCATATCCAGCTGCCTTACCTGCTTTCATGCTTTTCATTGCTTTCGTTATTTCATCTACACTTATCTCCATACCCCTTTCCAGTTCTTTCGGAATTTCTTGTTCATTTAATTCAGACGACTCTTCACTCACAAACACACTTTCAAAATATTCCTTCCATCTGTTTAAATTCGAAACTTCATCATTCAGAATACATCCATTCTCGTCTCTTATAGCATTAATTATAGGCTGTTTTGTATTTCCCCTGGCAGTTCTTACGAGTTTCCAGAACATTTTTATATTAGCCTGGAAATTATCAGATATCCTTCTATCATTATTATCCGTTCTTTCTTTCTTTTTCCTTTCAACTACTTCTTTCACTCTCTTATTTAGACGTCCATATTCTGTCTTTTTTCTTTCAATCTCATCATTCATACCACCAGAATTACCAGCTTTATTTGCTAGTAAATCTAACCATGCTTTCTTCTTTGATTCAACTTCCACCCGTACCTCATCATCCCACCACAATGTATTCCTTTTCCTTTCATTTGTTCTCTTACTTACACCACTTACTTCGGTGACTGCATCCACCAAATCTTTCTTAATATTATCCCACACAGTATTCAAGTCTAAATCATTCATACAAAACTCATTCAAACACCTAATATTTTCTCTCAGTCTACATTTATTCTTCTCTTTCACATCTTCATATTGTAACTTCTCTATTCTTATACGCTGTAACGCAGTGGTGGACACAGATGTCCGATGCCGCCAACGCTTGAAAAGACCATTAATTCGACATAAGACCAAGTAATGTGCCTACGTTGGACCCCCGGTAAACCCTTGTATCTACGACTGCGCTCCTCATTTTTTCATCCACAATTACGAAATCTATCATGCTTCTATCATCACCTCTTTCCCATGTATACATGTGAATCTTCTTATGACGAAAAAAAGTATTCGTCACAAAGAGATTCTTTTCAACACATACGGTGAGGAGGTTTTCACCATTCTCATTTATACTTTCATCACCAAACGTTCCCAATATCCTTTCATAACCAGACCTCTTCATCCCAACCCTTCCATTAAAGTCTCCTAACATAATAATATTTTCATTTTCCTTACATTTTGTCAACACCATCCTTACCATGTCCCAAAACTGCTCTCGGATGTAAGTGGGCTTAGACATGTCTGGGGCGTACACCCCTAGCAAGAACAGCTTCTTTAAGCCCACTTTCATTCGTATCCATAGCAGCCTCGGGCTTACACATTCATACTCTTTCACACATTGACCCATTCTTTTTGAAAGGATGAAACCGACTCCCTGGCATGCCCGTTCGGTCTCGTCTACACCAGACCAATACGCGTGCCATGTGCAGTGGCATCCTTTCCCTTTCGTTTCGTCTCATTTACACATAACACATCTATTCCTCTATCATTCTTCATTTCGCATACTTCATCCATCTTATCATTCATTGCTCCACATACATTCAGCGTAGCCAGACGGGCTTCCCCCCTTTTTCGCCCCTCCGGGCGACAGAAGGTGACGGGTGGCGAACCTCGTCGCCGTTATATTTTTCACGGAGTATTATTTTTGAGAAAACACAAATTCCATGTCTTTTTCCGTTATATAAAGAGTTGAGTTGTATTTTTTATTTCTTTTATCTCCTGACTCATGGTGCGAACAAGGGGTGGTGGTAGATTTTACGCCGCTACCACACGGCGGGAAGCCTAGTCTATTTTTTTCGGCTTTGTCGCTCGTTTAGCACCACCATCCATTATATTTTGTCAATTTTAAAATTAACAATATATAATTAAAAAACTCAGAAAAAAAGGTAAACAATAAATTATTGTTATTGAGATAGTAAAACGAATATAATATAATAATTATTATATAACAATTAATATAATAAGACGAAAAAATAATATAGGTAGAGAAATTTATATTAACTGATAGGCAATTAAATAAAAATCTAGACCATGATTAATTAATTGAAATTAAACATAGGCACATTATTGCATTCGAGCTGTATTATGTAATTTAATATAACCTAAGTTACAAGAAAGAAAGAAGTGTTTAGCATCATTAGGTTTTAAATAGAATGATGAGTTGCAAATGCATTAATGGCCTACAGCGGTACATAAAATATCACTCTGGGAAAATATAAAACTTACATACTTCACTAATTAAAACAGTGGTAAATTAAACAATTAAAAAGAAATTTAAAAATAATTATAGGAAATAATTTTCTATTTTAAGATATTAAAAAGTTATAACAAGATAAAAATAAGTAATATGTGAAGTAATAATTAAAAAATAAAATAAAGATGGATTTAGTATTTCAGTAAAATTAAGTATGGGTGATCGTTCATACCTATCATGCTATTATTATCACCTTCATAATTAAAACTAGGTATGGTAAATGCACAGAAGAGTTATGCTGACAGATGCATACACTGATTGCCAAAATATGTAAGCAACAAAATAAATTGTTGTAGTAAGAGGGAATTATGTAAAAATACTGATATAAATAGTGACTAGATATATTGTGCATAACCCATTTTGGTTGCTATTAGTAAAATGAGGTTAATAATGTTGTGCTTAAAACCTTATTATATATAATAATGTATATACAATGTTATGTAATATACATTCAGTGGCAAATTTCTGACGTTAGATGGTAGTTAATAATATTACAAAAAAAAAACATTAAACGCATAAAACCGTTTGAAATGAAATTGACACTTCTCAACTGGATGGAGGGAAACCAATGGAATGAGAAAAATTTGGGTTTTAGTCTTTCATTGAGAGTAAATTAGATAGATATTATTCTATATTAAGTAGAAATGCTTATATTTTTGGGAATGGTAGAATACAATACAAAACTTTGAGCAAAACAATATAGTTATAATGAATAGTAAACTTACTACAACCAAATAATAGTTATGTTGTACATTTTTACCCAGAGTTGATAAAAATCCTGCTTCATATATTAACAAGATAGATAGGATTCTATTCATTAACTATTGAGGATTCAATACTTTAAATTAAATAAAAATATGAAATTTTAACATACAATCTAAAATTGAGCCAAGTAAACAAAAAACAGTCAGAGAAAGTCTTTCAAGTCTATTCAACAAGATCATAAAGCAGTGTCAAAAGCTAAAACTTGATCAAATTAGTAACGAGGAATAATAAAATTATTATATACTTATCAATGGGGTTCTGTAGGCATGACCCAGAAACCATGGCAGTTATATTAGGTTGGGGGACGATTCTTCTTTTATGTATTTCCTCTTAATGTCGATGAGTCAAAAAACCATAGGTTTTGTTTTTTTTTCACATGAGCAGTAAATGTGAAAAAATGAATTACTTATTTTGAATAAAATAACAAATTAATGTCATGTGTTGTTACAGTCATCTCATAGACATCTCATACACATCATTGGTTACTATTAGTGAAGTATTTTGTAAAATATGGCACTCCAAGATTCACTCCAAAATTCATACTAAGAATTATAGTGAACTCTTCTATGTCAAATACTATAAATTATAAAATAATAAAATTATTCTTTATCGTACCAAATTGTAGTAAGTGTAATGAATTCCTTCCTGAGCTTTTGTGCCTTTTACTTAGGTTCGAGCTATAAAAATAGACTTAATAATAAGTTACTTTTAGATTATTAACTACAGAATATTGCAATAAATATTGAGAATACAGAAATTTACAAAAACTAGTAACAAGCTGAGCAGTGATGAGTTATAGGTTATAATATACATACATTGTCCTTCAACAAATATTACATTTATTCAAACGGGATCACAGATGTATAGTTAAGATATAGATAGAATTTCACTTCAACAGGGTTTGCATGGGAAAAAATAAGTGAGAAGGGGTTGAGCCTTTCTTGTGAATATTTTAATAGAAAACAGAACACAAGATAGTGATAAATTTAACCCACTTAGAATAGTATTTATTAAGTTAGGTAAGCTATAAGATGTTAAATTAAAATTTATTATAAATTAAACTGGAATAGATATTCCAGATTGTTTTCTTTTTCAGTCATAATTCTTCCACAGGGCCACTTCTGCTGCAATCAAGCTCGTCTTATGTGTATAAGGAAATGTTAATAACGATAAAATAATAACGATAAATTATTTATGTTATTAATTTAAATTTACTATACAGGCAATATGTTCAACATTTTTTATAAAATAAGGGAAATTGCAAGTTTCTATTTATTGGTATTATAAATTCGCAAACCTGTCTTCAAACATCTACAATTGTTGAGAATGTCTAGGACAAGGAGGGAGTATAATTAAATGGTTAAACGAACCTACCTTAAGTGAAGTTCAACCATAATTATACGAAGCTCCTTGTCCTAGATGGTACTCCCGGCCCAACCCTCCCTGGGTTAGGGTTGCTCATTTAATTCCTTGCTTTAAACGTAATGAAGTTGCATTCACGGACGGGTTGATACAGTGTTGCCAGATTTATTTTTTAGCGAGCTTGGATTAATTGTGACGCTGGCATGGAATGCGGCGTATTACAATTGTTAAGAATGTCTAGGACAAGGAGCTTCGTATAATTATGGTTTAACTTCACTTAAGGTAATTACGTTTAACCATTTAAGTAATGTTTACAAATTAAAAATTATTTTAGTTTATATAAAATTAGTGTGTTTTTCTATTTTTTTTATCGAGTTTGGGAGTTTGTTCAATATTTTGATAGACATAACGAAGGGACCTGATGAATGTAGTTTAAGGCGAGATATAGGTGTAGTGTAGTTATTCGTTATGGCGCGATTGGTATCTGGTATTACTTTGTCCTCGTTTGATATAAAATTCTGGGTGTTTTTAATGAATTTGCAGATTTCCAAGATATATATGCACGGTAAGGTGAGTATTTTATGTTTGACGAAGTATGGTTTGCAGCTATCAGTATTTTGTATGCAAAATATTATTCATATTAGTTTTTTTATAGATTTAAAAGATCAGAAACCTCTGTGCTCTTTCCTATTATGTGATAAACCCGTAGCAGAGCCACGAGTACGCGTAAGCATAATAGGTACTGAGGGTGGTTTGTATTTCGGTAGATTTTTTCACTTCTCGTAGAGCGTATGTAAAACTTGCTAATTTCCTTTTGATTATCATTATGTGGGTTTTCCCAGTTAATATTTGTGTCTATTGTTAAACCAAGTAGGGTGAATTCGTTTACTTTTTCTATTTTTATATTATCGTAGGTAAACTTTTTGGTAGGGGTAAAAGCTTATTATTTTCGTTTTGGAGAAATTTATTTCTAGGTTATGTTCTGCTATCCAGTTTATGGTCTTTTCTAGTATCAAGTGTAATTTCCTATGGATGTTTATACTGCTGTCACACGAGGTAAGCAAGGAGATATCATTGGCAAATGGCATACAGGGTTTTTCTATAATTTTGGTTTATATATATCAGAAATAACAAGCAGCCCTTGATTTTGCCCTTGATTGATGCGTTAAATTTTTTTCCCGTCTGATCGTAATGACTTTTTTTCTTTCGTTTCGTAATGGAAGCGGTCTATTTCTACAAATTGCTCTCGATTCTTTAAATATGACTTCAACCACTCGTATGATTTAACTACGGATTCCTATATCATATAGTTTGTTGAGAAGTATTAACTGATACTTATCGTAAGCCTTTGACATGTCTAATAGTACACCGATTGCGTATTTTTTATTATTAATTATGGTAAGGATTTCCTTAATATATTTGTAAACCGCTAAAGTTGTTGATCATTTTTTACTAATTCCATTTTGACAGTTATCAAAATATCAAACTTTTCGCGGAAGTTATACACGCGATTGCACATTGCTTTCTCGAAGACTTTAGAAGTTGAAGGTAGCAGGGTTATTGGACTATAGTTGCTGGGGTCTATTTATTATAGCCTTTTGAAGTAGATCTGAGAAAATTCCTTCGTCAAACGATTAATTTATGAGAATTCTGAATGCTCAAGCAAGTTCAGAGGAGCATTGTTTGAGTAAAATAGGTGGAATCTCGTCTATTCTAAAACTAGTTTTATTTTTTAGGCTTTTTACTATCTTATTTACTTCGTGAAAATCGACTAGGCTGAGAAACTAAAACTAAGCATCGAAAACCGTACAAAGTTAGTTAAATTTTAATACATATCTTATTTTAATTAAAAAAATTCATGCAAAACGCGAATATTTAAATTTATCTAAACTACTAAAATGTTATATCATCATAATGTAGAATATATTTATAACTGACTAGTAACGTAACAAATATCTTATCTACCAAGACTCATAGCTATCTTATTTATACTCGTACATTTCAAAATGGGACGACATAGCTGACGTTCACACATTAGATATACGGTCCTAAGAGCTTGTGAAGCGTGTAATTTGATAAGACATGCTATTAGTTAGTTTTATAGAAGACATTTATAATAATTTAAGGGATATAAAATCTATAGAAACTTATGTAAAATATGTACATTATTCTTAAATATCTAGACTACACTACCATTGTGTGTATAAAAAGTATTATTGTTGGTTTTTGTTTAAGAAATAGAAAATTAAGCAGATTTTTTACGATTTTTTTTTAAATTTAAAAATTTTTACTCATAAAGGCATAGAAAAATTAATATCATGCTTTATTAAAGGGCCACTTCTTTCTCCTTATTATATTGAAATATCTTCCAATAAACCTGAAACATGAAAATTTTATCTTCAATAAGAAATATAAGCTAATTTCAATGAACTAAAAAGAATAAAATTATTTCCGCATAATAGCTTCAGAAGTCTTTGCTGAAACAATATGTATAGAAGAATTAAATCCCCTACTTCTGAAGCTATTATGATTAAATTATTTATTTTTTTACTTCTTTTACTTCTTAGCAAAATTTTAGTTATTATTTCAGTGGTTAGTTTTATAGGAATAAGTTTATGATAAATGGGTGAAAATCAAAGTCAGCGCTCAACTACTTACCCACCCGATGTTAAGTGGTGATGCAGTCAAAAATAGTAAAGTACACTCACTTAACATCTATTTACTACGTCGAACCAATAATTTTATTATAATCTATAATATTTGTTAGTTTTTTTGTTCCTTTTTAATTTCACTGAAATACAGTGTAAAACTATCCACGCTTTGAAATTCGAACCGCAACCCCCGTTCTGATAATTAACACAATGGGCTTCGACGACCGACGAATAGCCGACGTTTAAATAGTTCAGGCCTTGATTTGCGATGAATCAGTGAGTGACAATAGTGACGTCATCTATATTTTCAAAGCAAAGTTGGCTTTCCCAGTAATTACTTAACTGCAACTAGATATATGAACAGCAGAAAGGATTACAAGCATCAGAGCAAAATTAAGAAACTATACAAAAATTAATAAATGTAATAGGAAAGTGCAAAAATTAATTAAAACTAAAATTAATACTAAAAATTATACAACTTTATGTAAGAAAATGCAAGAGTTAATTAGTAAACTTTAATTATATTCAATTGAGGTGGAAAACATGAAAAGTTGTTGACAGCAAACGAGGCTGAAATAGTGTCTTAACTCAGAAATTTTATCACTTCAAACTTTGTCACAAATTATGTCAAATAAATATAAATCAGCAGAGAATGAGATAAAAAGGACATATACTGGCCATTGATAATCTGGTATAGTCAAATAAATATAACGAGGAACGTTTAGACTCCTTATTCAAATATCAAATTGAATATCAGCACAAAATGAAAGGTTCTTTAAGGACAGTTTGTTAATAATATGACAAGAAGTAATACTTAATTTTCTTTACCTACAAAGTACCATAACAAAGCAGATAAATTCAAAAAGTAATTTATATTGTTGCGCTCCTAAGTTGACGTCTGGCACTAGCGCCATCTATTGTCGGATAACAGAGTGAGGAGAGCTTTCCAAAAAATGACAGGACTAATCTTTCAACTGACAGCGCCATCTAGCATCGAATTGAAGAACTAAGCTTTCTAGAAGCCCTAGACTCGAACTTTTGGCGCCTGATCGATTGGCGCGCGTATTCACTTGATTATACTGGATGTTTCGGTGAAAGGCGATTTAAAGGCGCTGCAATACGCGATCGTGGCAGGATTGAATTTGGCGAGAAAAGCGAAGCTTTGGAGCGAAATAAAGTGAATTCGTGTGATTAATTATTAGTGTTTTAAGTTTTAATTGGTATAAAGTAAATTAAAGTGTAAATTTTGGTAATTCAATCGGCAGTTTTTATTGTAACGAACCTCAACTTCGTAACAATATAATGGAAAAAATTAATTTATTGCTTTTATTAATAATTTTATTATTATGATATAGGAAAGAATTTGGGAATATCGTTAAATAACTGTTTAAAAGGGCAACATATAAGTAATTACTACATGCCTGGAGCGTCATCCAGTGATATCATGAATCAAATTTTAACTAGTAATTTTAGCCCTAATAGTACATATATTAATAATTTTTGTTTGTAGAAGAGCCACTGTGAACAATAATTAATTGATAAATATATTTTATATCTTAATAACTTAAATGTGCATAAAGTAGACAATTTATTTTGTACGTAGAATGGGCCCACTAAAAATTTTCGCATTCCGCAATGAAGTGCATGTAGATTTATTTCTTATAATCTATAGATTACAATAATAATATTAGTTTTGTCGCATTTAAACGGAAAACTGATAAATCAAAAATTAAATTATGAATCTTACAATAACCCAAAAATAAAATAAAAGTGACTGACTAGAAGTTCTTACTGGTATTATAAGTTAAAATAGTGCACTGTTGAATAATAGTACATATTATAAAACAAAGTTGTAGGTATATTCAGCATTTACAGGTACCTTAAAATTCATGGAAAATCCGTTTAGTAGTTACGGCAAAATATAGTACCTGCCTGTGTACATTGATTGTGAGTTTACAATTCAAATATCATTAAATAATATGATTAAAATCAAGATGACTAACTAAATAACATGTCCATTTATATTTATAATATTACCAACACACGTTATAGTAAGAAATATGTTGTTGTGTAAAAAAGAAATTATAATGCAACTGTGTTTATTATAGTAAATCATCATTTCCAACATAGTTTATTAATACAGACAGACAGACACGGTGTCAAGACTTTTTTTACAACTTCAATTACACATCATAAAATGATTATGTTACAAAATACCAAAATTACTAAGTACTATTATATACTATATATTATATAGCACTATATAGCACTATATATATATATATATATATATATATATATATATATATATATATATATAGTACTATATATATATAGTATACTAAAAATACTAAGTAAGTATAATACTATGCGCTTATTACACCCTAATAAATAGTGATGAAGTAAGATGTTTTGCAAACATTTGTGCATGATTGTGCATGAAACAAGTTTCAAGGCACTCCCCTTATTGCCTCAGCCAGTATCGGAATCCTCGGCGTCGACATATCGAGTGACGTGCAGTTTCGGGGTCACTTGGAAAAGAAGGCCAAATTGGCCTCTAAAAAGCTTGTCTTGCTCAGCAGAGCGGGCCAGTATTTCATGCCGGCACGAAATACTGGTCAATGTTGCATCTCTTTGCATTTTCTTTCGCATATACCATGGGGAGTGCTCTGAGGAATTGTTTGGATTAATCCTAGCCGCCAAATTTCGTGAACGCACCACGCGGCAAACGTCCCGATACCATCCACACCATCTGTATGCTTGGCGGTCCACCACTGTACGTTTCAAAAGGAGTTTTCTTACGGGTACGACCTCCCTGTTGAACAGTTTACCACCGGCGATTTTTCCGGACCGATAGGACTTTGGGATCTTCAAGAAAAGAGCTTACTCCTTTCTAAAGGGCCGACAACGCACCCGCAATTTCCCTGGTGTTGCGGTTGATCATGGGCGGCGGTAGTCACTTAACATCAGGTGAGCCGCATGCTCGTTTGCCCCCTCTTCTACAAAAAAAGAAACATGTTTTAAACTGTTTGTGCAAGTATAACAAAAACACAGGTTCAATACAATTTAATTGTATTTATTGCTAGCATTCCTCTCCGGTTTCGCACAGGTGATTTCTGGATTTCGGCAACAATCCACCTATCGAGGCCATGCGTGATTATAAATCATCTAGAGATCCATTAAAACACATAAAAAATTCATCAAAATTGGTTGGATTGTTTCAAATTCAGCAAACATAGGTAGGATTTATTTGTGTTTTTATATCAAAAGATCATATCAAAATATTGTTTTAAAGTAACTTGATGGTAACATGCCTAAATTATATTGTTGTGTAATAAACACTGCATTTATTATTGTAAAAATCGTCAGCATTTTATAAGTCCTTTCTTAAAAACAACACAGTAGACAGGTGCAGTGTGGGCCCTTGGTTTATTAACCTCTCAAACACCAAGCGGCCAAATTTGGCCGCTTCGATATTCCGACAAATTTCAAGCGGTCAAATATGACCGCACCCACCCACAGCACTGTAACGCATAAAATCTTATATTTAGAGACTACCTTTCTGTGAATAAATTTGTCATTATAGAATCAATATGAAATTTTTATACTCTAGTGGAATAAAAAAAACAGTTAATCTATGGATATTAATTTATATTCTACGTTCATAACGTACGCCATTTTCATTTTGATGTGTTGATTTTTGTATTTTTCTAGTGTTTTATTAGTGTTTTACTATATAAAATTGTTAAAAAGTTTTTGTGTGAATATAATTTATCTTTTTACGTAAATAATTTAGAGTAATATTATTTATTAGCAAGTAAGTAAATCCCAAACATCATTAAAATATAATGTCTGGAGATACTTGCCCATTTTTGTGTTTATTAGAATTCAGAAGGAGATTGTCAATTAAAAGAGATAAAACGTGTGCCAGAGCATTAAATTCAACTTTGCTCAGCGTTTGTTTATAAAATATACATATTACATAATATATAATAGAAAATAAAGTACACAGGTACAATTTTATTGATCATTATTCATCATCATTACAATAGTGCACTTCCCATCATAGGCCTCCTAAATTAAATATATAATTTAAAATATTACACAGGCCTTCCGGGAATTGCCACACCGTTTCATCCCGTATGGTGTCGTAAAAGTCCACAGGGTAAAATAAAAAAAGCAGGAGATGAGCAGCAGCATATTCCCTTAGAATACTACAAAAAACTTTGGTTGCCACAAGTATAGCAACCATTGCGAAAATGAAAAGCTTCTTGTTGCACAAAATAACTTTTTTTCGAATTATATTTATATTATTTACATAATATTTTATCCTTAGTAGAAATATTGACGCATATACTTCTTTTTCGACTTTGATTTCTGATTATGATGATGAGATTTGATAACAGATAATTGGATACACATAATACGTGATACAAAAACTTATTTAATATATATATATATATATATATATATTGTGTGATTTCATTTTATCTATTATTTAAATTGGATTTCACAAATAACATAAAACTTCAATACCTTAACACAACTGCTACAATATAAGAAGGTAAATTTTAACACTATAATAATGGTCGTAATAGCTCAAGTGGATAACGCACTGTTGCGAAATCATAGTTTCGTGGTTCGCGTCTTGTCTTAGGATTGACTTTTCCCTTTTTTTTTCAAGTTCCCTTCTTTTGTGAGAAAATCTATTATTTCGAGCCCTTTTTTTTAGTATTTTTTTTAAAAATACGAAAATTTTATTGCACTCATGATTTTACATTTTAATAACCAGTACAGTTTTTTTTTCTATTATGTCGGTAAGATCAAAAACTATTCTTCATATTTTATCAGTATGTACTTTTAATCTAAATATAACTTCCAAAACACACGATTTCCAAAAAAAAAACCGAGAAATTTCCGGTCATCCAGGTACTATACAATATTTAATATATACAAATCTTCCTTCAATTCTATATGAATAGGGTTGCGTTCGGAACACAAGATCTAGAACACTAAAATGTACAAAAATTTTGTTATCTTTTTTATTTCAATGTTATGTTTATATTCTGTGACAATATATAACTCAGATTAGAATAAGCTATTTATTTATAAACAATAAAGTCTGTCTGAAACTGTTTTTTCAAAATGCGTAAAGGCTGTTTAATGTAACCCGGAAAAACCATATTTAGCAAATGTTTGCAAGTTTAATTTTGTGACTACTTTGGTAGTTTACCGATTTATAATAATTGTATTTATTGTTAACCAAAAACATATTCAAACACATTCATATATGAAACCCTGACAAGTATGACGTAGGTAATCAGTATTGTGAAAAATCACGGGCCAGCCTGCTGTTAATAATACTACCGAAAACATAATTGCGTTTTTAGAGTAATTAATTACTATAACTACGATAAATTACAATATAGTCTCAAATATATACTAGAGAAATATTGCAAATCGAATCAATGAAAACATACATACAAAATATGTATAATACACAAGAAATTCCGCGCGCAAATCATAGCGCGTGACAACCGAAATCAGAATATTATATTTTGCAAGTCAAACAAGTGAAAGTACGTAAGTTTGGCAACGCTTTTGTTTCGTCAATTCAAGTTCAGGAATACGCTAGTACCGTAGACTTCCCTATCTACGGTTAGTACTCTTATCAGTTTGTTGTCAGGAAGGACCGCAACGTCACTTTACCTACGAATTTTGGTATTTATGTTCCCACACAACGATAATAAGTAATAAAATTGTTTACAAAAAAACATAGGTGTCTAAGGTCATTATTATTATGTTATTTTATACTGTTTTTTTAACGGTTGGAAAGGAAATTAACCAATTATTGAACTTAAGATATTGATTTATCAGAATTATTTAAGATCACCTGGATGTCATCTAGCGTGCCAATGTTTAAACGTCGCCTTTCGTTTGCTTGTCAAAAGTCACGCACACTACTAAAGAAGTGTCAAATTTTTCCGGGATTTCACTATTGTTTTTCTCAGTATATAATGTAAGTTATTGCCTATAAAGGTCAGACGCGTACACATTTAATTGTAGAGAAATGATAAAATGATTAGTTTTAAAGAAAGAGTGTCCGTGTTTAGTGTATATTTTGGTTAAAAAATGTATGGACGGACGGTCGACACATCCACCTTAACATATTATTAATACGAACCCAATATATTTCGTTTTCGTTTCCGCCGTAAAATATTATTCGAATAGAATCGTGAGTTACAAAAATAAGATATATGTCTCATAAATGATTAAATTTAGATATGCAGATAGGTTGATAGTTGAGTTCTTCTCTTTCCATAAAATATTCTATAATATATAAAATACTCGCCTCGTGAGAATTCCACACAGATAAAAGTTGCCCCAAATCTGCAGCTATCTCGACTATTAATTGTCTTCGCACACTGCGTTGAAACCTAACTCCACAATTACAGCATAAACTGCTATTACACATATATACACGGCTATTTTCAGTGTATGCTGATCAAACAGATTCCATTTTCTTGAAATCGCATATAAATACAAAAAACAGTAGCGTGAACAACTTCAATGCCATAAATTAGTAATACCCGTCTGCCGGCCCCTGGGAATTACCCGGATACAGAAGTTAATGACAAAATAGCGTTTTGGTTCACGGTCATTGTTTGGTTGGTCACATGGTTCGACCATGTTATATGATATTAGCTAACACTCTTAAAAATAGGATTAAACATAAAGTTCTTAATGGTATTTCTTTTTAGTAATAAATATATAATTAACAATTAAGTAAATATATATAATTAGTTATATTTATTAAAAAAATATTTTTCTTTTTATACAAACTGCAAAATGACTAATTACACGCATTTTCTCCATATAACACTAACCGGAACACGAATGTCAAAACAACTCATTTTTTCAGATTGCTTTATTCCTTTTAGATTTCAACAAAATCTATAGGCCATTTACTATTATACTTTGGTCTCTTTTTTTTGTGTAATACCATTAGGGGCGTTAATATTTCTAGTGGGTCCAAAAATGATTGTCTCCTTTATCTTGTTTACATTGCCCTACATAGCGGGGCGGCCACAGAAAAATAAAGTAAGGTATAATTTAAATTTAATAGTTAATAATCCTACATATAATAATGATTTAAGGGGAATGGCAGGCTTGTATGGGAGTTTCGTACCGCTAATAAAATTTCGTGTTTTGGGATATTTTTGGTTTAAATTAGTAGTTAGTAGAATATACAAACCCCTTTTAAATTCTTAGATTTTTAGAACTTGGGAGATAAAAGTTATAACCAGTTTTATTATATTATTTTTAAGATTATCTACACAGACCATAGACTAATATTAATATAATGTACTAGTGTTCCATTTTTTATTTAACTGGCTTTTCTTTATTTAACTTCTAGCGGCTTTGGGTTCTAGCCCTTCTGAGCCTATCATTTCTTTTAGTCCCGCGCCTACGTCACAGTGAACGAGTGAAGTCGGCCACAGTCGAGCGTGTACCTGCTGTACTGCCATATGTTAGAGGAGTCACTGACAAGATCGGCTACATCTTGAAGCGCGCTTCCATCAAAACATACTTCAAGCCGCCGAAGAAGATTGGTCAGTTTTTACCATCAGTCAAGTGTAACGTCCCTCTGCAAGATGCAGGAGTGTACAAGCTTGATTGTGAATGTGGTCTCTCCTACATAGGACAAACTAAAAGATCAATTAAAACCCGTGTTAAAGAACATATAGCTGATGTGAAGAATCGACGCTCCGGGAAGTCTGCAGTCTGTGAACACGTACAGGATCGCCCCTGTCACTACATCAGGTTTAATAGACCACAAATCCTCGCTAAAGAACACAGATTCCTTCCAAAGATGATTCGCGAGGCTATTGAAATCAAAAAACATCCTAATTTTAATAGAGAAGATAGCTGGGTGCTACCATCTGCTTGGAATTCTATAATAAATAAAAATCAATCCCAACCCAAACATACAACTGCAAGACTTAAAGATACCATACCAAGTTCATACTGTGTATATCGGAACAAAAGTTAAATTTTAATCTATGGTAACCGCTGTTAACTATGACATCTGGACATTGAACATCTCAGCCCCCCCCCCTTGACCATGGGTGCTGTAAAGCGCGCGAAACGTCGGGTATTTATAGTTAAATAAACGCGATAAAATCCGTAAAAACTAGTATTATTTCAATGTGTAATGTTCACGTAAATATAAGAAATTATTATTGTTTTTGTGATAAAGTAAATATTCTATATTGATTTTCGCTACTCTGTAATGCTTTACTAACCATTATTTTTTTTAGAATAAGAGTGACAATCAAACACATAGTCCACCTGATGGTTAGTGGATGCTGTGGCCCATAGACATCTACATTTATCCTCGATTTAGAATCAAAATTCAGATGCGTTGTCACCTCTGAGGACTAGGATCGAACGCCTCGTTTCCAGTTAAGAAAAGGTCTACGGATCTCTACACTCGCCGTACGAAACACAGCAGTATTAAGCTGCCATTTTACAGTGGTATTCTGGGAGAGCGTGGTTCTTCCCCGGTCGAGCAGACTCATTCGTGCTACAAATATATTATAGCTACAGCGTGATTCTACTATTAAGTTAGTAGATTGAGATAAGGATCGGTATCTACTCAGCGTTGTGATTGTGGACTGCAACAATTTGATAATGATGAAGTTCTGATGGGGTTTTGAGTATAGGTAAATAAAAAATATTTTGTTTTTTAAGTTTATTTATTTTATTGCACTTATAATTAATGAATTCTTTATAAAACTTCATCTAAGAAGGGGGGCTGGCCGGGTAATAGCCTCCTTGCGAGCATGGCGTGGGTACCAAATAATACTATTAACATGTGAGTAGCATCCCACTGTTCTTAAACGTACAATGCAGTTGCAGCAATAACTTCTGATTGCATCCCGCCCAATCACGTTTGTTTTAAACCATCTATTCTCTATCGGGATACCTCTAGTGTATATATTGCATGAAAGCGGAAATTCTTTCTGGTACATGTAAGCTCAAATCTTGAGCATTGTCCCAGCAAACTTCACAAACTTCATTCATGGATGACATCTGTAAGTTATTTATTTCATGAGATGACCATAGATATAAAAATAGCATTGATAAAATACAAATTAAACACTAAGTTCGATAGACATAAATTGTGCCCAACATTTTCAAGCATGAAAGAAACACAAACAAGGTAATGGGTATGACACAGCTAGATTCCTGATTGAATTTGAGCAACCTAAACTGGAGAATGGTTCTTGAGATACAATAATTGGTTGCTTTCACCTTACAAAAAGGTTTGCTAAATAGCTAAATCGTATAATATCTGTTAAGTGAATAAGTTGTAGAGGAAAACGGTTCTTTGTTTGTAGTAGAAACCACTTCATGAGTATCCCAGGTGTGGTGTGCTGCGCACACACATGTAAACTTCGCAATGTTGTATTGTAACTATATTATGTAGTGAATAAGATTTTTTCAACCAGTCACTAGTTGCCCGCCAACTGTATGGCACGTTCCGCTATAATAAATATATTAGTAAAAGATTTCATCTTTCATTATGGTCACCAGGCACCCATATGGAGTCAGCTCCTAAACTGGTGACCCCGACGTGATCAAGATGACCGAAGTGGTCTATGTGATGTTAATGCAGTAGTGGGCAATATTCGCGTGGTTGTGATCGGTGGACAATAGATATAGTAACATGAGTGCGCCGTTTCCGCCTACGTCACAGAACGTGCCGCCTGTTAACGTGCCACCCGTTCAAGACATCCAGCCACCTGCGCAACCGCCCATTATGGCGCCAGGTGTAGATGCAGTGTCCCTACAGTCTCGCCTCGCAGACTTTTGGACGGACCAGCCACGCGTATGGTTCGTACGCACGGAAGCTATCCTCGCACCTCAGAGGTTGAGTGATGAGGCGAAGTTTGACCTGGTCGTGTCTAAGCTAAGTAAGGAGGTTATCGCGCAAGTGACGGACATATTACTCAACCCGCCTCCTACCTACAAGTACGACGCACTCAAAGCTCGGCTACTCCACATCTATGAGGAGTCAATGTCGAGGCAGATCGAGAAGCTTATGAGCGAGCTAGAGTTGGGCGACCAGAAACCATCTCAGCTGCTTCGGCGGATGCGTGAGCTCGCTACTGACAAGGTTCCTGATGAAACCCTTCGCGTCTTGTGGCAGGGTCGTCTTCCGACACAAGTCCGAGCCGTGCTAACTGTGTCCGACTCCAAGGACCTGGACAACCTAGCAGCAGTTGCAGATAACGTCATGGAGGCTGTGCGGCCTTCCTATGCCGCCACCGCTACTTACACCGTGCCAGCGCCAGCATCTACTACCGCCTATGACTTGGCCCTGTTGAGAGCTGAGGTGGCTAAAATAAAGGCTACCGTGGACCGGATCGATCAGCAGAGGTCGCGGTCCCGCGCCCCTGATCGCAACCGGCGTCGTTCACAGTCCAGGCGCCGTAGCAGTCCCTGCCGTCCCCGGAAGGAGAACTACTTATGCTTTTACCATTACAGGTTCCGAGAAAAGGCCAACAGGTGTACGAAGCCTTGCGCGTGGAAAACAACACAGCCGGAAAACTGAGCAGCGAGGTACAGTCCGAGGGTCTTCAGGTCTGTACCGTTTTTCCATTCAATCGTTTGTGTGTGTCAGACAGTAACTCCGGACTTAGATTTTTAGTTGACACCGGTGCCAATGTGTCTGTTTTACCAGCCGTGAGAAAAGATCGTCTAAATCAGTGTAGTGAATATAAATTATACGCAGCTAACGGCAATGAAATCGCAACTTACGGTACCAAGACAATAGTGTTAAACTTAAACTTACGCCGACCTTATCGTTGGGAATTCGTTGTAGCAGATGTCAAACAACCAATTTTGGGCGCCGATTTTTTAGCGTACCACAAACTATTAGTTGATTTAAACGCGCGTAAATTAATAGATAAAACTACAGAATTGAATGTTTCGGCATCTGTTGTCAATGTATCTCAACCTAGTGTTAAAACTATTGATGTAAATCATCCATATCAGGATTTATTGTTAAAGTATCCGGACATCACTAAACCAGCGTCATTCCGAGAAACTGCGAAACACGATGTCGTCCACTATATCGAGACCTCTGGCCCGCCCGTGCACGCGAAAGCGCGCCCGTTGCCACCTGACAGGTATAAAAAAGTTAAAGAAGAATTTCGCATCATGCAAGAACTGGGCATCTGTCGTCCTTCAAAGAGCGCGTGGGCTAGTCCGCTCCATGTAGTTCCTAAAAAGAATGGAGATATAAGACCTTGTGGGGACTATCGCCAGCTGAATGCGATAACAAAGCCCGACAGATACCCGATTCCTCGCTTGAACGATTTTACTTTTATTCTTCCGGATAAAAAGATATTTTCAAAATTAGACATCAATAGAAGTTATCATTTTATACCTGTCGCACCAGGTGACGTGGAGAAAACCGCTATCATAACACCATTCGGACTTTTCGAGTTTCCTCGAATGACCTTCGGTTTGCGCGGAGCAGCACAAACCTTCCAGCGCTTTATGAACTCCATTTTACAAGGTCTTGATTTTGTTTTTTGTTATTTAGACGACTTACTTATAGCTAGTGACAACGAAGTTCAACACAGGCAACATTTAGAAATTATTTTTAAAAGGCTTAATAAATATGGAATTTCAATTAATTTGGCAAAATGTCGTTTCGGACAAACTAAACTAGAATTTTTAGGACACGAGATTAGTACCGACGGCGTCAAGCCGTTGCAAGATAAGGTTCAGGCAATTGTGGAATTTTCGAAGCCGAAAACTGTTGCAGAACTAAGACGTTTTCTCGGTATGGTCAATTTTTATCGAGCTCATCTTCCCAACGCAACTTTATATCTAACAGAATTAAATAAATATCTTAAAAGCTCAAAGAAAAATGATAAGACTCCCATCGTCTGGACGGATAGTGCGAACGAAGCATTTACGCAATGTAAGGCAGGTCTCACACAGGCCGCTACATTGACGTACCCTAGAGTGGGTTCCGCACTCGCTTTAATGACTGATGCATCTAATACATGCGTGGGAGCAGTCTTGCAACAAAAGGAAGGAGATAGCTGGAAACCATTGGGCTATTTCTCAAAAAAATTGACCACCACCCAACAGCGATATAGCACATACGATCGCGAGTTGCTCGCTATATACTTAGCTATAAAACATTTTCGGAAATTATTTGAAGGGCAAGAAATAACCGTGTATACGGACCATAAACCTTTAACTTTTGCATTTCAAAAGGTAGGACGCGATGAAAGCGAAACGCCTCGGAGAACGAGACATTTAGCTTTCATAAGTGAGTTCACTACAAATATAAGACATATAACCGGTACGAATAACATCGTAGCTGACACCTTATCGCGCATCGAAGCCGTGACTATGCCAACTGCGTTGAATTTCGATGACATTGCAAATGAGCAGCGTAGCGACAGTTATATCATGAATGTTATGTCTGGTTTAAATACCGATAATATTTTGTTAAAGGAACTAGTTATACCTATGTTAAATAAGTCTATTTTTTGTGAGATGTCTACTGATACAGCTCGTCCGTACCTACCGGAAAAGTTTCGACGCCTAGCTTTTGATAGTTTACATAATTTGAGCCATCCTGGAATTCGTTCTACGCGAAAGATGTTAGCCAAAAAGTATTTCTGGCCTAGTATGAATCGTGATGTTTATTTATGGGCAAAAACATGCATACAATATCAACGTTCTAAAATTAACAGACATACGGTATCGAATCTGACTAAGTTTCCGGAAGTAGAGCGTTTTGAGCATGTGCACGTCGATATCGTTGGCCCTCTTGAGATCTCACCAGATGGTTATAGATACTTACTCACGATAATCGATAGGAGGACCAGGTGGCCTGAAGCTTTTCCGTTACGAGACATTACGGCAGAAACTGTTGCCAAACATTTATATGAAGGTTGGATTTGTCGTTACGGTTGCCCGATAAAATTAACTAGCGACCAAGGTCGCCAGTTTGAGAGTAGTCTTTTTAACCAGCTGTTAAAAATGTTGGGGGTTAATAGAATTCGAACTACTCCTTATCATCCGCAAAGCAATGGCGCAGTTGAACGTTGGCATCGTTCTTTAAAAACAGCACTTTCAGCTCGCCTGTCACATGGGTCCTGGGTGGAAGAGCTACCCACAGTATTACTTGGGCTTCGCGCGGCCGCCCGCAGTGACTCAGGGGTTAGCGCCGCCGAGTTAACGTTCGGACGAAACTTACGTCTACCGGGAGACTTTTATGACGGCTCTTCGAACAACCGTAACGTCAATGATTATTGTTTAGTGGATAAGATTAGAGATACTATTCGTAGTTATAAGCCTACATCCGACGATTCACGTAACTGTCATAGTTTTTTTGTGCACAAGGACTTACGTAACTGTGAATATGTCTTTGTTAGGGACGATTCAATACGTAAACCTTTGAAACCACCCTACGACGGTCCATACCGCGTGATAAAAAGGGGCTCAAAAGTTTACCTAATTCAATTACCCGATAGACAGGTACATATTTCTATCGACAGATTAAAGCCTGCATATGTATTAAAGGAATGTGATGGTAACGAAGCAACGCCACGCCAAAGTAACGCTGACAACGCAGCGGATGTGGCACCTGCGCATGTACGGTTTCCGTTACCACCGTCCACACCGCTGACGTCGTTGTTACCCGGCCCGAGCAACCCGATAACCGTGAAAACAACGCGAAGTGGTCGGATTGTTAAGTTACCTTCACGATTTATAAGCTAGTGTTAATATAAAATATATATTATACAATTACATGTCTAAATGATAATCAGGTTTAGTTACTATGGATGTGAAAGTATTATTTGCATTGTCAAGTGCATAATATTTTCATTCAGGATATTCAAGTTACATTATTTAAGTTGAATGTAATTGTAGAGGTATCGTGTTCAGTATTTTGCGTATACTGCACTTTCATATAGGTTCCAGGTAGCTAGTTTAGTTATAATGTATTTAATATAATTTCATTCGAAATACTTCCTTTGCGATAGCATTAGCGCGATAAGTTTTACGATTTTTACTATGGGTAATTTTCAAGAAAAACCAGTTATTGTTTCTCAGGCTCAAAATACTGTAGAGAATAAAGTGGATAATTTTCAAACATGGTTATATGTGATAGCCAGTTTTATGGGGGGGGATAATCCTGTACACTATTTGGGTAAAGTTTAATAAGAAGTTCAAAAGCTGGCTTCGTCATCAGGTGTTAATGACAGGCGTTCCGATATCGGGCCAGAATATGGGTCAGATGATAGGTGCTTCTAGCACCAGTCTGCAGCATGTGCCCGCGCCCGCCGCGGCCGCCACCCCTTTCGCGGGGGTCTCCGTACAGCCCTGCGCACAAGCGCATTAGCAAGTTTTTGTTGTTAGTTTTAAGTTTATATTCATTGTATAGTTTTAAGTTTTTTGTATTAATTTTTTGTAAAGGGGGAAGTATTGTAGGTGTGCTGCGCACACACATGTAAACTTCGCAATGTTGTATTGTAACTGTATTATGTAGTGAATAAGATTTTTTCAACCAGTCACTAGTTGCCCGCCAACTGTATGGCACGTTCCGCTATAATAAATATATTAGTAAAAGATTTCATCTTTCATTATGGTCACCAGGCACCCATATGGAGTCAGCTCCTAAACAGGGTTAGCAACATTGAAATTGTCAAGCATGAAGCACACAAATATGATTCTTCCTCCAAGAGCTACCAAATTAGATGATAACTTATTACTAAGAATCTTAAGTGTTTTTCCTAAGCCTATAACACGTTCAAATTGATAAGTTCGGATGACAGTTTTTTTACGCTTGAGTGCTTCAAACTGATTACTACCTTTTTTCAGTAACTGTGGCATGTTTACTGTAACATCCATATAAGAAACTAGATCCTGTATATTGAAACCACGATCACTGAGAATAATGTCCCCTTTTTGAAGTTGATTTATGATACCACACTTTTCAAATAACTCTTGTACGTGGTAGAGCCATGCTGCAGCTATATTAATTGTATAGTTGTAGCACGAATGAGTTGGCTCAACCGGGGAAGGACCACGCTATCACAGAATCATCATCATCATCATTACAGCCCTTCACACTGCTGAACATAGGCCTCCCCCATGTAACGCCACAAAGCACGGTCCTGAGCCACCTGCATCCATCGACTTCCTGCATGGTCGATATACCATGTCGTCCCACTCCATCTAGTGGGGGGTCGCCCTACACTACGCCTACTGGTACGAGGCTACCACTGGAGATCCTTTCTTCCCCATTGGTTATCGGTTCTTCGAGCTATATGGCCGACCCATTGCCACTTCAGCTTACTATTCCGTTGGGCTATGTCGGTCACTCTGGTTATACTGCGGATATCCTCATTTCTGAGTCTATCACGCAGAGAATCTCCGAGCATAGCCCTCTCTACAGCTCGCTGAGTGACCTTGAGCGTCTTCATACGGCCAGCAGTTAACGACCACGTCTCAGATCCGTAAGTCATCACTAGCAACACGCACTGGTTGTACACTTTAGTTTTCATAGATTGAGGTATACCTGACGAGAAGATGTGTCGTAATTTCCCGAACGCTGCCCAGCCGAGCTGAATCCGTCGATTGACCTCTCGGTCGAAGTTGGACTTACCTAGTCGGACTACTTGTCCCAGGTAAACGTACTCGTCATCAACTTCAAGCATAGTGCTCCCAACAAATACCGGCAAAGGTGTGACATGGACATTAAACATGATCTTTGTTTTGTCCATGTTCATCTTAAGACCTATCCGTTGAGAGACACCATTGAGGTCATTGAGCATAGTGTTTAGGTCCTCCAGCGATTCTGCCATAAGGACTATATCGTCGGCAAATCGAATGTGAGTGATGTACTCGCCATTGATGTTAATACCGTATCCTTTCCAGTCCAGTATCTTGAAAACATCACCCTGTCTTACACCTCTCTGCAGTTGGATAGGTTTCAAACTCTGGTTTTGTACTCAGATAGCCATCGTAGCCCTACTGTACAAACACTTCAGCACTTAGATATACCGACAGTCAACTTGGCACCGCTGAAGGGACTGTAGCTCCGCCCAAATTTCGACGGAATCAAAGGCTTTCTCATAGTCTACATATGCCAGGCAAAGTGGCAGATTGTACTCTTCGGTCTTCTGTGCAATCTGCCGCAGGGTATGTATGTGGTCTATGGTACTAAAGCCTTTTTCGGAAACCGGCTTGTTCGGCTTGTGCGAGACGATTCGTAACGACTCTCAAAAATAGCAACGTAGACGCGGATCAGAAGGGAAATCGGTCTGTAGTTCTTCTAGAGAGCGTTGTCGCCTTTCTTAAAGAACAAGACCACCACGTTTCTGCTCCTCGCCTCCGGAGTAGTGCCACCATGGAGGACGGAATTGAAGAGCTTCTGAAGGACTTCAAGTACCGGTGTTCCACCCGCTTTCAGAAGCTCCGCTGTAATTTCATCCTCGCCCGGGGCCTTGCCGTTTTTAAGGTGGTGGAGAGCCATTCTAATCTCGCTCAGACTGACGTCCGGGATATCATCGGAATAGTGTCGGATAAGACTTGCTAAAGAATACCGGCGTGTAATAGTAGCTTAATGATGCTGTATTTCGTTTGGTAAGTGTAGAGAACCGGAGACCCTTTTTACTGGAAACGAGGCATTCCATCTTAGTCCTCACGGGTGACAACGCATCTGCATTTGGATTTGTAATCGAGGATACATGTAGATGTCTATGAGCCACAGCAACCACTTACCATCAGGTGGACTGTGTGCTCGTATGTCACCATATCCTATAAAAAAACTGACAGATCTACCATAAGCATCTGAAACAAAAGTCACACACCCGGAGCCAGAAATTCCGATCAATACTTTCAGTGTGTTCGCGGATTTGTAATTAGAATAAGTAGCTTGTTGTGAAACTGGATTTTGTGGTTTTTTAATTTTTATTTTAGTGCAATCTATAATTACTGTAGAGGTATTAGTCTTTCTTTGATACATTACATTTTCATCAATTATTTCCTTTAGTACCCATATACTTAGATCCTTAAACTTGCAGTAAAGGTAATTTATCCATTTTAAGAATTTTATTAGTGTTAAATAAAATTGATCAGATGATGTCAATGCATGTTTTCCACGAGCTGACTGTAATGATGGATAGTACTTTAAATTGTTCACTTCATCTTCGTAAAGGTTGAAGACAAACATAAAATGGTTATAATTATCAAAACCGAACTGAATCTGAACATGTTTAATGTGCTTTTTCTATTACTCTCACGATCTGACAAATTGGCAGTATTAGTTGAGGTGTATTACTGAACAAAATGTTGCGAAAGTGCGTTTTTCAGACTCTATTATCTCATTAGTTATGACAAATAAAATACATTTAAAAGCACATTATTAATGTTCGATATCTTATCATCACATTCCACGTTCTAATTTGTTTTTATGTGCTATAAATACATTTAAAATCAAATTTTGAAAAATGTCTAAAATTCTTGATTACATGCCTCTGTTGCTAAACGCAACGCTCTAATCATTTGAAGATTACACCAATGGATAGATAATTTAAAAATCTATATTCTCCACGTTTTATTTAATTTTTTAAGTTCGTTTTTTTATAATTGAAATAATTCCAAAAATTGTGTGAATTCTATGATAAAGGGGCGTGCGCAAAGTGCGGGCGGCATTACGCTGTATGCATTCGTACGAGGTGGCTGTGTCGCTCGTTGCCATCGTCGACGTCTCCGTCTCCGTGTTTCGCCACAAACATAATATTATTTGAGTACCTACCAACCGATGCGCTTACGTGTTTTTTACCCATAGAGTAGAGTAATATATACAGTTTTTACCACAAAAAGACGCTACGATTGTGATAATGTGAAAATATAATTTTGTAGATTGCTTAGTGCAAATGCTTAACTTCAAAAAGAATAAACGTCAACGACGTCAAAATGCTCTAATGATGAATGAAATTCTGTAAGTAATTTGATGTATTATGCAAAGTTCACTTACTTTTATTCCTACGTGTTATTACATAGAATCTTTTTATTTTAGGAGGAGAAGAAAAATACCTGAGTGCGAATTTGACGACAAAAATGATAATTCAAGTTTACCAATAATTGAAAATGATAATGGGTAAGTCGGGCGCACTTTTGAGTCCATAGTTATGAAATTATAACAAGAATTTATGAAATTTGATGTGAAATTTTTTGTGGTAACCATATTATAAATAATATGAATCTTTTCAAATATATAGCTAAAATATGTATCTAAATGATTTATTACAAGTAATTCTGTTTTGTTGTCATGTGAGATTATCATCATCATCATTACAGCCCTTCATAAGTCCACTGCTGAACATAGGCCTCCCTCAAGTAATGCCACAAAGCACGGTCCTGAGCCACCTGCATCCATCGACTTCCTGCATGTCTTACCAGGTCGTCACTCCATCTAGTGGGGGTCACCCTACACTACGCCTACCGGTACGAGGGCTTCCACTCGAGAACCTTTCTTCCCCATCGGTTATCGGTTCTTCGAGCTATATGGCCAGCCCATTGCCACTTCAGCTTACTAATCCGTTGTGCTATGTCGGTCACTCTGGTTTCACTGCGGATATCCTAATTTCTGAGTCTATCACGCAGTGAAACTCCGAGCATAGCCCTCTCCATAGCTCGCTGAGCGACCTTGAGCGTCTTCATACGGCCAGCAGTGAAGGACCAAGTCTCAGATCCGTAAGTCATCACTGGCAACACGCACTGGTTATACACTTTAGTTTTCAGAGATTGAGGTATACCTGACGAGAAGATGTGTCGTAATTTTCCGAACGCTGCCCAGCCGAGTTGAAACCGTCGATTGACCTCTCGGTCGAAGTTGGACTTACCTTGTCGGACTATTTGTCCCAGGTAAACATACTCGTCAACAACTTCGAACATAGTGCTCCCAACAATTACGGGCATAGGTGTGACATGGACATTAAACATTTTTTTTGTCCATGTTCATCTTAAGACCTATCCGTTGGGAGACACCATTGAGTCCACATATGGCAGGCAAAGTGGCAGATTGTACTCTTCGGTCTTCTGTACAATCTGCCGCAGGGTATGTATGTGGTCTATGGTACTGAAGCCTTTTCAGAAACCGGCTTGTTCGGGAGGCTGGAAGTCGTCGAGTCTACGTGCGAGACGATTCGTAATGACTCTCGAAAACAGCACGTAAACGCGGCTCAGAAGGGAAATCAGTCTGTAGTTCTTCAAGAGAGCGTTGTCGCCTTTCTTAAAGAACAAGACCACCGCACTTCTGCTCCACGCCTCCGGAGTAGTGCCACCATGGAGGACGGAATTGAAGAGCTTCTGAAGGACTTCGAGTACCGGTGTTCCACCCGCTTTCAGAAGCTCCGCTGTAATTCCATCCTCGCCTGGGGCCCTGCCGTTTTTAAGGTGCTGGAGAGCCATTCTAATCTCGCTCAGACTGACGTCCGGGATATCATCGGAATAGTGTCGGGTAAGACTTGCTCATGGATCATTACACACACTTGCGTGTGGCTCCAACGATGATGTGTACAGCTGCCCATAGAACCTCTCAATCTCACTCAAAATCTCAGGTGTCTCGGAAACGATGCTGCCACACTCAGTCTTCAGCTTTGACAGTTGGCTCTTTCTGGCAGACAGATCTCTGGCAAAGACTTTGGAGCCCTGGTTCCGCTCGATCGCTTCTTTAATACGAGCAGTATTAAAGTTGCGTAAGTCTCGCCGCATGAATTTGGAGATCTGTCTGTTCAGGTGCCTGTATGCGGTCAAATTTGTTGACGATTGCAGCCTCATCTCCCGTCTAACAGCCATGAGATTAAGAGTGTGATCGGAGAGTTTTTGTGTTCTTCTGCGGCGTGTCTTGCAGAACTTAGCTCCGACCGCATGGACAGTTTCCACGAGCTTGTCATTCATATTCATGTGAGATCTAATATAATTTACTCTTTATTGCAGGCTAAATACGAACAATGACGATACGGCAGTAAACGACTTGAGTCAAGAAACTATAGTTTTACGGTATACCTGTCTTGATTCAACTGAAATGGTTGAAGATGTAAAGGTGTGTTCATTTAATTTTTTAGTTTGTAGATATTATGGTGCACAAATGTGTCATTGTATTGTGACACCTAATCAAAACACTTTACTTTAAATATTAGTTACACACTTGTGCTTGTGATTAGGTAAAGATATCTAAGTAAGTACGGTAAAATGCCCTAATTTGACTTACCTAGCCTTACTTTACCTAAACCGATCATTTGAATTTCATTAGTAGGCTATTCGAGCTAAAGTTAAAGTTATAGCCTATATACGTCCCACTCCTGGGTACAGGCCTCAGCTCATTTCTGAAAGGGTCCTAGGGCAAGGGATTGTCCACCGCGCTGCCCCAATGCATGTTGGCGAACTTCGCATGTCTTTGAAATATTTTTTTCTTATTTCACAGACATGCAGGTTCCCCTCACAATGTTTTCCTTCACCGCTGAGCACGTGGTAAATCAACACATAAATTGCAATTACCATTTCATTGGTGCTGGCGGGGATCGAACCCGGTTTGCTCGCGCACTATGAAAATTTCAGCGAGCGCTAACCATCTGAGCTACCACGTCTCCTCTCCTCTCGAGCTAGAGACTTTATTTTATTTATGGTACGATTTTTGTCGCATGCCAGCGCTTATTTTTGGTTCTGGAAAAAAGTTGTGAAACATCTGTGAACGTCAGAATGGTGCAAATGTTGGTCGCAGATATTTTATCTGCACTTCAAAATTTTGTTGTGTGAGTATTTTAAACTATTTTTACGGATTTGATGAATCATATGAAATAAAAAATAGTCTGCTATCTTTCTCTCTATGTTTTGATCTTCTAAAACGAGTTTGAGTTGGTAAAATCAAGGCAAACTTAGGGTAGGGTTGTCGATTATTATTTTGATAATAAAACTAGTGAAATTCCGCGGTTTTATATGCGCAAGTGTGAACGTAGTTAGAACATACTATAACCTTTATGTTTTACATAAATATCCCAAAAAAAAAACTTATTATTTTAATATGTACCTATAAAATTAACAAGTTTATTGCATTTTTTTTTAGTAATTTTTATGCAATTTCTTTATCTACGTCTATTTTTAAAAACCTTTATTTAGTCTGAATCATACATAACACTATATTACTGATTTACTTATACGTTGTTTTCTTTTTTTGCAGTTACAAATATCTTGTGAGGTTGAAAAAGGCAGTAATGAAAAAAATAATAAGAATAATAATTGACGTCAGCCACTTCTTTTCATAAAAATTTCAAATCATGGTCCATTCGGTTGCAGCTTCACAGAACTTCAACTTGTCGGAGAAACACAAAAGGCTTAGAGTCAAAATTTACGTTTAAATTCCAATTATGTAACCAAAAATTTGTAATAGTAAACGATGATTGTAGTGAAAATTATTTATCATTAAATATATTTATTATTTATTAATATATTTATTATTTATCCTATATTATATATTAAGTATGTATATTTTACTAACTATATATCTATTCTATTCATTTGCATTTTATTTTGATTTATATCCTTATTATTTATTTATGAAGTGATTGATTACACCTGCCACAGTACCTCAAATCATTCAGGGTTGACTGGTAGAGAATGCCATAATGCATTAAGTCCGCCCTTTATATCCTTTAGTATATAAGGTGTATAATAAAGATTAAATAAATAAATAAATGTGCAGTCGCAGGTATGATTGAAATAGACGCGGGAAATTCGCAACTTACCACTACCACATCCTGGAAGTAGTTTGTTCAGAATCGTTTACTGAATCGATTCCTATCATTTTAATATAGGTAGGTTTTTATCCCAAAAATAATTAAAACTACGTAAATTACAGTCTGTACAGTCAAAAAAAACGTAAATGGACCGTAACTTAAGGCAATGAGACTTTTAAGAGTGTAGTTTTATTTGTATTATTACTAATTCTGTCATTCAATAAAAATAAAGAAAAATGAACTTTGTTTCAAGCACGTTAGTCTTTGCGTTCGTGGATTTGTACTGTGACCATAAAATTCTTCCGGTATTAGTATAACTAATTTGATAAATAATCAGTGCATAAAAATGTTTAACTAAAAATTCAGTGTATGTATTACGATTATAACATAATATACTAATTGGGGTGTCTGAGGTTGTGCGTTAATTACGTTACATATTGTATATGCGGATATGTTCATTTAATAGCTGCAGCTGTTTGTTTATAATTTAAGGAAGTTAAAAAATTTGTAATCAATTTCTTACATTCAAGATAATAAAATTGACTTTATATTTTATTTTGTTCTATTTATTAATATCCATCCAGTATTACTAATCACAAATAATCACAATACCTCATTTGTTATTGTAATTGGGTAAAAAATATCTATTTAGTTACTAATGCTACATTTATTATTTTAATAATTACCTACCCAGTAGGTAAATAATAAAATAATAAATGTAGCATTATAAACAGTAAATCAAACTCAATTTACTAATATTTTTCCTAAATAAGGAATAGCAGATAAAAGATTAGTAATAACTATTGCTCCTCAAAATTATATTTGACCTCAAGGTAAAACATATCCTAAAATTCAGTAGCTAAATAAAATAATAATACCTACTATTCAAGTATATTTTCAATATGTAAGTAAATGAAAATAACAAAAATGAAGCATTTCTATTAATTAGATAATATATAAGAATACATAATTCTAATATAATGCAATTAATATACCGAATAAAGAAAATTAAAATACATTTATCATTGTATGCCGTGATATTTCCATAAAATAGTTCACAGACATTGAAAAAATTATACTACGTTCGTACCAGTAGGTGGCGTTTTGCAGATATCTTACGCGATATATCGTACCGAGAGTCGGCGGACCAAATGCTCAAGGTCGTTCGCTAGGGGTATAGCCTTAAGCTCTCTTCACATTTGCACAAAAAACATTGTAGGGAGTCATCTTTATTTGAATTTTGAATGTCTATTTTTTCACATGTTTCTTCAAGTCTGCAATTTAAAAAAAAATTGATCATTTGTCACAGCAAAAATATTCCTAGAAGCATTATTAACATAGGCATTTAACGAGACTGATGCAGTTTCCATACCATAACCATACCATTAACACTCACGCCTGTCACCCAGAGGGGTAGCCAGAGACTACAGTTTTCCATTTGGCACGATCCTGACATACCTCTCTCGCCTCCTTCACATTGATGCAGTTTATGTCAACAAAAGGCTGCTGTGATAAATGAGCATGAAAAGTTTTTATTTACTTACAAAATGTTCTTTCTGTGTATTTAATCATAGTGTTGCAGTTTCACGTTTCATTTGACGTTGAAGAGCTCTCTGTACACGTTTCCTTTTAATTTCCTTTGTCTCTTCACTTTCATGGTTCCAGGGAAAATCAACTAGGCACCGCTTTTGGTTTTAGTTTAGGAGTAGCTGAAAAATTTTCAACAAAAGATTACAACAGATGAAAGTAAGTATAATTTGCTCGGTTATCAGGGTCAGGGTAAATTTAGTGTCTGAAACAAGCGTGAAATTAATGTTATCTAGAAATAAGAAACATTATTACTTACGATTTTCTGTATTTGGTACTTTAGGTGACGCATAATCGTCAGGGTTGAAATGTTTTTTACAAACATGCGAATGTTTTGAAGGGGTGTAGTTGTCCCTGCGAATCGCTATTAAACACTGCTTTGAAACAGTTTTATCCTTCGGAAACATGTCCTCCTTTTTTCCCGAACAAAAGGAGACTGCGAAACATTGAGGCATACTCTGTATATATACGGTACGGTGTTATGGTATTAAATATGATTTAAATGTAAACTTTCTTTTTCACGACTGCGCTAACAAACTTTGATAGCTATACTTCAGGACCTTAGTCGACAGTGGCGCCAACTGGTGAGCACAAAAACGATAGCCATCATTGCGTTTAGTTTATGCTTATATTACGTTTATTTATTAAAATCTTTTTATTGATATTATTAATTAATACCAAGTTCTAAATATATAAAACTTACATGAAAATTAATGGCTTAGTTGCTTTAATATCTGGAACAAATTCTATAATAAAACAACGAAAAAAAGGTTTGCGGTACTAAATCTGCCGTTTCCCTTTGACATTTAATTCTAAGAATTGTAATGATGAATTTCATTTTATTGATGTTAATAACTTAGCTAAGAAGTTTTTGACAAAAGATAAGTATTACCTATCAAAATATAGTTCAAGACTGGTAGCAAATAAGCTATCTTTTTATTTTAATATTTTAACCCTGCCATATTTTTGGCTACCTTGACACCTGCCTTTATTAAGCAGCAAAATAATTTTAAAAACTATTTGGAATCAGTTCATGTAATTTAAATTAAAAATTAGACAATACAGGTAATCTCTACCAAAGATAATTAAAATACCTTAAAATGTAACTCACCAATACTTGACTGCGTAATTTCACAAAAGAGCAATAATAAAAATTGTATTAACCCGGTGCATCAAAATAGACAAGGTATGTTAGGCACAGAACTAGAAATTGAATTATTTCAAATAGTAATCATATACATATTCTTTGTATTTCTGAACAATGGTTGTAAGATTACAACTCCATATTTAATTTCAGTAATCACCATGTGGTCGGTTTTTCAATAGATATCAGTATACTAAATTACAAGGTGGATCCTTAATATTAGCTAATAAATCCATATCATGTAAAGAAATATTGTAAGCAAAAGATACTGTTGAGCGAAATGTATAAATGGCATGTGTTGTACTTAAGCACCTCTAGCAAAGCAACTTTAGAAAATATTCTTTTGTTTTATAAACTAATATTTAGGCTATATGTGTCTAAAAATAAGTACTGTAACATTTACTCGCCATAAAATTAAACTTTTATCTTATATTTTATGGCGTAGTTTTGAAATATTTTTCTTTTACATTTCATTTAATTTGAAGGTTTTACCTTTACCACGTGTGAACTGCACACGTAATATTTTTTAATCTGGCTTATAATGCGATATCTCGGCATATTTTTTTCTCTTTTAGTATTTTGACGTTTGTAATTCAGGAGGGCCATTGTAGCCATATACTAAACAAAATTACGTTATAGATTGAGATAGAGTCGTTCATTGATACTTTATCGTAATAAAAGTAGCTTATGCTACATCACAACGTAGTTGTGCTAAAACAGAACGAAGAAAAAAACTACAAGAAATACAAAAGACATATCTCTCCACAAGCGACAGTAGCCTAATGGTAGGGCGCGGACCGTGAACTCAAAAAGGTCGTGAGTTCGAATCCGCCATTCGACTACTGGCGTGAACCACTCGTAACACAAGCAATTTAAGCTTACCACGAGTGGTTAAGGGGAATATTAGTAATGTTTATAGCATTGTTAATATTCTTTTAAAAAAAAGTAAATTAACAATACTTTTAATTTCCATAAAAAATCGCTTTATAAATGAAATTTATTTTTAAAAGAAAATTGAAGTTAATACCAAGTACCTAAAAATGTATCTTGTTAACTTCTTAATGTAACTCTTCTCTAGAAATTTCATTTCGTTCCGGGTAATATGGTTTCATGTTGAATTTGTGTAAGCGTAACGAAAAGTAACAAAAGAGTTTTCGTAGATTTTACATTTTTTCTTCAAGAAGTCATATTAATTTAGCTGCATTTAATTATTCACTGCCAAAAAAAAAACTAGGACAAATTTTACCTGATGCTTTGCTGTGAAGTATTGATATCTCATGTAGCGTTCTCTTCATGTAGCGTTGTCACCCCAGAGGACTTAGATGAAATGCTTTGTAACCATTACAACTGTGATTCCGGTGAAGGTCACTTCTAATTCAAAAAAACAAACATGTTCTTCTTTTTCTTCATCATAATTCCATAAAACTCCAATGCTAAATCATGGTCATATCACATATACCTTAGTAATAAGGCTCCCTGCCTTAATATTCACGTCGGGTGCTTGTCAATTGTGATTGCTGATCACAGCAGTAGACATTTGCATCGCATTGTGCTAAATGATGATGTAATGGTGATGTTTATACTGCTACATCTTTTTAAGGAAGACGGGGCACACGAACATATAGCTCACGGTAAGTGTCGACTGTCGCCCACAAACAACTACAAGACATAAGACATTGCAGGTGTGTTGCTGGCCTTTTAAAAAGGACTAATCTTGTTCCTTGAAAGTATCTAAGGTGTATTGATCCGAAAAAAATGTGCTAGAAAGAACAGTGTACAGTGGTGGATCGTTAAGTATATTTTTATAATTTTAAAGATGTATAAATTAAAAAAAAAGAGAAGAAGGGAAAGATTTTCGTGTATGTGTTATTGAAGTTCAAATTGTAGTCATTTAACGACAGCTTTCATTTATCTTACCGTAAATTTTGAATCAGATTTTGTTTTAATTTTATTTTCAACGGTAAATTTTATCATATGCATGACTATTTTTAACTGACTTCAAAAAAGGAGAAGGTACTCATTTCGACTAGGAGAACTGATTTTGATGATTATTTTTTTAATGACAACTGATGCTTCTCATGTGGTCCCATATAAACTTGATCAAGATCTGACCAGTAGTCTTTGAATTTTCCTTAATAATGTGTATTTAATTTACTTATACTACATTGATGATATTCTCATTTTATATATGTTAAAGTCATTTATACAATTGTTTTAATTTAAACACTTGTAAACGTGAATATTCTTCCCAATACTTTAATTAGTACTGATGTTCTAATTTTCTCCTCAGAGAAACTTGTGTAGTTAGTTAACAAGTTTCTATAAGGGTTGCTAGTTAGCTACCAGAAAGGACCACCAATTTGCATTTATATTAGGTGAAGTTAAATTTACCAGGCAACTCAGTTTCGAAAAGGTTTGTTGCGACATCATCTTACCCAAAATGCACGATCCTATAATTAATTTGATTGTATGCATATCATAATGAAAAGATTTTAGGTAATTTACCTGGAGTTGAAGTTCAATAGAACACATTACACCATTTTTTCTCTTGGATATCGTATAAGATGCCTATAAATAAACTGTGTGAAGTGAAGGACGTAGCAAAACGATGTCATTGCTTTCAATAGATGACCCCTTCTCTCCACATTTTAATACTCGTACAGGAAACGCAACAGAAGTCGCAACCGATCGTCAGATCACCTGCCAAGCGTGGCGATGAATGTAAACATTTTCTGTAACATTTGAGGCCCGTGACCTGGCTGTTAACTTTACCGTGCTGAAGAAGAAGTAGAAAAATATCCATTTAAATGAAACTAAATTTTATGGATTTCATCGCGTATATTAACTTATTTTAAAAGAATACAAAGCTGATGTGAAGAATCGATATTCCGGGAAGTCTGCAGTCAGTAAACTTGTACGTCGTTTACTGACTGCAGACTTCACTACCGTCACCCCCGTCACTACATCGGAATTGACCCCAAATCCTCGCTAAGGAACACCATTTCCTACCAAGGATGATTGTCGAGCCATTGAATTCAAAAAACAACCTAGTTTTTTTAAAGAATATTAACAATGCTATAAATATTACTAATATTCCCCTTAACCACTCGTGGTAAGCTTAAATTGCTTGTGTTACGAGTGGTTCATGCAAGTAGTCGAATGGTGGATTCGAACTCACGACCTTTTTGATTTCGCGGTCCGCGCCCTGTCATTAGGCTACTGTCGCTTTGTATAGTTTAATAGAGAAGATGGCTGGGCATTGCCAGCTTAGGATCCCGTACTAACAAAACTAAATCGCAACTCAAGCATACACCTGCAAGACTTCAAAATACTAGAAGCTCATTCTGCGTAGACTGGAGCAAAAAGTTAATAATTTTAAATTGAAGGTAGCCATGGTTAACTATGATCTTGAGACGTCGAACGCCTCAGTCACATCCGTGTAAATGAGTGCTGCAAAGTACTGGAAACATAAGGAATTTAATATTAATTAATATATGCACGCGATAAAACTCGCAAAACTTTGTTTCATTTAAATGTGTAGTGTTCGTGTAAACATAGGAAATCAGAAGAATATCCATTTGGTATCATGTATCAATCATTATAATTAATTATTGTATCTTAGTGCGATTCTTCTGCTGAATTTTCATCCTTGTTAAAATCTCTATTTAACAACACGATCCTGAGCCACTTGAGCATATATCAATTCTGATGCCAACAAAGGAAAAAAACAAACGAGCACATAGTCCTTCTGATGGTAACAGATGCTGTAGCCCGTAGACAACTACATCTTTTCTCAATTAACGATCATAATAAAGATGCATTTTCACCCCTAAGAACTAAGATAGCCTTGTTACCAGTAAAAAGGCTCTCCGGTTCTCGTATCACAGAAGCATTATACAGCTTTTTCATTCTTTAATCTTGCAAGCGTCATCATACTCCGGGCGAGTCGATCATCATGGAACGAAATCAAACTCATTAAATGCAAAGCAACACACGCACACAATAAATCGATATTTAGAAATGAGAAACAGCCAACGCGTTATTTTCTCTGTCTGCTACTAAAATAGCTCCATACACTTGTGGTTCTGGTTGATTTATGAATTAAGTTAGGAATATAATTTTTTCACAAATATTAAATTAAAAAAAATTGTTAATAAATATTAAATTCATTAAAAAAATGTTAGAAAATATTAAATTCATTAAAAAAATTGTTAGAAAATATTAAATTCATAAAAGCGTTTGATATCTATGCCAATACTTATATTTCTGCTACCCAATTTGATTTACGAACCGATCTTATTTCCGCTGACATATTAGGTTTTCTAGTAACAGAGAAAGTATATTTTTCATAAGAAGTTCTTTTAGATTATGGCCCAGTAAATATGTTTTCATATTTATTCGGCCATATCTAGACCTTAATTATCTTGCTTTAACCCTACTTCTGTTATCATTCATCTAGATAAAATGGATGCTAGCTATTGACGCTTCGCTGTGTTTCCTTTGCCTATACTCTATTAAGAAGATTTTAATAAACGATGTGTAAATGTATATTTAAAATGTACTAAGCAATCTGTAAGTGAAATATACAGATTTGAAAACGCGTTATGCCTATATTTCACAGACTCCTGATGGATAGCAGCATGGCCACAATAGCCTAGCTCTTGAGTTTAGAGTCCACTACCGGATATTCTAGCAGTAAATTTCAGTAGGTTTATTGCTGCGAATTCCTTTTTTGAAACAAAATATTACAATAAAATACTCTTTGTTGTACTACGAAGAAAGGTTAAACGAACAAAAATAAACAAATATTAAAGGTAATCATATCAAAGGCAATCCTGATAATTTATGGAACCATGAGGCTTTGGTCTTGTGAGGTACTATTTCTAATCCCAAGTCGTGGATTTTGGTGACGGCGACATCCGCCCTAAGCTTGACGAGCTCCTTGACCCTCTCGAAAGTGACCCCGCTAGCAATCATGAACGTCTCGTAGGCATAGCAAACGATATCTACGCCAGCGGCAAGTTCAACTCGTAGAACCACAGCATAGGCGAAATTCCACAGTAGCGTCCGAGCACCGAGCCTTGCGCAACTCCACGTCTGATCTCCCTCCGGATCTTCCTACCATTTTGTCCCATAAATGTACCTGTCGTGGAAGTGGTCCGCAATAACAACTTGCAGGTAGGGTGGCACCTGATGTTGTAGCAACACTATCAGGTGCTACCCTATTCTATTAAAGATGATATTTTACTTTTACATTCATCGGTAAATCAATCATATTTTATGAAGAATTAAAAAAGAAAGTTAATATATGGAACTCATCAACACATTATTATCGACATGTTTGAAATTATTTAACATTTCTAGTATCTCATCTTTGGCTTAAGTAATTACAATACTCACATTATATACAACAAGGCAGGCGTATTATAGTTTTGGCTTGTAGCCAGAATCAAAATTTCTGTTTTATTAGTAACAGTTTTAAATACAAGCCAATATTAATTTGAATAGACGTAATTTAAACATAAATATAAAATAAATAAAACTAAAGTAAATTAATATCAGAAATGTTGGCTTAAGTTATTAGATGAAGATACTTATATATTCCATTTAAAATTAAGAGCGCCGAAAAATTTCAAAGTTAAAAAGTGCATTCTTTTTTTATTTTAAATAAGTCAGTATCTATCAGAAAATAAGTGACATATTTAACGACTTTTATATAAACTTGACAAATAACAATAAGTTTAAATATAATGTTGACGAAATAAACAAAAACTTTCACGACTAATAATATAAATATATATACATATATATATATATATATATATATTTCCATATTCCTTAAACCTACAGATGCTATGGAAATATTTCGGATAATTAAGTCTTAATAACACGAACGCAGTAGGATTTTATGACATAACAACCACTACAATTAAATTATCCTCACGATACATAAGTCAACTGCTATGTTATTTAATTCATATGTCTTTTGAAAAAGGTACCTTCAAATTATATTAAAAAAATCAATCTTTAAGCCACATACAGAAAGGCGAAACATGTGAAATAAATAATTATAGGCCAGTGATAGTGAATATCAATATTGTCTACTTAAGGAGGAGCAATGTGGGTTTAAACAAAATAGTACAACCTGGTAAGCATGCTTTAATTTGATTGAAATAGTCACCGATGCTATAAATGATGGCCTTCTAGTTGAGACTATATTCCTGGACATGAGCAAAGCGTTCAATTTCGTGGACCACAAATTGTTCTTACACAAATTAGAAAAATATGGGATAATAGGTAAAGCTAACGACTCGTTGAGAAACTACTTATATGAGAGACAATAATGTGGGGAATCATCTAAAATCAACAAGGCGGTGTATTGGGACCACTCTTATTCCTCATGTATATTAATGATTTCCCTAATATCACTCGTCATATCACAATCTTGTTTGCTGATGATACAAACCTTATTGTGAAATGGGAAAATGCAGATACATATGAAATAGAGATAAATAAATAAATTAAAAACATAATAGAGTGGCTTTATTGTAATCATTTACAGATCCTCAAAAACTAAAATGATCCAATTTCAGACATATAAAAGGAAGCTATTGAATATATTAATGTTAAATATAATGATAAAATCGTCGAACAATTAGCAAGTAATAAAGTTCTGGGTATAATGTTGGATCAAAATTGCAACTGGAAAACACATGTCGATTACGTATGTGACAAACTCAACAGATTTGTCTATGCAATAAAAAGATTACGAGTCACGGTATCAACTGAAGCTGCTCTATGTGCATATCACGGATACGTCTCATCCGTACTCTCATATTTTCTTGTGTTCGGTCTTTTATTGTAGAGCAATTCAGTAGATATAATAAAAGCATTTTAAGTACAAAAAAAATAGGTGCATGCAATCTATGTAGCATGGTCTATGGATAGCTGAAAGCCCTTGTTTAAAAAGTACAATATTTTAACATTAACATGCTAGTGTATTAAAGAAGTTTGCATATTCGTAAAACAACATCCTGAACACTTTGAAAGGCATATAGATGTAACTGAATGAAATGTAGCTCCTAGAAATAAACATAAACTACATTTACCTCAATACAGGCTCAAATTGCATGAAAGGAACTCTTACATAAATGCTATAAAGGTATATAACAAAATAACCAACCCAACGACTATAAAGAGTTACCTTTAACCATGTTTAAAAAAAAGTCGATACAGTGGTTAAAAGAAAAATGTTTTACGACCTAAATGAATTTATTTCTTTTTTGTGAAAAATAAATCTATATATATATATATATATTTTAACTATTACTTAATTGATCACGAATAACCTGAAAGTGTGGACATTAACTATTAAGAACAATCATTATATATAATGTGACATTTTAAAATCTATTACTTGAATTACATTATAATATTGACGACAATAATTCTAGCTTGAAATAATCATAAATATACGAAATTGTATTCCCACTTTTTGTTTAAAATTTTTTTTGCATGTATACCCATAAAATATTTGCACGCCATATAAAGTTGTAGAATATAAATGGGGCATTAGATATAATTTAAGATCATACTTTATTGTACACATACATTCTGGCAAATAAATGAATTTAAATTTGAATCATGGTAATACGTGACGAAGCGACAACACAAGGAGACGAAGATAAATCTTATTTATTCTATGCCTGATTTCGATTTCATTCCGTCGTAACAGTTGTTAACCTACTCAAGGTTTTCTTTAAACATTGGTGAACGAGTATTGAGTCCCTCAAACTTTTCCATCCAGTATTAAATGGAAAACTTGAAGGTTTCTTTGTGTAGCAGGCCGAGACCGATAATTATAATTGCTACCAAATACATTGACCTGATACTAAGTTTCTGCTATCTTACGGATTAGCCTAAATACGGATTTGGCTTGACTCCAGATTGCAAAGTGACCACAAAACATACCGAGTTCGAATAGTAAGAAAACTGAATTATAAAGACTATGTTTGTTCAAATAGGTTTGTGTTTTTTTTTATATAGAAGAGGGGGCAAACGAGCATGTGGCTCACCTGATGTTAAGTGACTACCGCCGCCCATGATCAACTGCAACACCAGGGGGAATTGCAGATGCGTTGCCGGCCCTTTAGAAAGGAGTAAGCTCTTTTCTTGAAGTTCCACAGGTCGTATCGGTCCGGAAAAATCGCCGGTGGTAAATTATTCCACAGAGAGGTTGTACGCGGAAGAAAACTCCTTTTGAAACGTACAGTGGTGGACCGCCAAGCATCCAGATGGTGTGGATGGTATCGGGACGTTTTCCGCGTAGTGCGTTCACGAAATTTGGCGGCTGGGATTAATCCGAACAATTCCTCAGAGCACTCTCCATGGTATATGCGAAAGAAAATACAAAGGGATGCAACATCTCTTCGCAGTGCCAGAGAATCGAGCCGATCGGAAAGCACTCGGTCGTCGACGATTCGAGCCGCTCTGCGCTGGATGCGGTCAAGTGGAAGGAGCTGGTACTGGGGAGCCCCAGCCCAGAGATGGGAACAGTATTCCATGTGTGGCCGAACCTGCGCCTTGTAAAGTTGCAGGCGGTGTGCCGGCATGAAATACTGTCCCGCTCTGCTGAGCACGCCAAGCTTTTTAGAGGCCAATTTGGCCTTCCCTTCCAAGTGACCACGAAACTGCACGTCACTCGATATGTCGACGCCGAGGATTCCGATACTGGCTGAGGCAACAAGGGGAGTGCCTTGAAACTGAGGGGATACGACAAAGGGGTTCTTTTTAGCGGTTAACGCGCAAACTTGTGTCTTCTGGGGGTTAAACTGGACTAGATTTAGTCGCCCCCAATCCGAGACTTAAGTGTTTGAGCTTACCTTCAAAATAAAACTCTATACTTAGACTGATAATAATAAATTTTCTATGCTTGCATTAAAATACCTATTTCATATATTTTTATCAGATTTTTTGAACCAGTTTGCTATATAGGCATAATAAAAACATAAAACGTGTAATTGCTTCATTTCATTGACGTATAATATGGAAGAACATCGTGCTTCATATGCTTTTACTTAACCTACTTACAAGATTTTATACCATACTGCAAATATATTATGTTTTCTCACGAATGGTTCGGCTCTACCGGGGAAGGACCTTACTCAGCAGTTCAATACTGGTGTATTTTCAATGGTGATTGCAGAGGATCGGAGATCGTTTTTACTAGAAATGAGGTATTACATCTTAGTCTTCAGGGGTTACAACGCATCCTAATTTTGATTCGTTGGTGACAAACAAGCACACAGTCCACAGTTAAGAGTCAAAATAAAATTTGGTAGTAAAAAGGGTCTCTAGATTTGACACTAACTATACGAAACACATCACCATTAAGCTACTTTTTGACACTGTTATTCTGTGAGAGCTTGGTCCTTCCCCGGTCGAGCCGACCATTCGTGCTGCAACCACAATATAGCTGCAGCATGGCTCTACCACGAAAGTACCATTTATCATAATTTTTAATCGAGTATAAATGTAGATGTTCACAGGCCGCAGCATCCACTTACCATTAGGTGGATTGTGCGCTTATTTCCCATCCTTATTCTGTAAATTCCTTGTTCTGCTGGTTATATACCAATAGAATCGAAATGAATTGTGTGAATATATGAAAAATTTCAACACTTTTCGTCTGTGAAAGACAGATAGACTGCCAAATTCTTCATGCTATGTTAATTTTGTAACACTGTATATATGCTGTAATATACAAAATAAAGAAATAAATAATTCAGTTTCTTTCTTAGAATAGAAAATAATCTTTCCTTATCTTAATTTAGCGGTCAGGCGCCTGAGTCGACTTCACCTGAGGATACCCCGTGTAAAGACTAAACACTTGTCGTATTATTGAAGGTGTGTATCTTTCCTACTGTTATGGTGTTGGCATTAGTGGTGACGGGGATAGTGCACGCAATTGAGGGAGGGCGGGATGTGCTCTTCAAAATAGGTATAAGACATCATTTTATTTCACTAAGTGGATACAGGCAAAGTAATTTTTACCATCTTCAATCCATAATGGAATTACGCAAAGTAACAATCGATTCTAATAAATATGGAATAGAATTATTTTTATTCAATGATGATTATAAGTATACTTATTGAACATCATTTAAGCTTTACCATTGATTTAGAAAAAAACCTCTGGCCTGGGCGATATAATATTTTATAAAATTATGTATGAAAGCATTTAGAAACGGCATGGTAGCAATCATAAGAAGTGTAATAATCCTCACTAAACAATTTTTGCTTAATAAAATTTCAAAATTTTTGATACTTAGTTATATCGTACATATTATCTGGGACTTAAATTAAAATTACACTTATTTTAAAGTGACACCCTATTCATGTCCCACTGTCGTATTCAGGCGTTCTTTTATGTTTGGGAAGATTATGAAGCAATAATTAGTCCACCCCACTAATCTATCGCCTGTTTACAGTCTTCCTATATCGTCGAAATAATTTATTTCCTGAAGTTTTGCTTTATCGCTGAGTACGTCATAAACTAACGTTTAAAATTGCATTTAACAGTTTAATTTAGTCGGCACATTTAGTTTCTACACTACTTTGACGAATATCGAAAATTCAAATTAAAATAGAATTGAGATAAGAAACTATTTACTATGTTAATTTCTTGTGTTTCATGAAAATTATATTGTTAAACTCTACGCAGTTCTTTACGCATAATATAAAATATCGTTGAGTGAAATGGACGAAGTTTCACTACATTTCGTATTCATTTCTTAATATTTTCTTTTTGCCTGCAGTTTAAAAATGAAGCAAGTTTCTTACTACTGCAACATTTTCAATCAACGTGAAATAACTTTGATGGTGTAGCGAAGTAATATGCCTGCTGAAAAGATGCTTCGGAAAATCCATTATATTCTTGATGTGGCAAACGTGTATTTATGATTTCAGCTAAGTTGATTTTAAAAAAAACTAAAAGAATTTTCGTAAAAACTAAATATTTTAACTAAATTTGCGTAGAAATTAGAAAAAGGAGCGGAAAATATGAATTAGACCATAACATACTTTTTTAAGTACGTAATGCATTACTTCCGACGTCAGTTAACAAATTTATTCGATTATATTATTTACAATCCTAGGAAACCATGTATAATGTTTAAATAGATAAAACTGTCAATTTCTATGTTAATTTAAAGTTTGTATTTTTTTTTAATTTACATTATTCTTCTTTTTTTATTTATGTTCTATACTAACAACTTACGAACCCTAGACTTGAAAACTTTCGAAACCAATGGACAGGCGGTGGAATATACTGGCGTAACGAACAGCCTATAACCTAATATTCTATACATATATTTTTGTTAAAAACATGAAAAAAATGGTTATTTACAGTTAAAGTGGAACAGATTATAATATACAATATAAGATAATGAAATGGAAGTACAGTAGTCTTAATTCTTTAGTATATAATTATAAGCATCTTATCACACCAACTAAGCTGGAGTTTATAAACATTGGTGTATATTTATGTGATCCTCACAGACATTTAAATTCGATTAAGAATCAAAATGCAGATACTTTGTCACCCCTGAGAACTTAGATAAAATGCTTCGTTTCTAGTAAAAAGTGTACCCGGTTCTCTACACTTACCATAGGAAACACAAAAGCATTAAGCTGCTACCCCGGTTGAGTCGATCCCTTCGACCTACGATCATAATAAAGCTGCAGTGTGGCTCCACTAGCTTTAACTAATTTATACGTGGTAAAGCCACGCTGCAGTTGTATTAGTTTTATAGTTGTAGCACGAATGGGTCGGCTCGACCGGGGAAGGTCCACGTTCTCACAGAATACCAGCGTGAAATAGTAGCTTAATGCTACTGTGTCTCGTATGGTGAGTGTAGGCAACCGGAGACCCTTTTTACTGGAAACAAGGCATTCCATCTTAGTCCTCACGGTTGACAACGCATCTGTATTTTGATTTGTGATCGAGGATAAATGTAGATGTCTATGAGCCGCAGCAACCACTTACCATCAGGTGGACTCTGTACTCCTTTGTCAACCTATCCTATAAAAAAACAGCTGTAACAAGAAATAAAATAGAGAATATCCACTTTTCCATATCATCCCGTGGATGAGGTAAGAGGCAACAGAAGTAAATAAATAGGATATACGCACCAGCATCTTGCTGATAATGACAAAATATGATAAAAACTGCGGTTGAGGTTGGGAGGTAATTATGTAAATATACCCCTATGAGATAGGAGGTGGCCTATGTCACCAGTGGAATTTTGATAGGCTGTAATGGTAACAGTACCAATTGGTTGACGGTTCCTTGAGCTATACTGATCTGATGAGAGAAGAAAGGTTCTGAAGTGGCAGCTTCGAAACGGTAAGCGAAGAATAGAGCCTCCCTGCTACCTAGACAGAGTGACGACCTGGTAAGCAAGGTATGAACTCGATGGAAATAGGTTGCTCGGGACGGTGCACTGTGGAATTCTTTCGTGGGCCAGCCGCTTATGTTCAGCAGTGGTCTAGTGATGGCCTGTAATGACATTGAAGATTATTAAAGTACATTCAGCTTTTGTACGAAAATTACTTTCTATTCAGAGAAAGACTATTTTGACTGTACTAATAATAGTATATAGTAAACAAGTTACAATAAATACAACGTGAATAGCTAAATAATAATTATTTATACTGTCGTACACCTATACAGAATTAAGGTACACTTTAACCCAGTTGTTTTGTTGTTGTCACCTCTTCGTAAAATTGGGTCGCCTTACGTACTAACAAACTTATATCGCTTCGCATTTCAAATATAAAAATGTTGATATTATCCTTATACACTAGAATTTATGTTATTTTTATGAAGGCCCTTGGCAAACTTGAATTTCTTCTTTTTTTGACTTTTTAGAACTGTCATGTTTAATTTTATAATTATTTATCGATCATTAGATTTCGAACGGTGTAAACAAACACAAACCTGAACAGAATCCACTTTATAATAATTGAAATATAAGAATAAAAATGTGGATGCGTTATCACCATTCAGGGCTCAGATGGAATGCTTTTTTATGAGTGACAAACGCACACACAGTCCACCTGATGGTAAGTGGATTCTAAGGCCAATAGACATCTACATCTATCCTCGATTAAGAATCAAAATGCAGATGCATTGTCACCGCTGAAGACAAAGATGGAAAGCCTCCTTTTATGTAAAATGGGTCTCCGCTTCTCTATACTCACCATACAAAACACATTGGTATTTTGTGGGAGCGTGGTCGTTCCCCGATCGAGCTGACCCAATCTTGCTATAACCATAATATAGCAGCGTAGCTCTACCACGTAAATTATAATGCTGGATTTTAAATTCACTTGTATATAAAACTGCCCGCGCAACCCTTGTATTTTAGTAGATTTTGTGAAATTAATGTGCTATCATATCTTAAATGCCGTAAATCTGCGCGCCCTTTCATTTGCGTTTTAGCTGAAATGAAGTCTTTTACTGTTATTTGACTGGATAAAATTAATAAAATCTTACAAAACTGCAAGGGAGGCGCGTGCAATTTTCAATAAGACGATCGATACTAGGATGAAGTTAGAGAGTTGATCACTCCATATTACACTGCAACAATGTTTAAATGATATTTCGAAAAATATGTCTGTAGTTCTCGTAGTTTGCTTAAATGACTGTGCCATGATTATGTTTTACGCTTAAAACATCATTTTTTTTAAAAATATTAATAAACAATATGTTTTACAATAAAAAGGACTAAAAATTAAAATTATCACACTCCTTCCCGAGGCGTGGTGACCAAAAACGCTTTCTGCTTTTTTCTCTGAATGGCTATACTTAGCCTTTGGACGAGAAAAGAACTATCCCTATTGCCCCCAGCGGCGACATCAAGCAGACGATATAGTTCCATAAGAAACTAAAATCTAACTTAATTTACAATGGAAAGCTAAATAAGTTTTGAGACAGAGCCTGCCATCCGTGGTAACTATGGTGAATCGTCTCCCTTCCCCCCATAAGGCCATCTGTAGGTAAGGCCTATGTTCATCAGAGGACTTTTGTAGGCTATAAGTGATACAAGGATGAATAGATAGACGTAATATTTAATAAGTGACAGTAATCTAAGACTTAATTTAAAAAAAAATATTCGGAGATATAAAGGAAATGATTAATGTATTATAATTGCAATACCTAAGACCGTTAAATAATAAAAGGGTATGTGAAATAATAATTTGAAAAGTTAGAAAATAATTTACAAAATTAAGCAGATTTAAAAATCCTCCACTCAAAGCAATCCCTTGAGATAAGTAGCTAGCTTTACGAGTCATACCGCAAACGCTACCGTCTTTGTAACGCGGCAGTTGAAACGTGCTTACCATACTATATGCATTTGTCTCTTCCAACACCGACACTAGCATTTTTAAGTTCTTGCTTTTATAAAAGCTTCATTTTAAAACTAGCTCACTAAATTAATATTACACATCATAATTATACCTTTTTTAACTATTTTTAAACAGACGTAGTCACGCTTATAGGACCAATCAAAACCATACTTGGTTCAAAGATCTATTTTTATGATAAAATCTTCTTAAGGATCTGTACGTTTCCATAAAAATCTAGCAAAATATCGCCGTCAATAATATCAAATTATTAATAAATAATATTGAGCCTTTCATCTACAAACTCTAAATATCAATAAAGTGGATGAATCCTTTTTGCGTAATTATGTTCATAATTGGAAGTAGGCGTTATCTTGTGGAATGGTTTCATATAGATTTTGTATAGTTTTCTGCTTTAAGTTAGCTACTGCATAGTATATCTACACGGCAACGCGTTGTTGCTGCAACACGAATGTGTCGTCTTGGCTGGGGAAAGACCACGCTCGCAACATAGTGACTCGGATCGGTGACCCTTTTCATTTGTAATGAAGCATTTTATCTCAGTTTTTAAGGGTGGCATCGCATTTAAAATCTAGATTTTCAATCGAGAGTAAATGCAGGTGCCTATGAACCACAGCATTCATTTACCATCCGGAGGTCTGAGTTTGTCGCTTCTTCTTTTATAGAAAATGAAAAATAGCTAATTTTACTAAGAAAGTAATTATTTATTGTACTGTTAGAAACAAGGGTAAAATATAAAAAAAAGTACGAAGAAATAAGGGTAAAACTGTAATCTCGCTCTAGCAGTACAATTTCGCGTAGGCTACTAAAAGTTGATAATTCCACGAGTCTCACTGTCGTAATTTTGTACATTTCAGATAATTTTTATAGTGTAGGCACGGAAGTAGAAGAAGAAGTAGGTACATATAAAGCAGTACATATTCTGTTTTATTGCTGATAATGATTAATTGCAAGTTGAACATAACAATTCGCCGCAGAATAATTTCTAACAGTAAGGAAAGTTTGCTACCGAGTAATATTTTTTATTTAAGTAAATTTGAGAATAATTTTCTACATTCAATCTTTTTCATCGAATTGGAGCAAACTTTAACATCGTTATAACTATTTTTATTTATATTTGGGACAAATGGAATATTACAATATTTTATCGTAACTGATTGCGCAATATTCTATGTTTGAATTTACAAATTTTATCAAGCAAATGTATAAAAAAAATTAAAAACTATTTATATATATTTGTTTATTGATTAAAATATACTGTATGGGCGAAAAACATGTTTTCGACAACGACACAGACAATGATATCTTTCAATCACTTCTAGATATAGCTTATTAATAATTTTGAATTTACATATTTTTTGCACATAATAATGTGTATAACGGACTTGATGCATGTAAGCATTAAGGAATTGAAATCTTTCATGAAACGAAGAAATACTTTCATTGAGTATATCCATTTCTATAACACATGAAAAACCGTCTAAGAAAACGTACGTGTATCGTTGTAAAGCAGCGCTGCCTTAAAGTAAAAATAAGATAAGCAACGAACGATATGGATTTTTTTTGTATCGTGGAAGCATTTTGATACAAAACTTGCACATAGAGAAACATACAGATTTGATACAATTATTTGTAGACCATACCAATACTTGTATCAAAAGCAAAGCTCAACTCTGTGTCTTGAAATGCCACACGGCAGTTGTACAAGATATTTTTCCTCTAAAATCACTAATTAATAAAATCAAGCGTTACTATATGGCACTTAAACTTTTATAAAAGATTTGATTAACAAGCTAAAATTTGCGTTATAACGCAATTTGAACAAGGTCGTCCTAAAGTGTCATCGCCACTGAGAGATAGCAAAAACTCATAATTTAAAAAAAAACAACAATCACAATTGTTCATTGATTTTTAATTCATCAATCAACAATTTACAATTGGTGACTGATGAATTGAAAATATTTTTAGTCTGATTCGACTACGCCGACAGACATTTTCTTATTCATTTCAAAATCAAGAAGGTCAACAATTGCGCAAAGTATTCAATGAATACAAGTTATGAAAATTCCACTGCAGAACATAAGCCTCCCCCAAAGTTTGCTTCATAGGGGCATAACTGCCATAATTTAAATGCTTAGTATGCGGGTAGGCGACCGTAGATTTTTAAAATTATTATAGATTTGTTATCAAAAGAATGATACTGTCCATCTCCTGTTCTATTAATGCAATAGAGGGATATTGCCTCTTATGACATCCAAAGGAATGATATGGATGAGGTAGTGGATTTTCCTACCCGGTCCATACATGGCATATGCATAGCGTATTCATCATCATCATCATCATTACAGCCCTTCGCAAGTCCACTGCTCAATATAGGCCTCCCCCAAGGTATGCCACAAAGCACGGTCCTTAGCCACCTACAACCAGCGACTTTCTGATTGTCTTAGTAGGTTGTCACTCAATCTAGTGGGGAGTCACACTGCACTTTGCCTAACAGTACGAGGCTAGCAATTGAGAACCCTTTCTCACCATTGGTTGACGGTTTTTTGGGCATTATATCCGGCCCATTGCCACTTGTGCACACTAATGCAAAGCATATTAGTGTCATAATTTTAGGCATAAAGAGGGGTACTTATTTTACCAATCTATCGAAATTAGGTCCAATGCTAAGATAGTTCCTTAATTTTTCACTCCCCCCTTTGACCATTTTTCGAGACGATTTACCAGTCTCCACTTTTCCGTTGTCGACTTGTTGTAGTCGAAATACCATGCATACGAATCAAACGGTTTGCTTCAGCGTTTGTTATGTGTTCAGCAAAGAAGTGAAACAAGTTGCCAGCAGCTGTCTTTCTATGCGATTACAAAATGTGTAACTTCCAGGCAAGAGTGAATAGGCTTTTGTTAAGTCAGTGCGCTTGCCATTTTCGGCTGCATCACTAAATTATTATCACCTTATTTGTTATCCTGAAAGCCGTTTAACACTTCACTATAAAATTTATCGGTAATTCTCGTAGTCGCCTCTTACGGTACTCACAGAACAAAGTAAGATGATGAGTTTTCTTTACTTCACCACTACACAAAACCTTACGGTATATTTATAACAAGAGGTGTTTAAGAAAGCTGTAATAAAACTTTATACATATAGTCGTTGCATGTGAGGCTGTTCTATATGACTCGAGAATCTTTCTTCCCCATCGGTTCTTGGGTCTTTCAGTCACTATATGGCTACTCCATTGCCACTTTATTTGACATATTGTACTGTGTCGGATATCTTCATCAGGAGTTCTATCCAGCAGGAAAACTCCGAGCATATCTCTGTCTATGGCTCGCTGAGTGACATTAAGTTTCCTCGTACGGCCGGCCAGCAGTGGAAGACCATGTTTCATAATTTTGTATATTTTTAAATCTAAATAGAATATAATTATTTGATCAAAGTAACTTACCTGTATGTATCCTTTGATCAAAATTATATGAAGTTGAAAGTTACTCTGATCAAATAATTATATTCGTTGACGCCTCCTCTGTGTTTGTATACTATGTAGATGTTTAAAGATTTGATTGCTTAATTTTAATTATTTACTGTCATAAATTGAAAAAATATTACTGTTACTAAATCATTGTTAAAGAAAAACTACTTATTAAAATTCTTTACCTAATTAGCTGTTGATTTATTGCAGATATTAAGCAGTTTTCAAAATTAACAACTAATTTACTAAATTTCCTACAGCTTTAGTGACATACAAGTGATATTGTGAAGTAACTGGTACAAGTGGCAAAATTAAAAGCTTTGCACGACCGAATTCAATATAAATAAAATGAGAAGATCATCAATGTATTCAAAGTTAATCAAATACGCGTTATTGACAACTCAAAAAAACCACTGGTCAAATCCCGATTAAATCTACATGGGATTACACTTGAAGCATCAGCTTTCAAATAAAAAAAGACTCATCAAAATCGGCTCACCCAGAGAAAAGCTATGAGGCAACACACATAAAAAATCTTCAGTCGAACTTAACATCTCCTTCTTCTTGAAGTCCGTTAGAAACACTCATATTTTCTCTTACTAACTGTATATTTATCTGCTTTTTATTTTTGATGAAATTCAGCTTTGTGAACCAAATTATGTTAGACTTCAGCTTAGATTGTATTATAGTTTTTATTTTTCTTTCTATAAACACCAGAAAAGAACTGTTTAACTTCACAGTATGACAATACGAAGAACAATAGGTAAATTTCTTACTTTATCTACCACGACTGAGACAATGGACTTATATACAGAAAGGGCTTATTTTTTTGCTTTACATACATGAATACTTCTTTGACAGCATTGCCACAGCAAGGTAAGTTTAGAGCAAAGGAGATCTTACATAATAGTTGTTGACCAGGGTAAGAATTTTAATAAGTGGTTTTTCTTTAACAATGATTTGGTAACAGACTTATGAAGACTAGAAGGTTATTCCTTGTTCTGTAGTCCGTTTGAAGATTGTGGAGAATAGTGCATAAAACTTAAAGTTGACCTATGAATTTTATGCATTTATATTTTTTCTAATAGCAAATGCGTGAACTGAATTTTATTTATTAATTTTGGTTAAATCTTATAAAAAATCTTTTTATAGGTTTAGAAATTTGATTCCCATTTCATTTCTCCATTAGTTTTCCTGGATTCTTTGCATACGAGAGAACTTTCATAACTATAACTAACATATTAAGATGTTATTTATAAGGCAAAAAAGAAATACATATATTTCACAAGGTCAATTTTACAAGCTATGTCACTTGATGTGGTTATTATATGCCACTCTCGTGGCTTATATATGACATAGCTGTAGTGTTATAAGAAATTTTAGCTATGGCGATTATAACAAAACTTTATGATCCAAGTAAAAACTAAAAGATGTTCAATATGTTATGTCTTACTTAAGAATATGTAGTTTTTTGACCAAAAAATATCACATTAATTATGCACTGAAAGGATTTTCATTTTATAAGCACCCCCCTGTAATTGGTTTACTTGAAATCTGAATATTATTTTTCAGTGTTAATTTAGATTTAAAATTATTCTCTTTTCATACATTTTCTTTGTATTATATACATTTACTCATAAAAGATAGCTGAACAAACCGATATTAATTTGTCTATTAAATTAGCAGGTTTCTAATATGATTGTAGTGGATTGTAACCGAATAATTGACTTATCATTCATGGGAAATATATGTGTTTAACTTCAGGTATGAAAATGCCATAATTTTACATGTTAAGACAAAATTATTTAAGTGTACTTTTAAGGTATTGATTTTTTTAATTAACTTTATAATCCAATTAACAATTCTAGAACTTTCCACTTTTTAATTTTCTGAATCTCTTCATCTATGTATACATCATATCTTGATATTTACCAATAAGTAAAAACAAAATTATGACTCTCTTGTTTTAATTAATTTTGCAGCTTTACTAAATACAATATTTGCCGACATACTAAGCTCAATTTATGTGGGAGGACATGCTTGACTCACACTAATGTATTGTTGTCGACCTATATTTTTAATAATATTTTAGATCATTTGGAATAAAAGAAGGTCAAGTGAATTTACATACCGCTTTAGCTGTGTTTACCTCTAATCTTTTATCCTTGATGGTTGGGCTTGCCGCCTGCCACATATTACTTAATAGTATCACCTCTGCCGGTATAAAGCAACTGCTGGAGGCTATTGCATGTCTAGTGAGTGTTTACTGATGGAGACAGGTCCCATTATTTTAAAGGTTTCTGAATGTTTGTTTTATATTTATGAAGATCCTTTGATCTTTTTAAAATAAAATTCTGTACCAAATAAGAAGTCACTTGGGTTTCCTTAAGAGCTTTCTTTATAATCATTGGTTAGCTCTGATAGCAGTAATACTGTTCTCAAAGGGGTCTTTAAATTGTATAAGGCACATAATAGTCTAATGCAGTTATTTACAGCATCATTACTTTCTTCACCAGTCTTCTTGATAAAACATGTACATAAAATGTTGAAATTTGAAAGTATATGGCTCATTTTTCACATAACCTTCTATCTCTGATTTGGCACTTGTTAAAAAATGGAATTTGGAGAATTTAAAAGCAAATTTTCCCTTCATACAAGATTGATTGATAAGTTTTTGTGTTGAGAATGCTGTATGAAACAGAATCTTTATCTTCTTCATCATTTGAGTAAATATTTTTCTCCTCTTTTGTCCCGAAAGTGAGTAAGATCAGTTGTGAAAATAGCCTCGTGTACACGCAAGTGATACCGCGCGTATAATAACCCTTGCATACATTTTTGTAGAGGAAAAAAAAACATACGAATACTCATGTGAAATAGAATCCAATGCATCATGTAACCCCTCGTGGCACCGCAAGGCAGATATGTAATGTATAGACTCGTTCTGTCTCATACATAGATTTCGTGTTGCGTTTTTTTTTAAACTGTGAATTTGAAAATATTATATATATTGTAGTAGTAAATATGAACGTATGAATATTGATAAAATGAAATTGAATGCCTCGTGTACCCCTCGTGGCACCGCAAGGTAGATATGTAATTTACAGACTCTCCTTCTGTCTCACACAAAGATTTACATTGGGTTTTTGTTACGTTATAAACAATGATATTATATAAACTTTGGTGGGAAATATGAACGTATGAATATTCATATAAAATGAAGTTCAATGCCTCGTGTACCGCAAGGCAGATAACAGATATGTGATGTACAGACTCACGTTCTGTCCCATACATGAATATTATATTGAACTTTTATTACAATGTAAGCAATTATGTTATACATATTTTGGTAGTAAATATGAATGTATGAATATTCATATAAAGTGGAATTTAATGTCTCGTATCTATTCAATGTATCGTGGCACCGCAAGACAGGTACTATGTAATGTACATACTTTTGCTCTGTCTTATACATTGATTTTATATTGTTATTTTATTAATCTATCCTACAGGTTTTTTAAATATTTATGCATATACGTATTTAATACATATATACAATATACATATTAAGTTTATTGAAAAATTACGTACTTACAGATGCTCGTTCTGTTTTAAATATAGTTTTCACATTTCACGTTATAGTTAATCTACCCTACAAGTTATTTAAATGCAAAAATTAAATACATTGCAATCGCCCAAAACGTAACGTTTATGAGTATTAAGTAAGTAAGTTTTCAAATGTTGCTAACAATAAAATTAAGAAATTTCACTTAAACTTTTAAACTTTTTAATTTGTAGATGTGACTCGCTGATTCGGCACGAAAAATTCACAACATATATACAGTAATTTATGATTCACAATGACATGAGGTGTATAATGTTGCCAGTGGGAGTTCATATAGGTTGGAATACCAGTAAAAATATTATTTTTCCCCCGGAAGGTTAAAACTCGTGTTATTCGGTCCGTCAATTCATGACTACATAGTAGGCGTCAACGAATATAATAGGTATGTAATTAACAAACGCAAATTTGTTGCAAAAATTTGATTTAGATCCGTAAAGAAGAACCTGGTCTTAAATGATGGTAGGGTTACAACTGTAATGTACAATCTTCCGAGAAAGGGTTGTTGTGGGGCGGCCTATGCCTTGAGGCCCGGATGTGTGAGATGTGTTCCATGGCCTTGCCGTTAACACCATTTGACAAGGGTCATGAAAAATCACAAGCACATAATCAAAGAATTTTTTAATTCCTTCATCTTCATCACAGGCCCCCTTTCGAACGTAAGGTTATCAAGATGCTATATTAAGAGTGATAAACAAGCTCAGAGTTCACCCTAAATATCTACTTTATCTTGATTAAGACTCAAAATCAGATGTACACGTGCTAAGATATGCCTCATTTCGGGTAAAAAGAGTCTCCGGTACTCGACACTCACCATAGAAACACAGCAGCATTTGGCTTCTATTTTACGTTAGTATTCTATGAAAGCTTGGTCCTTCCATGATTTAGCTGACCCATTTGAGCTACAACCATAATATAGCTGCAGTTTTGCTCTATCATGTAAGCAACTGGAGTCAATCTTCGGCTTTTCATCCAAATGCTTAAAAATTTACCACCAACTCGTTGTTATAGTTTAGTCAGGGCACGTTGCATGTAATGTATCTTTTAACGCGATCTCTCCGCACCAGGATACGACTACGCTAGTTAAATTTGTCATCGTTGTAAAATGTTTTGACGTTTGTCACTTTCTACAAATACAACCTCTTTACAACTATTCCAGTTAACAAACACGGATAGTTACGTCAGTTATGCCGATTTTGTTTCTTTGGAGCATGCAACTCACCTAGATGGTAAATTACTACCGCTGCCCACAAAAAACTGCAACACAAGGGGAATCGCAGATGCGTTGCTGGCCTTTTAAAAAAAGGTAGATTATTTTCTTGAATGTCACAAAATCATATCGGTCTGTAAAAAATCGCTGGTGGTAGTCAATTCCACAAGAAAGTTGTGCGCGGAAACAAAACTTCGCACAGTGATAGACTGCCAATCATCTAAATGGTATGGACGATATCGCGAGTTTTGTCACGATGTGCGATGGTGAATGAATATAATATAGAGTGTATTCTTTCAGTGAGACATATTCCAGCAAATTTCCGTAGAATTTAAAGTCTTGTGACTAAAACGTTTCTCGCCACACCTAAAGATTCCCTTGAGTTCTTAATCAAGTAAGTTCACAGTGCACTTAAGAGCGTGAAATTAGATTTAAGTATAGGAGGAACTCGAGAGGCTTTGAATGTTGTTAGTTAAAACCGAACACGTCGTTTCGCAGTGCAAAATTAATTGTTAACGAAGCAGTGCTCATATAATTTGAGTTTGGCTTAGTAATTAAAAAAAGGATTTTGAAACGAGATAGTATTATCCTGTATATTAACTGAGTAAATTTTGTATATTAGGTATATGTTTACATAATAACGAAAAATAAAATAAAAGGAAACGGATCTTATAATTGAGATATTTTTTTAAATATAGAATAAGTGTGAAAAACGATAACCTGATGGTAAGTGATGTTGAGCCCATAAACATCTATATATTTACTTGATTAAGAATCAAAATGAAGATACATTGTCAACCCTGAGAACCAAGTTGAAATGGCCCCGTTTCCAGATTGAATGGCATCTGCACTCACCGTATACGGCACTCAGACACAGCTGTGTTAAGCTACATGTGAGGCTGGTATGCTGGTATGCAGTGATAGCTTGGACCTTCCCAGGTCACCTAGGTCAGGCACCTACCACACCGAGCAAATTTCTGTCACCCAAGTACTGAGTTTTATTAAGTGTTATACATACACACAAAGTGAGTATGTATAACACTTAATGAAACTCAGTACTTGGAGAAAGAAGAGTTCGGAGTTTCAAAGCCAGTATATTGCACTGGTGATACTAATCTTCATCTCACCAATCGTGACTATGTGCATCCATGAATACACGGCATACTGAATAGTTTTTATGTTTTAGTTTATTTTATTATATACTAAAAATTCGCACCGGCTTCGCACGGATGATTTCTGGATATTGACAACAAAGCCACCTACCGTGTCCAAATGTGAATATAAACCATCTAGAGGCCCATTCAAACACACACAAAAAATTTCATCTAAATCGGTTGGATAGTTTCAAAGTCAAATTTTTTGTGTTTTATATCGATAGATTGTCTTGTTTTGGCTTTTGTTTGGAGACATTAATTTAATTTAATTTCAATATCGAGTTTATTAGGCTTGCTTTAATTTTATTGTGTGGCTCCTTGTTGTGGTTGTTCTCATGATTCAAGTGAGAAAGAGGATTTATGTCATCTAGAATTATAACATCGCTTTCATAAATGCAGGAGGGCATTTACGAAAGCGATTACCTAAAGAGTGCGTTTCTATTTTAAAATCCATCCAAAAACTAATTTCACAGCTTGTTTTGGGGAACAGTGATACCAATGTGATAGTGTCATTTCTGTGCTCACCAAAAAAAAGCAAGCCCATTCTTGGAGAACCTATTTTCAGAATTTTTATGTTCATGCATAATTGTGTGGTAATGTTTGATTATATTTTTACGTATAAAGAAGTGTTAGCTTAGTAATTAAGTGCTCGCCAAAAATTCACGGTACACGAACAAACCTGCATGTCTGCGAAATAAAATATTTCGAGAATAAATGAAATAAAACTTTGAAAACTGAAACTTTACTTCGACTTTACACATACTTTACTGTTGTGTTATCATGTGACTAAACAAGTCTGTATTAATATGATAATTGATAGATTTAACAAACACAATGAAACAATGGTAAGTTATAAAAATGGCGACTATGAAAACATTCTAATAAATTTCATTATACCATGGTACATCATTCACACGCTAACAACGATTTCGAGTTATAATTTGTTTCAGAGACACGTTTGTGAACGTGGTTTACGTGACATAACTTTTATATGAGATAAAGTTTTACCGAGATTTTTGTGAAATTCCTTCAATTTTCTAAAGTTTAAACAGTTTAAAGTTTCAACTTTATAAAGACTTAATTATTATTAGAAATATAGTTTAAATTTTACGATATATATAACGATCTATAGTGACAGTTTATAATAACTGTAGTAACTTAGGGATTGGCCATCAAATTTAAAGTATACTGATACAGCGTTTATAAAAGCGTTATATTAAAATTCACCGCTGAACATAGGTCTCCCCCATAGATTGCCTCAAAGAAGAATATTTGCTAGAGTATTCACGCTTATCAAGCGGGTTGGCAAACGCAGGTTTTTATTTTAAGTCGTTATTAGGAAGACGCTTCTGCCTATCTCCTAATTTGTTTCGCTCTGTCGAAGACATCCGCGGTACAATAGTGGTAGTGGATATTCTAGCACTGCCACTACACAGAATACTAATTATAAATTTACTGTATGCAAAATATGCCTTTCCTCGCTGAATGGCTATAGGAACACACATACACTTGGTATGTAATTTTCTGTTATCAAAATACAATAAAATCTTTTTGCAATGAAGTACAACCTGACTTTTGTTTAGACCACAGGATAGAGAATTTTGTTTAGATTTTATAATGCTAAACTTCTTTATAGAAAAGTAGTCTCTAAATATACGTTTTAATGGTTTTAAGTGCTGTGGGTGGGTGCGGTCGCATGCGACTGCTCGGGATTTGCCGGATGCATGCGACTGATGCGATGATGATGATTTCAAATAATTTCAACCATAAATCGCGGCGAAATTTCCCTACCCTAAACCCTCTCAGAAATGCTGTGGCTGTAATTTTATCTTTTTAGTTTAATATGTTTATTAAACTAAATAGATATTAATATGTTTATTAAACTAACTATATTAATAGCCTTAATATTGTTCTAAATTTAATGGCACTTTCATGAAAATGCTTTTATTTTATCGCAGATTCTAAATAAATGTAAAGGACTTATATCAATGTCAGCCGAAAGCACCTGTTTGAACGTTGAAGGGATTAATAAAAGCAGCTGTAGTGTTCGTCTGAAGCGCTTAAACGGTAAGTAAGTGAAATAAACGGCGAGTGAGAGGATTATATTATTTTAATTTATAAAATGAAGTTTTCAAGTAACATTATATACGAGTAAGACCAAAAGGTTTTAATCGGACCTGACCTTTCAAAACTGATAAAAGCCGTTACAACTAAGATGAATCATTAGTAGTACGGGGAATAAACACTCATTTTATTAGACTGATGAATGATGAGGTCCTAGGTCCTAATTCAGTCACCCAAAGTTAAAGTCCCAAATCGTAAAAAAATACACAGGCTGTGCTGGTTTGTCAGGCTGTGTTGTAATCTATCAAAAATCCACTGCTGAACATATATCTGTTTCATAGATTGTCCCATAAGAGTCATTTTGCCGTAGTTGCCACGCTTGGTAGATGGGTTGGTAATCGTAATTTGCCATCTTCTGTTTGAGTTTGTCTCAATCGCCTCTTACGACACCCATGGGACAATATGGGTTAGTGGATGTTCTTACGCGATCAACATTATACATACATAATATAAGTACAAAGATAATTTAACAGTATTTCATTGGGTTAAGCCCCACTAGAGTCCCAACAGCAATACAGAGGCCGTATATTATATTATCATTGCCAACTGCGAACCCCTGAGACCATTTAATCGATAAATAGGCCTTCCTAACATTACAAACATAGTCGAATGTATATATATATATATATATATATATATATATATATATATATATATATATATCATAAGGCAGTAAAATACTTGGGATACATAAAATGTTAATTTTAGTGAATGGTTGAGATTCACATTTAAGACCCGGTAGGTGGTACTACAGTTTGAGACCCAGAAATCAAATAAAATTATTACCAGCTGTAACAATTTTTTAAATTAAATTATTCAATAATATAAATCTATATAATAATATAATTATATGAATTATTCAATAATATTTTTACATTAAATTAATTAAATCATATGATAGTAGCCGGAATTCGGTGCCTCGTAGTCTATGCTGAAGTACGTAACTTCCTCCGAGAAAATAAGTAAAATATAATTCGGTGATGAAGTCTCTGAACAGTACCCAGTATTCCTCGTTCTTAGTAATAAAATATGATTCTTGCGTAAGGCCAATTATTGATTTTTGTTGGAATTTAAAATAACCATTAAATATTCTTCAAAATGACGAATACGACTGATGAGAGCAAAAATCGATTACGAAGTACAATAATATCCGAGAAGTTTCTCTATTCAAAATTGTTTTAGAAGATTCGAATCCCATTTTCATTATTTTACAGACTGCACGACCACTGATTGTATTTCCTGAGGCGTAAAATAGAAAAGCTCTCAAGGAAAACGAGAGGAAAGTCTCCGATTAACTTAGTTTAAATTAATATGTTTCTTTTAATATCCAATAGTCTTGTGGAAGACTTTTTAAATGTGAAATAAAGTTTCATTTGTTCTAATAGAGCCATGAAACAGAATTATTATGATCAATTCGACCGGAGAAGGATCACACCCTCACAAATATGCCAGCGCAAAATAGCAACTTAATGCTATTAGTTTCTTATGGTGAGTATAGAGACCTGGAGATAATTTTTATTGGAAACGAGGCATTCCATTTTAGTCTTTAGAGGTGACAACACATCTGCACTTTGATTCTTAATCGAAGATATCTATATGTATTTAATCAACACCTTATTAATACAATAATATGACTAAATAATAACTACATGGTGTGCCTATAAAAAATACTACGTGTTAAATGTCTTTACAAAATCTATACTCACGTTCTGAGTGGAACAGACTCTTAAGAGCCTATTCCCCACTCAAAACAAGAATTGTTTGTACCTTATAACAATTCCTAAATAATTTTGTATGTTTTTTTTTTATTTTACTTAAGAACTTAAGGCCATCATTATAATACCAAGCAAGGTACGCATTTCTTCATTATTTGTCTCTACCCAGTTTCTTGATTGATTTTTTATAGCATATAGATTAGTATTTTCCACCAGAATATCAATTATGTTTGATGTAAACATGTGTTCAAAGTAATCTATAGGCAAATGTCTGTTATTGTAAGAAGTGGTAGGTCTAGCTTTAGTTTCAAAGACTGGAAATGCTTGATTTTCAATATTAGTTGTCCAAGATCTGTCTTTTTGGATCAATTGAGTATAGGTGACAATATCACTAACTGGAGGAGATAATGGTTGAACTGGAGATGGTGGTTGAACTGGATATGATGGTTGAACTAGAGATGGTGGTCGAAACAGAGATGGTTGTCGAACTGGAGATGATGGTTGAACTGGAGATGGTGGTGCAACAAAAATATTGGCAACTGTGCTAGTTGGTGTATTATAACCTTCAATCCCCAGGTCCTCAGGTTGTATTATTTGACTTTCTTGACCGGTTTCAGTTACAGGCTCAGCAGAGGAATGATATGATGCTTCGTTTTTATTACCAAGTATATCTAGGAGCTCTTCAGTAGTGATATTTTGTATCCTATCTAGCCTTTTGTTCAAGATGTCAGAAAAATCTTCATTTAATTCATCATCGTCAGTATCTCACCTTCTGATGACAACAGGCTTTGAAGATGAGCTTCAATATCTTTATCTTCCAGCGGCATGGGCTAGAAAACAAGAAAACTCATCAAAATATGTCTTGCAAAACTGGGTGCGTAATGGACAATGATCATATATGGACCACATAATTCAAGCAATCGTTACAATAATAAAAATAATGTTAACGATAAACAAAATACATTTAGATTATGTAAAAACTCTCAAATATATGTTACTGAACACCAAACAATACTTACTGGATTTTTTTTAGGCATCTTCTACAATTTACTGCAACTAACACACAAAAAAACTGACTGTTTGACATATTGTGGTCCTTAAGTACATCTTGCCCTTTAAAATCACCCAAAAACTTTAGTGGTCCTCTATAGTACTTTGCCTGGTTAAGGTTAAGAATATGTCGACTATATCTTGATGTTTATTGTTGATAATTTGTGGAAATATTAATTTTATACTTATTCAAGTATAAGAAACCCGAGTGAGCCGATATAATATTATTTTAATTCATAACACAACCCCTTATAAGTCTCATCACGCACGTCCTTAATCACCTACTTTTTGCTAATGACAACTCTGTGAGTCATTAAGCCAAAGCGTTGTCTTTTTTGAGGAAGGCTGATTCTTTTTACACACAATGTTTATTTATAAATATAATATATAATTGCTTTTCTCTCAGTTGCTGTAAATACACAGGTTATTGAAGAACTCGGGTGAAAAAGTAATCCTGCGCGTATCGTATCGTAACGTAACGTTCCCAATCTCCAACCCAAGCGCTAACCGTGGTAATTATGACAAACTAAGTAAACAGTCAACAAGCAAGCTGTTAAAAATAAAAACATTCGTATAAATAAATGAATAATAAAGTAAAAGTGATCTGCCTTACCTAGTTTAGAGTGTATCTGTCGCCCTCTCTCAACTGCGTGCATTACCGTGTTTCCATGTTCGAACTACAAGTTACCACTATCACAGACACCACTATTTATACCATTGTTTATTTTGTCTCCCATCCTTTACGCAATTCTATATATATATATATATATATATATATATATATATATATCGGGATCTCGGAAACGGCTCCAACGATTTTCATAAAATTTAGTGTCCAGGGAGTTTCGGGGATAAAAAAATCGATCTAGCTAGGATTTATTTTTAGAAAATGTCTTTTTGTCCGTGTCTTTAGGCAATGAAATACTACTACAATATCGTTAGAATAAGAGGGTAAATTTTGACAAATTGTTAATGATGATATATAGCTTAATTGGTATAACGGGCGGTCACAGAATCGTAAAACCCCGGTTGGAGCCCAGACCGACCCACCGACTTTTTTTAATTGTTTTTCAAGTAACTTTCTTTTTTGAGAAAATCTATTTTTTCGAGCCCTTTTTTTTAGTATTTTTTAAAAACACGAAAATTTAAATTAAAATAATTGCACCCATGATTTTTTAATTCAAATAACCAGTTCCGTTTTTTCTGTTATGTCGCTAAGATCAAAAAATATTATTTATATTTCATCAGTATCTAATTTGTATCTAAATATAATTTCCAAAACACGCGAATTAAAAAAAAATCGAGCGAAAAAATACCGAGTAAAGCTCGGTCAACCGGGTACTATTAATTTATAATAAATCATCCAGTATATTTGATTTACGTAAAGTAACGCCTGATTCTACGAGTATTAATTAAACCCAAGTTCATCTGCAGTCCGTTAAAGAATACTAGGAATTTATAAATAATTTAATTGTTAATTATTCCATCTTTACTAGTATTAACATGTATAATGTTGTAAAAATTATATGAGGCATTACTTGTTATAACTATAGAGAATATTATACGCACATATAGTCAACCGACTCGCATTTAAGTTTTCTTGTTTTGTAACCTAAAAACAACTTACAAAAAGGAAAAAATCTTTGAACTGAAGAACTAATATGGCAATTAAATCAGTACACGTTATTCTTGTCCACAATATTAGCGTAAAATCGCAGCATAGGTGCTGTGTTTCGCATGGAGAGCACAGACTATGATTATCGAGGCTCACAGTATGCTATTGAATACATTTTGGAGAATATACGTAGAAAATTCCTCCCTCCCACTTCCAACATTGAATAGAGATGCTGAATTAGTTGCATTTCATTCAAATTCTTTTGTGAATTTTCTGTCTAGTTACTTATCAAATAAATTAAACTCCTGCCATTTGTCGTCACTCGGAACCCACTTCAATTTGCGAATATTATATTTATATCTTTTCCTTCTTTTTATAACACCTACATTTTTATCTCTATATCAATACGATAAGGGAAAATTTCGTACCCCTTTTTAAGCATATTGCAAACATCAATGTTTTGGGTTGTGAAATTTGGCATAGTTACATTTTAATGTGGAGAAGGAGTGCAAAGAGCTAAAATTTATTTAAAATATGTGGTGACTGTAGAGAATCGGAGACCCTTTTTACTGGAAACGAGGTATTCCATCTTAGTCGTCACGGGTGACATTGCATCTGCATCTTGATTCGTAATCGAGGATTGATGTCTATCGGATATCTATGGGCAACAGTAATTACTTACCATCAGGTGGACTGTGTGCTCGTTTGTTACTCTTATCCTATTAAAAATTACTCAGGCTCTCTTAATAGATTGTAAGATGTGTAATTTAATTTTGGGTTATATTAAATAATTAAAAAGTTATACAAATAAAGACTCCTTTAAACGAAGCTTAACCTTTATAATTAAAAAAAGAATCATAAAAATCGGTTCACGACTGACGAAGATATCGCGCAACATACATACAGAGAAAAATAAATAAAGGTCGAGTCTATCGAGTCTGTAGAGTTTAACACGATTTTTATTTTAAAATAAAATAAGCATTCCGTTGAATTAATGAGAGTGTTTTCCCTTTTGAAGTGAGTTATAAATGAAAATACAAAACAAAATAATGATCAACATCGAGAACCTTTAAAATTATGATTCAGGGCACACTTCGACAAATGTGCTTTATATCCATATAATTGATTATGTTATTGGCGAATACTAGGCAAGTTAAACGTTGATGCAAGACCCACGTACTTTTAACTGCTCGAAATCATCAATATGTACAGTGGGTGCGGCAATTACTAATGGATTTACCGCCATCACTCGGTTGCCGAAACCGAAGTTTAAGTGAGGTTTTCAACAGTGAATTTAGTATAAACCATCAAAAGTTGGGACATATAATAACCTATCATAAAATAAATAACCTATACCACAAATTGCCTCATAATCTGGCGGATTGGTAATCGCATTTTTTTTAGTCGTTATAGAGATAATATTTATCATATTTGCCACACTTAGCGGGCTGGTGAGTAACAGTTTTTTTTTCATTGATAACTGGAAGATGTTGCTGCTTATCTCCTATTCTTGACATATATGTACAATTAAATTTGATTATTTTAAGATATATTTGCACACTGGTACAACTCCCGGTAGAATATTATTGAGACTTACTCTTATACTAAATACCTGTATTATCTAAACATTTTATTCTGCAAATAAAGATTTTGACTTTGACTTTGACTCTAGTTTACCTCTGTTGCCGCTTTAGATATCGACGGTGTGATAATGGGATAGTGGATTTTCTTTCATCTATACCACACGGCGGCAAGTCTATAAAAGTATCATAGAATAAAGAAATAAATAGTAAGATTAAAAGCCCCAAATTATAATGCTTTCTTTGAAATGGATGAAAAAGACATCTTATTAAATATATTCCATCTAAAATTTAGCTACTGCGTGGTAAACCAAGTAGAACGCTGCAGTTAACTGCAAGCATAAATAATTTATTTTTATAATTCTTATCATCATCTTTATCATTACAGCCCTTTTTTATTATTGTAGGTACATTCTTTTAATTGAAAAGGGTGACTAACAAGCACACAGTCCATCTGATTACTTTGCTCGGTAGACTCATATTTATGACAAAATGTGTTGAAATGCAATATTTTGATTGATTGTCATTAATAAATATGAAGCGCTTACTATTTAATACACACCCACACATTTGTAAGGGAGTGTTGAAATCGGAAACTGTCGGTGGCGTTCGGCTACCGTGCTCGGTTACGCGTTAACTAACGCTACATCTGTATGTATTTTAGACTGTTCACGGTTCGTCAGGGAAGGACCATGTTTTCACAAAATATCAGCGTAAAATATTTTCAAATGTTGCAGTGTTGGGCACAGGCCTTTTATCGTTTCTGAGAGGGTAAATTCGTTATATTAAAAAAAGTAAATTAGCCACTTTCCATTAGATGTAATCTAAGTTCGTTTACAACTTTAATTTTGTTAATAAAATATATCAATATTAATTATAATGTAAACGTTAAATTATATTAATTTTAATAAAAATATATTTTTTTAAATTTTTACATTTACGAGGCCATCATAGGTATTGCTGTCTACATATTGAGAATTTTACAAAGAATATAGGTAGTCAATAGTATGATTTGAAATTGGCGGGATGGGATTTTTATATTTTGTGCTGATAGGTACTACACGGAATGGTTTTACGACTGTATAATAATATATAAAAATTAAATAGCGTTTATGATATTTAAATTCTATTTTATGCATTCTATTAAAGAACACTAAAATAGTATATAAACAGTTTGATATGCCTGTAAACGTTAAGATTAGTAGAGTTTATTTTATTACCAACGGCTTCAACAAAAATAGTGCTATCTGTAAAAAATAAACAGTTGTCTACCTACTTGAAAACTAAATTAATGAGCACAGAAATTGTTTAGAACTTCGGGCTATTTAGAGAATTATGTTCGGCCATTAGCGGTAAGCGCAACCACTTAGGAGTTCTTTATGACGTTTTTTAATAGATTCTAAGTATATTTCTGTGTCGCTTGCAGCTTTGATCTCACAAGAAAGTAAAATATATTAGATAATTAAATTAACGAGATGCATATTTCTAACGATTTACATTTCTTGCATATTTTAGATTTGTTAATAAAAAATATTGCTGTTTTATGATTTCTTGTTAATTAATCGTCTCGTGTAAGCTCAGACATAGCAATAGAATAAGGAAAGACTGATGCTTAAGAGAATTTGTTTGTATTAATCAGAAAAGTAATACAATACTTTTCAATATACTTTTTTCTATCTTACACACCTATAAAAATTGTAATTTTTTATCAACAATATATGTAAAACCCCTCTATGATAAAAACTTCTTTTGAAGGTAATGTAACTTATTTTAATAAAAACAATAAGAAAAATAACTGTCGTTCGTCTTTGATAATGCGATTTATAATTGTAATGGTTCATTTAAGTTTATTTTAAAACAAAAAATAATGGTTACCAGGATTTATTGGAAAGCTTTAATTCATTCGATCGGCTTGCGTTGCAAATGATGCAATAGCGGGGGCTCGTACGTTACAGGGATTTACCGTGTTAAATCAAACTGCAAGCCAAGTCCTATCCCACAATATGGGACGCTTGATCTACTGCATTTTAGTCCCATTTTGTGGTGTAATGTCACTAATTTATTAGGTCTTATTAGACCAACAAATAACAAATAGGGATACAATAACGACAGCATTACATATTTATTTAGATATGATTATGTTTTTCTACAGCAATATTTCAAGAACTTCCATATACTTGAAACTTTTCGTTTATAGTGTCGGTGATTACCGATACATAACAAGATTAATTCATTATTTCTGAGCCTAATATGCGTCTGATACGCTATGCAATATGATCAAATCGGATGTGACATCAGATGTAGACACAAAAACTGAAAGTTGGTACAAGCGTATATGTGTTAGTACCATGCTGCAACTATATTAAGTTTTTAAGTATTATATATAAAAATTTTAATCGTTTATATTAAATTTTTAACTAAATTTTATGATAAAGCCTTTATGACACTTATGGTCTAGTTTGCAAGGTTAGATTGAAACTTCCCGCAGCCCCATAGATGAGAAATGGACTAAGGTTGTCAGTGTCTAGGTGAAATCGAGCTTTTCTTGGTTTTAAGAGAGAACTTACTGAAGAAAATTGGTTGTTTTTTTAAGCAGCCACGAAGTAGGACCAATCACATAATACTGGCAGCTAAATGCCAATATTTTCATAATTGTATTAATACATCTTACTCCCGCCGAAGTATGGAAATTTCTTAGATCTTTTGGTTTTTGCAGGCCAGATAAACTGGATTGTAATCCTTCTTGATGAAATCAACCATCATTTCGCTTCTGTAAAAGCAATAAATACAGTTCGCTCCCAAACTGTGGTTTTCATTGTTTCTATGCAAATTCCTAACATTACAACCTTTAATATCTTTCCTGTTTCTCAGTATGATATCAAAACGTCTATTTTAGCAATTCAGTTCAAGAAGGTGGATTATGATGAGATTAGTAGACACATGGTAGTATTTATATTAAAGCTCCTACTTACGGCAATTACTCATATTATAAGATTTTCCCTTGATTCAAGTCAGTACCCTGATCTGTGGAAAACCCATTCTTCTCAATCATTTTCGCTCTACCCTTGCTGTCCAAAAGTTTAGAATTCGTTTCAACAAGCAAATTTCTACTATCATTTCTAAATATAACCTACTGAGTTTATATCAATCTGGTTTTCGCCCTGGTCTTATGTATGCCGTCCTTGTTGTATGCCGATGACCTTCAGCTATACAAGCAAAATGAAATTGGAATTTATGAATTGAAAATTATATATTATATCGGGTGTCCGGTAATGAATGGATAACCTTGAAATGTCTTATAGTACAACTTATGGCCGTTCCGAAAAAAATACGAAACATAATATATAACAAGTAGTACCTTTGATATATTTTTTAAAAGAAAAGTCGATTTTTTTCTATCTTATTTTACTGTCTTGAACACTATGACCAAAAATTAATGATTTCTATTGGTTTTTTGTTATTTATTTATTATACACTAACTGTGCTGATAGATAAAAAGTAAACAGTATGAAAAGCTTTTGCAGTTTTTATTTAAAAAATTCGCAAATTAATTTATTTCTGAAAAACATGCAAAAAATATTATTTAAGCGAAGTCCGAACATCTTGGGTATGAAAAAGATGTATGAATGTATGGGTGACCAATAATTTTACAATAATGTCGGTTTCATGTAGATTTTATAATGGTATAATTCATAAATGTATCTTCCATAAATAGTGACTTATTGCCATTAATGTAGAAAAGGAGAAAATTTGACTAAGTAACAAAATTTGTAATAAAAATAAAAAAAAAATTTGCCGCCAAAAAAGCATTCTTGAGAGATAATCTCTTGGTTGGAGAGTTTGCACGCGCGTGACGTAGTAAGGGTGGAATTCGTTTTTCTTTAAAATATCGTATACGGTCGTTTTCCAATACCTGTGCGTCGAGCTATTGCTCGCGTAGAGGTTGAAGGATCGTTTTCAATCTCCTCAAGCACCACGTCTTCTACATCAGGACGAGCGATTCTTCCAGCGCTAGCACCACCGACATTACTACCCGGCATTCTTCCTTCGGAGTAACAACCGTGGACTCTTATAAATACGTGGTAGTCTGGGTGGCGCGCATTAGAATATCTCTCCCTATAAAGAGCTGCGGCTGCATTTGCATTGCCTCTGCATTCTCCATAAATAAAATGCATGTTTGCATATTCTTGTGCCGTGTAGTGACGACGTGGCATTTTGATAGACACAAAAGTCCAGTTTAGTCCAGAAACAAGCCAAATCGTCGCAAATGTCACCAAACGCAAAACAAGTCCAAATCAGTAAGCAAAACGAATAGTCCGGTAAAATAGCCAAGTGGTCGTTTTAACACTGTTTAAATTATTGCAAACGGAGACAAAATAAATACATGCCAAGTCCAGTGACGCACTAAGTTCTCTTTTACATTTAGCTCTTCTCTCTCCCACTTACCCAATTCAGACCCCTCTTTGTCTAATATAACACAAAAGACAGCAGGTAGTAAATATGAAGGTCACATCACACGACCCATTTCACACTAGTAAAGTAACCATTTTAACATTTAAATTGGTTATTTTATTATATTTAAATAAGTTAATTTCTAATACTTAATTAGGTTTCAATTTGTTTAAAAATAGCTGTTTTCATGTTTGTATGATCAAATCCTGATGTGTTTTTATTAATTCCCAATGATCAGAGACAATTCAATTTAAAAAAATTTCCCATATTACAAATTTTGTTACTTAGTCAAATTTTCTCCTTTTCTACATTAATGGCAATAAGTCACTATTTATGGATGAAACATTTACGAATTATACCACCATAAAATTTACACGAAACCGACATTATTGTGAAATTATTGGTCACCCATACATTAATATATTTTTTTCATACCCAAGAGGTTTGAACTTCGCTTAAATAATAATTTTGCATGTTTTTCAAAAATAAATTATTTTGCGAATTTTTTAAATAAAAACTGCAAAAGCTATTTATACTATTTACTTTCTATCTATCAGCATAGTTAGTTTATAGTAATAAAACAACAAGAAACCAATAGAAATCATTAGTTTTTGGTCGTAGAGATCAAGACAGTAAAATAAGAAGTACCTTTGATATATTTTTTTTAAAGAAAAAAATCAACTTTTCTTTAAAAAAACATATCAAAGGTACTACTTGTTATATATTATGTTTCGTATTTTTTTCAGAACGGCCATAAGTTGTACTATAAGACATTTCAAGGTTATCCATTCATTACTAGACAACCTGTATATTCCTGTTCTATTGTAACTCACATGGAACATTGTTCTCATCTCTGGGCCGGGGCACCCCAGTGCCAGCTCCACTTGACCGCATCTAGCGATTCGAATCGACGATCGAGTTCTTTCTGGTCGGCTCAATATACTGTGATGTTGCATCCTTTTGCGTTTTTTATCGTATCTACCATGGGGAGTGTTCTGAGGAATTGTTCGGATTCGTGCCAGCCGCCAAATTTCACGAATGCACATCGAAATAAAGAACTGATTCATAGCCCCAATGATATGATCGCTACCATGATGTTTCTAAATGTTTTCATATTAATTGTATAAAATAGTATACTGCAAAATAATATTATTTAAAAAAAAGTCTCGCTGGGTTCCTTGATGGTGCTTCCCAGGACATTTAGGATTTATCCGAACCGGTGGTAAAAGTAAAAAATGTCTTTAAATATGAATTACCTGTAATATTTATTACATAAAATGAATTTATTCTATTATATTCTAAGCATTTAGTAAACTAATCAACACAGAAACAATTCTTATACTTTATTTTACGTTTCGTTACTTTTTTTTAGTTTTCTAGATTTAAATGAAATACCAAATAAAACAATATTAAAAACATATTAAAAAAAGGTAAATAACTTTTTATTTTTGCACGCAATAATGAATGCTATTTACATTTTATTATTCTGTTAATTGATATGACACATTTTTAATAAAACGTTTAATTTCATGATATCAGAAAGTAAAACAATTTAAACTTTAAATGCGAACTTATTCACCCTTGTGACTTGCAGATCCATTCAAATTGAAATTTAGCGTCATATTAAGCTCGAATATTTTCGGATATTGTTGCGATCCATCATATTGGGAAATAGGTCACACTATGTTACGAGTATGTCCCACTATCATATTGTAGTTTAAGCAAAAATTCGTACTACTCGTAGGAATGTGTATATCGTCCGCAAATGCATAGAATTTAAACAAAAAAAATCTGCGGATGTGTTATACCTAGTGGTATTTGGGCAAATAGTTTAACTATTGAAAAATCGCCTTTTAATGCTTAAAATAAAATTTAAATATCTTTTAGTTTTACGTAAAAAGGTCTTTTCATTTAACGTCTACACTTTTGTTGCAAATTGGTGTTGAAGTAAAAATTAAAAATAAGAGTAGGTATATGTATCAAAACTTTGAGCGAAATAAAAAGACAGAAAGTAGAACTTTTGTGTGAAAATGCAAACCAAAAAAGTTTTGGTTACAATTTATTTTATGTTTTCTAGTTAAATAGTGAATCATTAAAAATATATACATATTTTAGTAATTTTTACGTTCGTGTTCGAGTTCATGAAATTTAGCTTTGGAGTAACGAAATTAATTCTTCCGAGGACAAATACAATTTTAAAATAATGGATTTTTTATAGGATAGGGTAACAAACGAGTACACAGTCCACCTGATGGTAAGTGGTTGCTGCGGCCCATAGACATCCACATCTATCGTCGATTTGCAGATGCGTTGTCACCCGTAAGGTCTAGATGGAGTGCCTCGTTTCCCGTAAAAAGGGTCTCCGTTTCTCTACATACGAAACACCATACGAAACACAGCAGTATTAAGCTGATATTTTACGCTGGTATTCCGTGAGAGCGTGGATGGGTCGGCTCGACCGGGGTGATCCTTCCCCGGGGGGGGGGACCCATCCGTGCTACAACTATGCTACTAATATAACTGTAGCATGGCTCTACCACGTATAAATATGAATTTCTTAATAGCATGCAAATAACCCCCCGAGCTTAGAAGAAGTCAGTTATTTAGATGATACATCCACACACTTCAATTTTATTTACACGTATTAGATGTATAGATAGCAAATTATTTTAACTTTATTTTAATAAATTACGATAGTTATAAATCTATGATCTCGTCCTCCTTATACATTTTGATAGTCCTTGTGTGATGCTTGCGATAAAAATAATGTTTCACCCAATAATAAAAAAGGTATAACAACTAGAACTTTTGTAATAAAAATATTAATTAATTTGCAATCTTCAGCTAACTAAATACAATGATGTGTCTTACCTGGGTTGAAGAGCACGTCCCGCCCTCCCTCAATTGCGTGCACTAATTCCGTCACCACTAGTCCCAGCACCACTACTCCCAACACCACTACTCCCGGCACCACTACTTCCAATACCACTATTCCAGGTAAGACACACCTTCGACGATAATACGACACGTGTTCCGCTTCTACACGAGGCATCCTCAGGTGATGTAGACTCTACGGCGGCTGACCGATAAGTTACTTAGTCACTGAGTCACTTCCAGGTTAAGACACATCATTGTATTTAGTTAGCGGAAGGTTACAAATTAATTAATATTTTTATTATAATGGATTTCCGCAAAGTAACGCCTGATTCTATCAATTGGAATTATTGTGTTACAGTTTTAATCACAAGTATCTTTAATATCTATACAAGGTGGTAGGGCTCCTTATTCATCCTAGGAGTACGCATGCGTTGGTAGCGCTCTCACCTTTTTCCGACACCAAACTAAAATCTGAATAGAATAAAATAGTTTAGTATAGTATAGAATAAAAATAATGGCATAAAATGGAAAATCATAATATAATATAATAGAAAATATTATAACAGAACAACCTTTTATAAGATTACAAGTATTTATTATATAAAGTATATAATAAATACTTGTAATACCACTGGATCGGTTAGAATAATCTCTAATCTAGAAATAACGAGCAAGAAACCCAGTGGATATTAAAAAATAATTTATCACGCACACATTATATGTCCCCCATGTCCACAAATTTTGTGGACATGGGGGACATATAACAAAGACTCTTATTCCCTTAGCTTATTATCAATCATGATTTCTATATTTTTAGACAAACTTTTAGACTGCTTCAAATCAGCAGCAGCTTTAGCAAAACAAAAATTTAAGCCCTAAGATTAAGATATATCTTATATACTTTCTGAGACTTTATTGTATAAGCAAAAGTGTATACTCAAATTTTTCCATGAGGGAATTACTGAATCTCTGAAGTCGAGTAACTGATATTAGTAGCTTATTCTGGCTTGTTATATTTACAGAATAACTCACATAATAAAAATATTTTTATTTTCATGAATGTCCCATTATGAAAATGTAAAAGATTTAGTAAAAGAATAAAAATTTTATGCGTAGTTTAAGGCATTTTCTATTAATTCTTAGGGGTAATTGTTACTCATCATCGTCTTTATTTTAGATTGGTTACACATATTCATGGTCCACAGCATCTACGTAGTTGGACATACATACAACTATTTTTTATTAAAAAAAAACTTGTAATATTAGAATGTTTTCTTTACTTAAACTCTACTGACATCCTATTATATGACAAAATATTGATACTAAGTTATTATTATTCATTAGTAGAGCCCTTTGCGTTTAGAAGCTAAGAGTACACACATTTTACAGGCAACTTGGGCTCGATTCTCGCCGACACCAATGATATTGTTAATTGCGCAATAACACAGCGTAGTGCGGGCAAATCGCTCCTTAAACTTTTTAAAAATGAGACGAGATATGTGCCCATCTGTGTTAAGTTAAGTTAAGTTACAGCCTATATACGTCCCACTGCTGAGCTCAGGCCTCCCCTCATTTCTGAGAGGGTTTAGGGCAAGGAAGTGTCCGCCGCGCTGCCCAAATGCGTGTTGACGAACTTCATATTATATCTTCGAAATATTTTTTTCTTATTCCTCAGACATGCAGGTTTCCTCACGATGTTTTCCTTCACCGCCGAGAACGTGGTAAATCAGCACTTAAAATTGCAATTAACAATTTCATTGGTGCCGGCGGGGATCGAACCCGGGTTACTCGCGTTCTGTTATATTTACAGCGAGCGTTAACCACTAAGCTACCACGGCTCTTACATACATACATACATATTTAATTAGTCAAATTACATTAATGTTATACAAATAAAATTTGTAGAGATATTATGATCGCCATTAGCCCATTAGATTCACGTTTGGCAGGAACAGCGTTCGTAATATAAAACGTCTCTCACCTTTATCGCTGCCTCCAGATACCATTGTGTGTACATATTTTACGTCTGCTGTAAACGAGATAGTCGTACCGCCAGCTATCAGAAGCTATAAGAACCCTTTTTCATATCCCATAGTCGTCTCATAGAAATACAAAGATGCCTGGATCCAGCTAAAGTATATTGATTGTTATTCTATTTCACTTATATTTTTAATAAATCTTATGATTACCATGGGCTGGGATTTGATTGTAGATTCTCGCATACCTGCCACCACAAATAATATGGAATAATTAGTTATTTATTTGCTATCTTTTATATTGAGCAGTAGAAGCTTAAGGCTCAATCATAAAGGCTCACCTTAAGGTTTAATACAACGTGAGCAAATAGATTTCGATTCGCACCAAATAGTCCATTGAAATTTTTAATGCTGACTAGTACGTAGTGGTACAGTAATTTTGTGTAAAAAATGTCGTGGAAAATGTGCCTATATGCATCAGAAATTAAATGAATAAAATGAGAACTATCTAACGAATAGTAAAAATTAACATATGACAATATACGTCATAAATGGTTTATCCTTTTTTGTTAACAGAACACAATTTTTAATTTTGTCGCGTATTAGTGTTGCCGATATAGCATTTATTTAAACTTAGAATTTTCAAGCCCTCATTTTATAAATTTTACAGGTGTACTTATTGTTCCTTGATACATTTCTATTTACTGTTACTTATGTTATCATATCCCCTTTGTATAAACGCTGATAGGTAGTTAATGCCTGCAGTTCAGGTTTAGTTTAATAATAGTTGTTTATGGTTTTGTTAATGTGCTTTTTTAAGTTTTTAAGTTTATTTCTTTTTTCTTTCTTCTTACTCTTTTTACACACGATTTCAGTTTCGGAATCATGATTTAAGACATGTCTTCCATCTATTTCCTATTTCCTTCCAGGATGTCACTTATTAGGCAATGACTGGACTTTTCGGGGTGGTGGTGGTGTTGCTGTTTATATTCATTCTTATATGCCATTTTCTCTTGTTCATCTATCACCTCAATCTAAAAATCAGAACAAAGCGGAATACTTATTTATTGAAGTTCACCTTTCGCACACAAAATTACGTTTTGGTTTTTTTTGCAGCCCTACTCCATCAGTTGACTATTTTACAACTTTGGATAGCCTCCTTAAAGAGCTTACTCTATCTACTGCAGGTAAAGAAACATTGTCTTTCCTTCTAAATTCTCTCCCCTCCATTCATCTCTTCCTGTCGGTTTATGATCACTAATTTGTCTACTTTGTAAATTTCGGCATGTTTATTAATTTAATTTTTATATTTTTGATTATAATATTATTTATAATGCACTCTACTCATTAATTAGCCCATCACTTATTTTTATTTCCTATTTAGATTATCTGTATTAAATTTCTGTACAGAAAAAAGACTGCCTTTCTTTTCTCTCTGTTTGTTTCTAGTTATGTTATTTGTTTTCTTAGTGTACAATAAAGAGCACTCTATTGTATAGACCTGACTGACTGAATATAAAATTGAAACGTCGTACAACTTTTATATAAAACTGTCGTTTTTAATTTCTTTATATTGTATATTGAGGCGATAGTCGATAGTGGAGAAGCCTAAATTTAAAAAAAAATAAAATATTTAAAATTTTGTCTGATGATCGCAAACATTAAATGGCTATTAACACAAATAAATTTATCTAAATATTATGGTACCAATAATGATCTGGTAAGTGTAATTAAGCATTCGAGTACCTCAACAAACTATACTTAACGCAAATTTACACAGCCTAGTTTGCTTTTTGTACAGCGAATTTAGTCAACAAAAAAATAAGGATAATTTATTATTTAAATTCGTCCTACCGTTTTCACGCATTAAAAAATTATATACTTATCAAAAATGTTTTAGGTTCTCGTACTTTACAAGCCTAAATGATTGTTTAAAAACATAAAAACGTAACCTCTGCTCCAAATAGGTAGGATTTAACGTCATGTTTAAATTCAGGACTTTCGGCTCTACCGGGTTAACTTACAAGTTTCCTAGCAGATAGAGTGGTGCTTAATAGAGTAGTGATAATACATTCACTACTAAGGCTTAGTTTGATAATTGAATAATAGTGAGGATTGTAAGAAGCAGTTTTAACTAAATCAGTCTCTACTATGAGAGAAATCAATAGTCAACTGTAGAATAATATTAATATTAACGATTATTCATCTGATCTGTGGTTAATTCTAGCAAACTATTGATTTTGTTATAAATATCAAAGAGTAATATTTAGTTCAATTATAACTTATGTCTTATAATATAACATATTTTCAACATGACAGGCGTGCCGCAGATATGCTAGGGTTGCAGCACATATTATTTGGCTTGAGCGAGAAAGTTACATGGTTTCACAAAATACCATTATAAAATAGCAACTTAAAGCTCCTGTGTTTTATATGGTAAATGTAGATATACGGAAACCATATACGGTAATGGGGAAATTTGTCTAACAACGCATCTAACGTTAATGTTTAATCGAGGATAGATTTTTGTGTCTGCGGGCCACAGCATATTTTTATCACTTATTTATCATCAAGTGGACTGTTGGTTTAACACCCTTATTCCATGATTTTTTTATTTTAACTTACTTTGAATTATTCTTGGATAAAATTTAAATGTCTATTATACTACTGTGAAAATTTGTTCTATCAATTAGTATGAGTATAAATTTTCTTTATTTACAATTAAGTTGATAAACGAGTGCATTATTCACATTCAGACAAGTGGATATAGTGGACCTTTAACACTCCGGTGGATGATACTATCTGTAGACGCTGGTATCTGTCATTGATGAAACATTGTCTTGAAAATATCGTATTATTGTACACATAATATATATTAAATAAAAATAAAATACCTTGAAATTGATAAACTTTCTTTCCCTATCATCGATATGAAAACAATTCATATTTGTATTATTATGTAATTATCAATCAGTGTATTTCCAGTGTAGGTAAATTTACCTCATTTTTCTGTCTCATCTGTTACACCTAAGTTACGTTAAAATATTTTAAACTATATTTAAAAGAGCAGCAAGAAATGTATAAAAAGTCACTGAACATGGCTATGAATCATACAAAATCAACAACATTACTTATTTTCATGGCTTATTTATAAATCATGTTTATTCTGAGATTTCACGGAACCTGCCACAGATGGAGAGACGCGCCATATTGAATGTATTCGCGGGAAAGCAGCATATTGCGTTATTTAATTTGCAGATGTCGTCGAGAGTAATACAATCTCCGTAACGAATTTATGAATATGAATTCGTTTTTGTTGACGTTTATTTTAAAGTTAAATAAACGATTTTATTAAATTATCAGCTAAAATTATTTAAAAAATTCGAAAGTGTCTATTACACAAAAACTTAAAAGCCTCCTTTTTGTCAACTTCATTTTTACAAGTTTTTCTATTAATATTTATCATTAAATTTTTTTACATATTCCCTAAATTCGACGCTAGAATCATACGACTTTTGATGGTAAAGTTCATATAACCTTTGTCTGCTCATATAGACTCCTATTGTCACTTATTCATTGAACGCCTCGCGGTTGTTTAACCGGTAACTAAGGATACTTTGAGAAATTTTTGAAGTATCTTTAATACTGATCCTCAATACATTTATATTTTTAGCAGAAGATACTTGTAATTGCTTTTTTTTGTAAAACGGAAGTGACATACGAACTTACAATCAGTCTATTGCAGTCAGTCCATTCAACCACCTGCAGTCAACTTCCAACAATCAAATCTACAAATACGTTGCCACACCTGAGACCTATGATATAATGATTCAGAGCCTTTAATTATACTGGCTCTCCAAACACTTTAGACAGAAACAAAGCAGTGCAAGCCCTGCTATGTTGTGACAAAAATTAGTAGAAGAAGTAATAATTACCTAGATGGAATCCTAGGCGGAATAGTCATACCACTAGTAAGTCTGTGAGGAATAGTATTCACTTTTTTTAGGAAAGGGTGACAAACTAGCACACAGTCCACCTGATAGTAAGTGGTTGCTGCGGCCCATAGACACCTATATCTACAAATCAAGATTCAGATGCGTTGTCACCCGTGAGGACTAAGATGGAATGTCTCGTTTCCAGTAAAAAGGGTCAACAATTTACGCTGGTATTCTGTGAGAGCGTGGTAATTCCGCGGTCGAGCCGACCCATTCGTGCTACAACCATACTACTAATATAACAGGAGCATGGCTCTACCACATATAAAAAAAATACTTATTTACCATCAAGTGGACTATATTCTCGTCCGTATCTCTAACCGGTTTTAAAAGCCACTAAAGATTTTACTCCACCAGGCATATAGAACAAACGAAGACTTGCCTTGAAGACACCCACTTTGCATTCGGAAGAACACACAGACGATGGCACATTATTCCATTAATTTACTCTACTTATTAAGAACGAATACTTGGTTGCTCGCGCACTATGAAATTTTAAACAAACTTCTTGTTCCCAAGTCATCAGGGCTATTTCTATACATCGTTTGTTTATATTCGTACAAAAATTAGAAATGAGAGATACGTTTTAAAAATCTAATATATATCTTGATTTTAATAATTTTTTTTGACCTTACAGTAGTTATTTAAATAAATAATCAGAATTTGTTAAGCCTGATTTTATATGATATAATCATTATTTGACGTAATTGTATAATGGCAGCGTATGTAACTTCAGTATTGTTATCATTCCTTAGGACAGAGGAAAATGACAGAGGAAAATGAAATGGGAGATTGTTAGTAGCATCTTCCTTATAACCTCGAGGATAGATGTAGATGTCTATGGGTCTCGACATCCATTTACCATCAGGTGTACTGTGTGCTCGTTTGTCATCCTTATTCCTAAAATAAAATTGAAAAATATTATTTATATCTCTTAGGATGCAATATGTGGAACAGTCCATAGTACATGGACTTCTCCGCGAGTAATGAATTACCGTTAGCTCAACGTTTATCAAGTGGAAATATTTCTCAAACCCGTCTTAATTTTTGACGTAGTTAATATACGCTACCAATCATGATTTTTTGTTGCACGCAAGATCACAGGGGCAATTATATTATTCAATACCTATGACCCCACAAGTCATATTTGGGTGAATGGTTTTCTGACACTTCTACCAAATTTACCAGATAATAAATGGTTATACTTAGTCTTTGAGAGAAAAAAGAACCAGCCCTCTTATCACCAGCAGCGACGAGCAGTTGCAGATATAGTTCCGTTAGGAAATTCACCGCACGTATACTCTACGGATCGGTAGTTTCTACAGCAAATGGCACGTATAATAGTAATTTTTAGTTTAATTACATGTTGATGACAGCTTGAACTACAAAGCATTTTTTAAATCACATATTATTTACGTTATAATTTGTCAACTAATACGACTAGGAAAACAGTAATTCGTTCTTATTTTTTGTAGTAAATAGACAGTTGCGTTTAATTTTAAGCTGACTTTTAAAATGGGGTAAGGTTCTTAATTAGGCTTTACTACTTTTCAGGGTGCCAAACGAGCACACAGTCCACTTAATAGTAAGTGGATGCTAAGGCCCATAGTCATCTACATTTGTCCTCAATTAAGATTCAAAATTCAGATGCATTATCACCCCTGAGGATTAAGATGGAATACCTCTTTCAGTTGAATCGGGTCTCTGGTTCTCTTAATTTACCATACGAAACATAGCAGCATAAAGCTGCTATTATACGCTGGTATTCTATACAATCATGAACCACAGTCGAACTAATCCATTTGTGGTACAACTACAAAATAGCTGCAGCATGGCTTTACCACATTAAAAATAATCTACTAATATGTTCTTTGTTTTTTGGCGTATGTCATCGATTTTATTGTTTCTTTTCTTTAACTTCAAACTTATTTTTATAAATACCCTAAGGGGTAATTTTTTATCAAAAGTAAATGAGACTACTCCTGAAATAAAGCCATTTCGTAAAAGAAGTATCTTTATAATCGATCCATTCGTGTCCAAGATATCGGTAAACCTACTTTAGAAACATAGGCGTGGAATATAGTTACTTATCCTTTTTGAACTATAGAATATCACAAGCTTGTGTATTGGGCTTCGCTTTGAGCTTGGTTTAATGCATACTTATCGAATATAGTATTATTAATGCTATACTTAAAAGATTTTCGAATATAAAATAGTATAATAAATTCCAACCCCAATGGTGAAAAATAGATGAATTTTAAAGTAACTACTAAGGCGATGTTCCAGCTTGTGATATTACTTCTACGCAAATGGCTAAAAAATTTGACTTTTAATATAAAGTTAAAAAAAACACATAAAAACAATAAAATAACAAACCTATGTTCAAATAAAAATACACTATATTTTAGCACAGAAATTAATTTATTATTGATCGTTACAGCCTACTGAAGTGCCACTGCTGAACATATGCCCCATTGGTTGCCCCATAGTGGCAATATTTTCCACATGTGCCACGGTTGGCAAGCGGGTTGATAACCGCCGTTTTTATTTTCAGACGTTATTGGGATGTTGCTGCTGCACATCTTCTGATCTGTTTCACTCTGTCGCTCCCTACGACATCCATGGGATGTTATTATTTTCTGACGTTATTGGGATGATGCTGCTGCACATCTTCTGATCTGTTTCCCTCTGTCGCCCCCTACGACATCCACGGGATGATATTATTTTCAGACGTTATTGGGATGATGCTGCTGCACATCTTCTGATCTGTTTTCCTCTGTCGCCCCCTACGACATCCACGGGATGATATTATTTTCAGACGTTATTGGGATGATGCTTCTGCACATCTTCTGATCTGTTTCGCTCTCTCGGCCCCTACGACATCCACGGGATGATATTATTTTCAGACGTTATTGGGATGATGCTGCTGCACATCTTCTGATCTGTTTCCCTCTGTCGCCCCCTACGACATCCACGGGATGATATTAATTTCAGACGTTATTGGGATGATGTTGCTGCACATCTTCTGATCTGTTTTCCTCTGTCGCCCCCCTACTACATCCACGGGATGATATTATTTTCAGACGTTATTGGGATGATGCTGCTGCACATCTTCTGATCTTTGTCCCTCTGTCGCCCCCTACGACATCCACGGGATAATATTATTTTCAGACGTTATTGGGATGATGTTGCTGCACATCTTCTGATCTGTTTCCCTCTGTCGCCCTCTACGACATCCACGGGATGATATTATTTTCAGACGTTATTGGGATGATGCTGCTGCACATCTTCTGATCTGTTTCCCTCTGTCGCTCCCTACGACATCCACGGGATGATATTATATTATTTCACTGATACTACACGGTAATTTATTAGTTGAACCTAAAAAATTAATTTCCACTAAAGTTCTTTAAATTCAGCCATAACATTTTAGTAAAAGTTTTATTTTTGAAGTTTATTGTTGTATGATTAAATTAATAAATTAATTAAGCATATTGTATACTGGTTCCTGATTGTTTTGTTTATGTCTGGCATTAGCCGGGACAACGTTTAAAAGATAAAAGATTGTATATATATGTAAATTGTCTAACTTCTCCATATTTTGTGTTCGAATTTGTTACATCGTTAAAATTACGAAATATTTTACTACTGCGCTTCTATGAGTGAGAAACTATATTTAACTTCTTATAAATAGCACGTTATATATTCAATTTTTAAATGTTTTCTATAAAACTAAAATTAAAAATAAATAAATATTAATAATTGTTCAATTAATTTCTAGACGCTATGTACAGCCCAAAACCGCAACTACAGTCAAAGAAAATAATTACTTTGAACTTGGTTTAATGCAGCACACGTGTATAGCTATTTATCAATTTTTCGAAATAATACCGTGAAACGACCGTCTGACGTTTGTAATAATGTAAATATTTCAAATGACTCAGCGATATTTGGCCCCATGTCTTGTCATTAATCATAAATGTTGTCAAGTTCCTGAAGGGAAAAAAAGCGAACACTATAAAATCATCACTTTTTCAAACATAATACCGACCTTATTTCACGATAAGTAAGGGATAAACTTGTATGAAATTTCATAATTTGTCAAACGCCTCAAAACTGCTGCTGCGGTCAATGCACTTGCTTACAATTTGAAGAATCTGCGCTAAGTTAAAAGTTATAGTGTTCGGAGTTGGATACGGGCCAAGCTTATTAAAGAACATGTCATAACGTCGTATATTTTATGAAAACAGGCAAACATGCCACGAATAACATATTTTATGCTTAATTCACCTTATTAATCACACTGTTTTCCCGTCACTATATCTTTAAATAAATATAATACGCCTAATAATATAAATGTATTTACATTATTAGGCGTATTTTCGAAAAGGCAGGCTCACCATCCTCCATCTGAGTATTTGTGAATACGAAGAGTCTGCTGTGTATCGTGAGAAAATCGATATAAAATGTCGCTAGAAATTTAGTACGCCAACGTGCGAAAGAGCAGGTATCAATTATTTTTGCTCAATTATCCCTTTATATATATATCCCTATAATAATAGTAATTTTTAGTTTTCATTTGAAGTTATTTTTATGTACTTTTCACAGAGTAAAATATAACAAACGAACACACACTACAACCGCTAGTAAATGGATACGGCGGCCTATCTCTCTTTGATTATGATGTGTTGTCACCTCTGAGGACTAAGATAAAATACCTCGTTACTAGCAAAAAACGTCTCCGGTTCTTGTCACTCAACATATAAAAGCAAAACACAGCAGCATCATGCAATTATTTTACACTGATATACTGTCCGAGAACGGTGTTTATCCGTTCGAGAAGAACTATTGATGTTGTAGTCATAATATATTGCAGCGTTCGTGCAACGTAACTACGTTCTTCATAAATACTTCACAATGGTTATAATATATCTACAATATGTATTTGGTCTTTGAATCATATATTGTAATATGACGGTAACATTATTAGTGTGTACTCGACTGTAGTGGGAAATAAAATAAAAACTGCTATTTTTAGTGTGAAATGACGAACGAAATTACAATCAATCTGATGGCATGTGGTAACTGCTGCCCATGGACTCCTCCCGCCGAATTCAAACAAAGACGGCTAAATTAACGTCGATGGCTCCGAGAAACTAAGGACTAAAATGGAATAACACAAACAATAAGTGTACTTATACAAACAATAAGTGCACCTAATAACGCAAACAATAAGTGTACCTAATAACACAAATAATAAGTGTAACTAAATATACACTGAAACCCACTGCTCCTTTGCAGCAGAAATACGTAGGTAAAAGAGTGATATCTACCCAGACGGCTTCCTAGCCAAAACGTTCTACCTGGTAGTCATTTCCTCTAGTAGGAATTATATTGTAACATCTCATTTTTCTGTTTTTTTTTTAGTGACGCAGATAGTGTTGTGGGCACTCCTCATTAATATATTTATTCACAACTAACTTTTCCTATAGTAGTGGCGTAAGAGAATCGGTGACATGATTTCATTCAGCGAGTGTAGTAAATAGCGATTATTGGAAAGATCTAAGAGACCTCATAATCTCCGACAGATGGCGCTTTTATTCATTCTCATATATAACACATAGGCTAGAGTACACTTTTTCGAAATAAATGAGGTCTTTTGGGCTCTAATGATTCCAGACGGAAGCAACTTACGAGTAATGTACCCCAATGCGGTATACCATCTCGAGCGTGTATATAACAAAATAGCCAAGAGACTGCCTCGTTGGTCTAGTGATTTTAGTAGTGCGACTGTTGATCATGAGGTCCTGGTTCGAATCCCGGGTCGGGCCATAAAAAAACTAATTATTGAGTTTTTCTGTCAAGATATTCTCAGTAGTTGTCCGGAGTCAGGAAGTTGACAGTGTCTCACCCTCGTGCCTCGGAAAGCACTTAAAGCCTTTGGTCCCATCGAATTACGAGCGTGAGGGAATAGAGAGTGCACCTGTGTTTGCGCATACACTTGGGCACTATAATCCTGTCCTGCGCCGATGGCGAGACTCCACTGATGCAGGCTGCCGTGACAAATTAATTAACCCAATTTTTTTAGGGTATATAGGAATAAATTTAAAAATAATCAACCGTACTTATTTTTTTATTTATTTACACTTTATTCCTACTGAATAAAAAGATTAATAGGGGTGGACTTCATGTTTTTTGGCATTATCTCCCGGTCAACTCAGGACATATGGAAAATAATGTGATAGGTGCCAAAAATAAAATTAACAATAGAGTAAATCAGGAAAAAATTACTGATAAACCGAAAATAGGCTTATAATTATGTAATATTATTATATATATTAATATATATGGTTTACTATGACCATAACTTTAAATTTCACAAGTTAATGGACACATCTGATGTCCGTATATACTCGTAGTTATTCAGAGTCCGTATATAGTTATCGGACGCCCGTATGTAGTTATCCATTGTCCGTATATAGTTATCGGATTCTATTCTGATTCATCGGATAAAATCTGTTACGATATCGGATCATATGTAGTATTGGGCTTCCGTATTTATCAGATTTACCTAAATCCATCCTTAAATGTATTTAATACTTTTTTATTGAGTTAGCTACCATTAATTACATAATAAACTCCTAAAAATAACAGATGAAGAAGAGGAAAACCCAGAAAACTTTTACGAGATGACATGTTCACCTATGAAAACAATTAGATTGAGGCAGTTACTAATTTATTTAAGGATAAAAACGAGAGAGTATGCTCGAGTAGGGGTAGTTTTGAAAAAAAAAACTCTTATTAGATGCAGTAAATTTTGCCACGAGTAACCCTTCAGTCCTATAGTTATTTGGTATAAGTGGGTGCTAATGAGACGTGTATAACTACGGCTTGTCTAATTTACCGAAATCCTTCCTTAAAGCATTAACCAACAAAATTCGTAAACTGTAAAGTTACAGCCTATATACGTCCTACTGCTGATTTCTGAGAGGGTTTTAGGGCAAGGAAATGTCCGCCGCGCTGCCTCAATGCGTGTTGGCGAACTTTACATGTCTACGAAATTTTTTTCTCTTATTCCTCAGACATGCAGGTTTCCTCAAGATGTTTTCCTTCACGCCGAGCACGTAGTAAATCAGCAATTAAAGTATTCTTTCTTCTGTTATTATTCTTAATTGAAGTTACAGCGATCAATTTATATTACAAAAATTATAATAAAAACTTAACTAAAATAATAATTAAAATTATAATATTAACGATTAAAACTAATTATATACAATATAAAAGAAGAAACTATAATATAGAAAATCTAAAACTAAAAATTTAAATCGTCAAAAAGACCTGTTCCCCGTGGTATAGTGCCAAGAACGCTGGCTGCGTTTCCTCGCTGAATAGTTATACTTAGCCTTTGAGCGAGGAAAGAACCAGCCCTCTTATCACCAACAGCGATGTCCAGTCGTGGATACAGTTCCTTTAGAAATTTCATTGCACGTGGACCCCTCGGACCGACAGTCTCTACAGCAAATGGCACAAATATGTATCATTTCTCAAAGACTCATATTTGCGCCATTTACTAAATTCGGCTGCCTCTGATGCCGCCCCCGGCTCTAAAGAAGTACCCTTGAGATGAGAGGCCGCCAAAGTGTCAACGCAAGTAGCATTCCACACTAGGGCTTTACCTCTCTCCCAAGGGACCAAAGTCATACCGTCGGGTCTCTTGCCATCGTCTCTAAATATCCCGCAAGTCTCTAAAACCGAGGGGATATTTATAGAGACAAGTGCCCTTCGGATGATTTCGTTCAAAGAACTGTGACGGGAAAACCTACCTGCACTTTTCTTGCATGAAAGTCCGTGGAGCCCAAACTCATCGACGCTGCTACCACAGTGCCCCTGTGGTATGGTGATGTTGACAAATAGACACTCCCAGCCGGATACCTACGGCGAGGCGCAAGCTTTTCCCATCAAGCAATGTGCCGAGATTACTTGATGGTAGAGCATGTAACCAGTGGAGAGATTCCTTAGTCGAAACAGCTAGAAGGCGAGCCTGATCTTGTTGAATATGGAAATTTTGAAATAAATTTTTCTGGACACTCCGTACCAACGGAATATCCCACTGTTTTTGTTGGTTAACTTCCAGTGGGACATTTTCGCCGGGACAGAGCGTTAGCCATGTTTTTTTTTTTGCCTCCGAAGCAAAGCACAGGTCTACTTTATTATTTAAAATTGTGTTACACAGGTCATTGACACTATGCACGGAAGCAAAGAAAGCAGGCAATGCGACGCTAGAAATATTTCTTACACCAATTCCACCAAATTTGATAGGTAAAGTGGCTTGATTCCAGGCTATTGTATTTAATCTCAAATTTAGAATGTTTTCTAAAGCAATTTTAAGATTACTATTAATATCTTTTAAAATGTCCAAACATTTCCAGATTGAACTTGAGCGTAACAAGTATGTAAATTTAGGTACAAGAAGACAATATTTTAAAATGGTAAGGGCAATATGGGAGTTTAAAATATATAATTTATCAACGTGATTTAAAAATTGATCAAATTTTGTTTTTAAAACAGGTTTAATACTATCGAAAAACAACGGAGCACCAAGCAGGTAAAGCGATTCCGAATTGACAGTTTTTATTCCTGGAGAAATCTGATTGAAATTTTGAATTAAGGTATCTCTGTTAGAATTAGATAAATTATTAGAAATAAATATTTCACATTTATTTGTATTTGATTCAAGACGAATATTTTTAAAATTTTGGAAAATATGAGTAAGATCATTGAGGACGTCATCTGCTTTACCTCCCAGTGTACCGTCGTCCAGATACCAGATATTCAGCTGTAAATATAATTCTTAATTATATTTACAGCGAGCGTTAACCATCTGAGCTACCACGGCTCACCGTAAATGTAGTGGGATACTAATTTTTTTATTAAACGAGGAACGCAGAGTTCTATAATGCGTTGAGTAAATATATTGAAATTTTTCCTTGAAATAAGGAGTGGATGGATCATTTAAGATAGAGAAGAGAACAAACGAAATTCTAGAGTCAAGCCATTGTTTAATAGTCTGCCATTTAAGGCGAGAGCGATAGTAAGAGATATATACATATTTGCAAAGACTGAAAATGTATCTGGTTTAATTGTTGATAAGGCGCTCAAGCTTGTTAGGAAGATTTTGATTTAACAGGTAACACACGTTCGAATAATAAATGATTGGTAGTATAAGTAAGTGTACAAGCATAATTTTAGTCCAAGCATAAACTTAGTAGTTTTGTAAAATTGCAAATTGTTAGTCTAATTTATAAAATCCGTGTACTTGTAAGAGTATGATAAATGAAGACTAATAAAGACCAAAGCAAGCTGGGTTTGTGCCTTTAAATTAAATGTTACTAATTCCTATGCATCGAATGTTAAATCTTAACATAATGGTAAGCTTTGCAGCTGAGGGGTGGAGACAAAGGACATTGTCCCGATAATAGTCCCAATTGTGGTGCAGACTCGCTAGGGGATTACAGATGTGGTAACATGTGTTAGTAAGGGTGTTTTGTTAATAACATCATGCTCCGTACGATGCTATTGTGAGCTTCACCCGCACTGTGTATAGTCTACATTTTGCGTTTAATTTTGAAATATTCCACAGCTTAAGAAACCCTTGTTATTTCTACATTACGACAATCTCAGACCCCTAGAATAATATTTATTATTAGTGTTTCGTGCCAAGTTCATCAACACGGAACACTTATGAAATTACCTCCGTGTCAGTTTGTATCTTGTATGGAGATTTTTCTCCGTGTATTCTTAACAAAGTTGATTAGAATTTGATACAGTTATAAAACATAGTCGCCTTCTTTTACGTGTGAGATTAGCTATTTGAGTTGTCTATTTTGAATATTAGCATGGGGGACGAGGGAAAGTGAAAAACAAAATTGAGATTAAAAATTCTTTGACGCACCCGGTTGAAATGCATAATTCATTATTTTGTGCCATATGTTATGTATATAAAATTAAAATAAATATTTAAATTTGGTGGACATGTAGGGACTTGTTTTCATCAGTTAGATAATTATATTTGTAGACGCTTTACTATAGCAATTTAGCTTGCACCAAATTGAAATTTTTCTACCGGTGTAAATTGTGATTTTGATCAAATTACAAAGGTAATTTTTAAATGTAGACATTATCTATTAATAAAAATGTGTTTATTTATATGTATATATGATAGATAAATATTTAATTTTATTGAAAATAATTATTGCACACATCGAACGCGAACCATTTAGTGCTGTTCTTCACCAAATCAAAAAATCGCGATCCACTCAACTAAAATCACTTCCATCAGCTTTATATTGCACTTATATATTAAAAAATTCACCCATAGCAAGAAGTGATTTTAATTAAACTTATAATTAAACTTATTATTAATACTTCTGATGTAATTATAAGATTACTTATTTCGATTATAATTTAAAAAAGTTAATTGAATACCACTTGCACGTAGTTGGTCGGTATGGATGCGAACAAGATATCTTTAGAAAACGAATCACTTTAATTTTTTTATTAGCTTTAGACTTCAATCCCTAGGAAGTCTTATAAATTGCACAGTTATTATGAATTGCATAGTTATTCATCATTCATCATAATCATTACAGCCCTTCACAAGTCCAATGCTGAACATAGACCTCCCCCAAGTAATGCCACAAAGCACGGTCCTGAGCCACCTGCATCCATCGACTTCCTGCATATCTTACCAGGTCATCACTCCATCTAGTGGGGGTCGCCCTACACTACGCCTACCGGTACGAGGCTGCCACTCGAGAACCTTTCTTCCCCATCGGTTATCGGTTCTTCGAGCTATATGGCCGGCCCATTGCCACTTCAGCTTACTAATCCGTCGAGCTATGTCGGTCACTCTGGTTTTAATGCGGATATCCTCATTTCTGAGTATATCACACAGAGAATCTTCGAGCATAGCCCTCTCCATAGCTAGCTGAGCGACTTTGAGCGTCCTTATACGGTGAGCAGTGAAGGACCACGTCTCAGATCCGGAAGTCATCACTGGCAACACGCACTGGTTGTACAATCTAGTTTTCAGAGATTGTGGTATACCTGACGAGAAGATGTGATTTCCCGAACGCTGCCCAGCCGAGTTAAATCCGTCGATTGTTAATCTCGGTCGTAGTTGGACTTACCTAGTCGGACTATTTGTCCCAGGTAAACATACTCGTCAACAACTTCGAGCATAGTGATCCCAACAACTACCGACATAGGTGTGACATGGACATTAAACATGATCTTTGTTTTGTTCATGTTCATCTTAAGACCTATCCGTTGGGAGACACCATTGAGGTAATTGAGCATAGTGCTTAGGTCCTCCAGCGATTCTGCCATAAGGACTATATCGTCGGCAAATCGAAGGTGAGTGATGTACTCGCCATTGATGTTAATACCGTATCCTTTCCAGTCCAGTAGCTCGAAAACGTCTTCCAATGCAGCGGTGAAGAGTTTCGGGGATATAACGTCACCCTGTCTTACACCTCTCTGCAGTTGGATAGGTTTCGAACTCTGGTTCTGTATTCGGATAGCCATCGTAGCCCTACCGTACAAACATTTCAGCACATCGATATACCGACAGTCAACTTAGCACCGCTGAAGGGACTGTAGCACCGCCCAAATTTCGACGAAATCAAAGGCTTTCTCATAGTCCATATACGCCAGACAAAGTGGCAGATTGTGCTCTTCGGTCTTCTGTACAATCTGCCGTACGCATGTATGTGGTCTATGGTACTGAAGCCTTTTCGGAAACCGTCTTGTTAGGGAGGCTGGAAATCGTCGAGTCTGCGTGCGAAATGATTCGTAATGACTCTCTAAAACAACACGTAGACGCGGCTCAGAAGGGAAATCGGTTTGTAGTTCTTCAAGAGAGCGTTATCGCCTTTCTTGAAGAACAAGACCTTTGCCCTTCTGCTCCAAGCCTCCGGAGTAGTGCCACCATGGAGGATGGAATTAAAGATATTCTGAAGGACTTTAAGTACCAGTGTTCCACCCGCTTTCAGAAGCTCCGCTGTAATTACATTCTCGCCTGGGGCCCTGGCGTTTTTAAGGTGCTGGAGAGCCATTCTTATCTCGCTCAGACAGACGTCCGGGATATCATCGGATTAGTGTCGGATAAGACTCGCTCTTGGATCGTTACTCACACTTGCGTGTGGCTCCAACGATGATGTGTACAGCTGCCCATAGAACCTCTCAATTTCACTCAAAATCTCAGGTGTCCGGAAACGATACTGCCACACTCAGTCTTCAGCTTTGACAGTTGTCTCTTCGTCTCTGGCAAAAAGCTGGTTTCGCTCAATCGCTTCTTCAATACGAGCAGTATTAAATTTGCGTAAGTCTCGTCGCATGCATTTGGAGATCTGTCTGTTCAGTTGCCAGTATGCTGTCAAATCTGTTGACGATTGCAGCCTCATCTCCCGTCTAACATCCATGAGATTAAGAGTGTGATCGGAGAGCTTTTGTGTTCTTCTGCGGCCGGTCTTGCAAAACTAAGCTCCAACTGCATGGACAGTTTCCACGAGCTTGTCATTCATATCGTCCACTGCATTGCAATCTTCTAGGCACTGAAAGCGGTTACGTAACTCGAGCTGAAAGGTTTCGGGATTCTGGATTAGAGCACGAGGGGGACGGAGCGTTGACTTCATTAGACGAGACCTCTCCAACTTAACGTTTAGGTTCAGTGTGTCTCTAACCATTCGGCGATCCCTGCCAGTTTTCACCCTTGCGATCACTGAGAAATCACTAAACAGTTGGCGTCTGGTCGTCATAATGAAATCAATCTCATTTTTTGTCGAACCGTCGGGGCTCGACCGGGTCCACTTCCTATGAGGCCGCTTCTGGAAGAAAGAGTTCATCATAAAAAGTCCCTCTTTCTCCATGAAGTCGGGCAGCTGCTGGCCCCTTGGGTTCCATTGCCCTATCTAAAGTTTCCCTACCTTCAGCTCACCGTTCTTTCTTGTGCCCAGTTTTGCGTTGAAGTCTCCCATTAACGCCGTATAGTGAGTTTTGGAGGAATGCATGGCTTTAGAAATGTCCTCATACATTTTCTCAACCTCCTCATTGGGATGTTCCGACGTTGGCGCGTAAACCTGTATGACCTTCAGCGAATACCGTTTGGTGATTCTGAGTATAAGGTACGCAACCCTCGTCGATGCACTGTTTAATGTTTAAAACGTTTTTAACGAGAGACTTGTGGACGATAAATCCAACACCTCCTTGGGCAGATGGTCGCCCTTTCGGTGATAGAACAAGTTGCCTGATTCGAGAATCACCGTGTCATCCCCCTCTCTTCGGACCTCAGATAATCCTATAATATTCCAGAGCAACTTGTCTGTCTCTTCTTCCAGATCCAGGATATTCTCTTCAGTCCTCAGGGTGCGTGCGTTAAATGTTGCCAGGTCGAGTCGTCGTAGGTGGCAACCGAACCTCCACCGGAGATTATTAGCACCCCCTGCCCCGCCGTTACCATGGTCGCCACCGTAGCCAGTAATAGCGGGGCCGCCGGAGACTGGGGACCATCTATTTGTGTAATTCTTCATGGGGGGTATATTGCCATAGTTGCCACGCTTGGCGAGCGGCTTGGCAACTGCAGTTTTTTTTTGTTGTACAGTTGCTGTTATCAGGAAGATGCTGCTGCCCATCTCCTGCCTGTTTCCCTCTGTCGCCTTTTACGACACCCACGGGAAGATATGGGGTAGTGGATATTCTTAACCGCCACTACACTGCAATAGTTATTCATGTTGTTAGTTTATTAATTATTTGACAATATTTCCGGTAACAAAATACAAATCATCGGTATCAAGCCGTTAAAAAAATTAATGTTAATTAAACAGAAACATTTTTTGGAGCTTTAAACAAAACTCCTGTTTCGGTAATTAATAAAGGTAAATTGATTATTCAAAAAAATAAATTAGAATTAGAGGAGTGTACTTTTGGATTATCTTATTATTTTTTGTATTTTTTGTTAAGTTTGCATGTGATTGAAGACGGCATATTGTACCTAGCGGCCTTTATTATAGGATAGGGTGACAGACGAGCACACAGTCCACCTGATGGTAAGTGGTTGCTGTGGCCCATAGACATCTACATCTATCCTCGAGTACGAATCAAAATGCAGATGCGTTGTCACCCGTGAGGACTTAGGTGAATTGCCTCGTTTCTAGTAAAAAGGGTCTCCGGTTCTCTACACTCACCTTACGAAACACAGCAGCATTAAGCTACTATTTGAAGCTGGTATTCTGTGAGAGCGTGGTCCCTCCCCGGTCGAGCCGACCCATTCGTGCTACAACTGTAATAATAATATAACTTCAGCATGGCTCTACCACGTAACAAAATGTAATCTCCGATGGAGTAGAAAGATATTTTTAAATGTTATGGATAACTAGGTGGTTATGTATAACAACCTTTTTGAAGATTTACTAATACAAAACAGAAAATTAATATATAAACTTTATTTTCCCAACACATTTAGAAAAATGTAACGTATTTATACAAAGATATAAGCAGTTTAAAAAATATTCTCGAAGATACTCGAAATATTCCCAGTTTACTCGACTCCACAGAGTAATTCAGTATTCATTTTAATTCGTTCATTCTTTACTAAAAATCCAAGAAAATATACAAATTTTGTCCTCCGTCAAATTCAAATACTTTAATAAACAAAGATCGTATAAAATGTGAAATTATTTATATTAATAAACGTAATGTGTGATAATAACCTCTGGGAGTGAGGTAATCACTACTAAGCTTTTTCTAATTTGTTTTGTGAATCTAGTTAATTGTTGTTTTTTTTTTATAGAAGAGGGGGCAAACGAGCATGCGGCTCACCTGATGTTAAGTGATTACCACCGCCCATGATCAACCGCAACACCAGGGGAATTGCAGGTGCGTTGCCGGCCCGTTAGAAAGGCGTAAGCTCGTTTCTTGAAGGTCCCCAGGTCGGATCGGGCCGGCAAATTCGCCGGTGGTAAACTATTCCACAGAAAGGTTGTACGCGGAAGAAAACTCCTTTCTAAATGTACAGTGGTGGACCGCCAAGCATCCAGATGGCGTGGATGATATCGGGATGTATGCCGCGTAGTGCGTTCACGAAATTTGGCGGCTGGGATTAATCCGAACAATTCCTCAGAGCGCTCTCCATGGTAAATGCGAAAGAAAATGCAAAGAGATGCAACATCTCTTCGCAATGCCAGTGAAACGAGCCGATCGGAAAGCAATCGGTCGTCGACGATTCGAGCCGCTCTGCGCTGGATGCGGTCAAGGGGAAGGAGCTGGTACTGGGGAGCCCCAGCCCAGAGATGGGAACAGTATTCCATGTGCGGCCGAACCTGCGCCTTGTAAAGATGCAGGCGGTGTGCCGGCATGAAATACTGTCCCGCTCTGCTGAGCACGCCAAGCTTTTTAGAGGCCAATTTGGCCTTCCCTTCCAAGTGACCACGAAACTGCACGTCACTCGATATGTCGACGCCGAGGATTCCAATACTGTCTGAGGCAAACTGTGTAACTTTATATAAGGTTGTCAAATGTTCCTTTTTTCCCAAAAGAAACTGTCCTGCTGGTTCTATCCAGGACAGAGGTGTTTTCCGAGTCAGCGGTAAATTAATCATACTAATGTCTCAAATTTTCAATTAGTGTTATTTATAATGTTTAATAAATAAAAAGCTTTCTATTTTTATTTTTATTCACCCTCGGAAGTGACAAAGTATCTGAAACCGTATGTATAAAGTTGGTTCAGGTTTTTATGGGCTGCAATATCCACTAACCATTAACCACACTTACCACTGTAAGTTTGTATGTCACTTCAATTTAAAAATATTCAATTTAATCAAAAACAAATTCGGTACACACGCACAAACACTTGGTGAATATCCGAAACTGATGTGATTAATAGTTCACGCAAACTTCGTGGCGACGGCACGTGACAATCAGCTGCGCTATTATTCTTAGGGTGTGCATTTTATTATGCCATTACTGGTAAAGCGTTGAAATTAGTTTTAGTATGACGATAAAACTTTATACTCGTCATATTACTGGAGTGGATATGGCTTAAAGATTATCTCTAAAATATTTTTTTTTATTTATTCTTTATTCCATTCCTTCATACAAAGGTTGGGCTTAATGTTTTGAGGCATTCTCTACCAGTCAACCCATGAAGTGGTGATAATTTGATGTACCCTATCTCTAAATGCTGTATTGGTGGGACACGCACAATTTAGAGGTAGGGTTCCGCAGTTGACCGTCTCAATACGTGGACTTCCTTGATAATGAGCATAATAAGTAAATTTGCAGTTTAACTTTAAAACGACTTAAAGTGAGCCCAAATATGAGGATGGTAACTGAAGGACTTATTTTGAAATCAGGCTAATTGGAGGTGGAATTCAAAAAAGATTAAAAATACTTTTCGATTTCGAAAATAATACAATTAATATCAAATAATTTACATGCCAAGTTAATACAAAGATTGTCGTAGTTGACTATCTATCTATATATTCCGAGCAAGTAATAAGATATATTTGATTATAACGAGTCTTTCCGTAAATAACCACAGCCGTAAATTATTCTGAGGGTCACCTGTGTAAACCAAAAGTACGACGAATGAAACTTTATGAGGCTATACGATTGTATAGATACTTTTAAAGAGGCCTATAATAACGACGAACTAAGTAATAAGTGAAAGTAGTAAGTTATATAGGAGCTACAGTAGTAATACATAATATGTAAGTAGTTTTCATAATATTTATGAAAGTAGTAAGTATCTAAGACTTATAGTAGTAATGCATATATGTAAGTCGTTTTCTTCATAAATGTTTAGTTCTTAGAGTTTAAAATAACATTACAAAGTTATAATTCAGCTAGTTTTAGGTAATTTTATAAGGAGTTGCAATGAAATTTTTAATAATCCAAGTGCATTTTATACGTTCGTCGAATATTGCACGTTAACTTGTTGAATCTACTTAGCTGTGATAGTTTATTTTTTAATTTCATTATATATACTACTTTACTGTACCTATAATTCTCACATTTACAATTCGCATGAAAACACAAGTTGACAGTGATGACTTACTGATCTCTGACGTAGTCCTTCACTGCTGGCCGTATGAGGACGCTCAAAGTCGCTCAGCAAGCTATGGAGAGCGCTATGCTCGGGGTTTCTACGCGTGATAAACTCAGAAATTACATATACAATATTTATATATATATATATATATATATATATATATATATATATATATATATATATATATATATATATATATATATATATATATATATATATATATATATATATATATATATATATATATACGAGGGATTCCACCTAAGTCCTCACGGATGACAACGCATTTGCATTTTGATTCGTAATCGAGGATAGATGTAGATCTATATGCCACAGCAACCACTTACCATCAGGTGGACTATGTGCTTGTTTGTCATCCTATCCTATAAGAAAAAACCCGCAGTCGAACTAGAGTAACCGACATAGCCCAATGGATTAGTAAGCTGAAGTGGCAGTGGGCTGGCCATATGGCTAGAAGAAACGAAAACCGATGGGGAAAAAAAGGTTCTCGAGTGGCAGCCTCGTACCAGTAGGTGTGGTGTAGTGACTTGTTTTTTTTAGAAGGTATGTTTTTGATGGCATCTTAATTCTTTTTGTAGATAGTTCTACTTTTTTTCCTTTCCGGTATCCTCAACTTCTTGAATACCGACAATGTGCCTATCTACACCTATTAATCCATTATATTATACGTATACAGATACACTGATTCATTCACTGTAACTTTGTAATCATATATATTTATATGGGATTACAATGTTATTTATGTAGTTGGTGTATCTAGAAAACTGGACCGAAATTGCAAAATATTTTAGTTTGTCCTTCATTTTTACTATACTATACAATATTTTTATTCTAAATTGAAGCTTTTTCTTCTGATAGAAGTGTCTTAGAGTTTGGATGATCGGTCAGTCAGTCAGTGAGTGACAAAATTAAACTTTGACTAGTTATAATCTTTAAACTACTTTTTCAAATTGAATGAAAAAAGAAAAGTGACAGGTGACAACTGTCGTATATTTTAACCAAATATTTAAATTAAAATATATTTATATTTTATTCCTGAAATTCCGAAAAATAATGTTTTATGTAAATAACATATTTCAATATTAATGAATATGTGATAATATATTTACAAGTTCGTTTGCCTGAAGTGATGACACGAAATAACGATGGCCGAATACACCAAGAATATATTTTATTTTGCAACATTAATGCCAGGGCGAACTTTAAAGAAATATTAAATGAGAAAATAGAACAACGTCAAAATAACAATATCGATGCTCACTACGCTTCTACTAATCCCAAGAAAACAACGAATGCGGCGTTTTTATTGAGATGCTTGAACGTTTTATTGAGATTGTCACCAAAAGAAGCTTTGAAACCATCAACTGTAAGCGGTTATAGTTGTAGGTCACTTCAAGTTGCAACGCCTGGTGATTCATCGTACACAATATTAATATTAGATTGCTTTAAGACGATAAACAAATCTCGAGAACTAGGTTTTTTTTTTAATTTTCAAGATTTTGATTTGTACTAAATTATAGACTTGAGTGCTGTAGATATATTTTGACATTTTTAATTTTTTACATTTTCTATGAATATTATCGCTGCAATACATTCACAGCCGGATTTCCTACGGTGTCAAAATTGTACCGACCGTAGGCTGTTTAAAGGTAAAAAGGGATTAAATATACACATTAAACGATGACATAGTAAAAATATTTCGGCTTCACAGCCTACCGTAGAAATTCATGACTCTTCTGATAATATACCTAATGACACAAATTCTTCACTTTTTTCGAAACAATTATACAATTTGTATAGTAACGTACCAGTGGTTAAAAGAATTCGCAGAGGCGCGAGGATGCAACTTGCTAAAGCATTATCATTAACTATTCAAAATAGTCTAACGAATTGTGAAAAAAGTTGGCAAAAAATTATTTACATTCGCATATTCCCACTTTCATTTTAATAAAACAATAAATAAATCAATTAAGTCTCAACTAAAAGAAAAGTCTTTTCAAAATTTGAATTACCTGATTAATACTCATTTCTCTCGACCTTATTATAAATTTGATTTAAAAAAAGTTGTTGAATCAAAAGTAATGGACGGCGACTTAAAAAAATGCATCCCTTATTTTATTCTCAGATGACATCCTCGCTCCTCGTAATGTCGAAACTCTTGAAGGCCTTCGTCAGAAACATCCTTCGGTCAGTCCATCCCAAAATTTACCGCTGCCTCCCAATACTTCTATGCAACCATTACAAGTTTCCGAAAATGACACTTTAGACGCAAAATTGCCATTTTCGAATGGCTCTGCCGGCGGCATTGACGGGATTACGCCTCAGCATCTCAAAGACCTTGTAAGCGTATCTGCCGGTGACGCCGGTAGGGTACTTCTTAATGATATAACAAAATTATGTAATTTTATGCTTTGTGGTAATGTCAATCCCAATTTCATTCCTTACTTATATGGGAGAGCAAGATCGTGTGCCTTCAAAAAAAAGGATAACGGTATCCGTCCTATTGCTGTTGGTTTTACATTTCGACGCTTAACTTCAAAATTAGCTTGCAAGCACATAATTTCAAACCTTAAGACAAAATTTCAACCTACTCAACTAGGCTTTGGCAGCAAAGGTGGCTGTGAAGCGGCGGTACATTCGGTGCGTACTGTCTTAACTTATTCCAATGCAGATGTTCTTCTTAAGGTTGATCTTAGAAATGCGTTTAACCCTATTGATAGGATAACCCTGCTGAAAGAAGTGGCTAACAATACCCCCGAAATATATCATTACGTTTGGCAATGTTACAGTCAAAATTCAAACTTGTTTTATCAAAACCATATTATTGAGTCTGCTGTCGGTGTTCAACAGGGTGATCCATTAGGTTCAGCTCTCTTCAGTTTGGAAATTCGACCTATTATTTCAAATGTAAAATCCAAGCTGAATGTCTGGTATCTGGACGACGGTACACTGGGAGGTAAAGCAGATGACGTCCTCAATGATCTTACTCATATTTTTCAAAATTTTAAACATATTGGTCTTGGACCAAATACAAATAAATTTGAAATATTTATTTCTAATAATTTATCTAATTCTAACAGAGATACCTGAATTCAAAATTTCAATCAGATTTCTCCAGGAATAAAAACTGTCAATTCGGAATCGCTTTACCTGCTTGGTGCTCCGTTGTTTTTCGATAGTATTAAACCTGTTTTAAAAACAAAATTTGATCAATTTTTAAGTCACGTTAATAAATTATATATTTTAAACCCCCATATTGCCCTTATCATTTTAAAATATTGTCTCCTTGTACCTAAATTTACATAATTGTTACGCTCAAGTCCAGTCTGGAAATGTTCGAATATTTTAAAAGATATTGATAGTAATCTTAATATTGCTTTAGAAAACATTCTAAATTTGAGATTAAATACAATAGCCTGGAATCAAGCCACTTTACCTATCAAATTTGGTGGAATTGGTGTAAGAAATATTTCTAGCGTCGCATTGCCTGATTTCCTTGCTTCCGTGCATAGTGTCAATGTCCTATGTAACACAATTTTAAATAATAAAGTAGACCTGTGCTTTGCTGCGGAGGCAAAGCAAACATGGCTAACGCTATGTCACGGCGAAAATGTCCCACTGGAAGTTAACCAACAAAAACAGTGGGATATTCCGTTGGTACGGAGTGTCCAGAAAAATTTATTTCAAAATTTCCATATACAACAAGATCAGGCTCGCCTTCTAGCTGTTTTGACTAAGGAATCTAGCCACTGGTTACATGCTCTACCATCAAGTAATCTCGGCACTTTGCTTGATTGGGAAAGCTTGCGCATCGCCGTAGGAATCCGGCTAGGAGTGGCTATTTGTCAACCTCACCAGTGCCCCTGTGATAGCAGCGTCGATGAGTTTGGGCTCCACTGACTTTCATGCAAGAAAAGTGCAGGTAGGTTTTCCCGTCACGGTTCTTTGAACGAAATAATCCGAAGGGCACTTGTCTCTGTAAATATCCCCTCGGTTTTCGAGCCTTGCGGGATATTTAGAGACGATGGCAAGAGACCCGACGGTAAGACTTTGGTCCCTTAGGAGAGAGGTAAAGCCCTAGTGTGGGATGCTACTTGCGTTGACACTTTGGCGACCTCTCATCTCAAGGGTACCTCTTTTAGAGCCGGGGCGGCATCAGAGGTAGCTGAATTTAGTAAATGGCGCAAATATGAGTCTTTGAGAAATGACTACAGATTTGTGCCATTTGCTGTAGAGACTATTGGTCCGTGGGGTCCACGTGCAATGAAGTTTCTAAAGGAACTGTATCCATGACTGGTCGTCGCTGCTGGTGATAAGAGGGCTGGTTCTTTCCTCGCTCAAAGGCTAAATATAGCTATTCAGCGAGGAAACGCAGCCAGCGTTCTTGGCACTATACCACGGGCAGCAGGTCTTTTTTACGATTTAAATTTTTAGTTTTAGATTTTCTACATTATAGTTTCTTCTTTTATGTTGTATATAATTGGTTTTAACCGTAAATATTATAATTTTAATTATTAGATTATTTTATAAATTATATTAAAAATAAAACTATAAATACTATACCGGCAACATAACAAAATTTAAAAAAAAATGAAATTTGAAATATACCGTGTATATACAATGCCTGCTTAGTTACTGAAAATTCACGCTTCTAGTTTTATTCACGACGAAATTATAGGTGTGGAAAATGGCCTGAACTGCTTCGAGAAAAGGACGGTACGGCCGTGCCGCTTTTTTGTTGCTCGACTTGGCGGTGGCACTGCCGTGCCTCCAGATAGTTATCCCGCAAGTAATGTAGAGAAAAAAAAACTCCGAAAATTCGGGTATGACACAACCGACCCCAGAGGGGTCAGTTCTGTCATACCCGAATTACTTACGTATGAAATGTTTAATTCCTTTTAGTTATTTCAAATCGGGAGTGAACTAACACACACATAGAATATCGCAAACTTAATCTACAACAACTAAAATGTCGTTTAAATAATAATATTAAAATCTCCATCTCATACTTTCCACGCCAAGTAGTATTTTTGTTGGAATAAAAAAGTAAAAGCTTCTTTTATAATTATTTGTTCTATTTGCTACTCTGATCACTGAATGTCAAGCACAATATACACATGTATAAGAGTATAAGAAGAACTTAGTTTAATTTTCGTTCGTAATTTTATAATAGAGGATTTTTTTACTAGAAGATGCTTTAGTTACATTAGTATATATACTTTTTATTACTATTAGATTGAATTAATGTTATTTTAATATGTAGAAGAGGGGCAAACGAGCATGCGGCTCACCTGGTGTTAGTGACTACCGCCGCCCATGATCAACCGTAATACCAGGGGAATTGCAGGTGCGTTGCCGACCCTTTAGAAAGGAGTAAGCTATTTTTCTTGAAGGTTCCCAGGTCGTATCGAGCCGGAAAAATCGCCGGTGGTAAACTATTCCACAGAGAGGTTGTACTCGGAAGAAAATTCCTTGTGAAACGTACAGTGGTGGACCGCCAAACATCCAGATGGTGTGGATGGTATCGGGACGTTTTCCGCGTAGTGCGTTCATGAAATTTGGCAGCTGAGATTAATCCGAACAATTCCTCAAATCACTCCCCGTGGTATATGCGAAAGAAAAAATAAAGCAATGCAACATCTCTTCGCAGCGCCAGTGAATAGAGTCGATCGGAAAGCACTCGGTCGTCGACGATTCAAGCCGCTCTGCGCTGGGCTGGTTGTATCTTTTATTCATTCATTCACCACAGCCTACTGCTGGACATAGGCAGTTGTTTCACTTGGCGTGTTGGCAACCGCATTTTTCGCTTTCTCTTGCTTCGCTTGCCTCTGTTGCTCCTCTTACGACACCAACGGGACGATATGCTACACCGCTACTACAAGACTCCCTGTATTATAAGTGAATAAAAATTACACTCAGGAAATCGACTCTGTAATTTGTTTTAGCGTTACTTCTCTGATCAATAGAACTAATATTGATGGTCATACAAACCGACGATTGTATGTTCAGTTCCGGTGCAGAACCAGTACCTACACACTAGTCATACCCTACGAAAATTGGTGAAAATTAAAAAAAAAAATTGAAATTTAAAAATTGGAAATTTGGTTGCTTTAGTGCAATTTGTGTAAAGTGCCTACTCATACCGGGAAAATTAGTGACGTTAACGATTAACACTTTTTTTTAGAGAAAAAAGTAGCATTTGGTAATCAGAATACGAGTTACTAAAAAAATTAAGCCACTAATTTTAATTCGTTAGATTTTCATGGTAATTTTATAATTATATTGTATGTTATTATAAATGCAAAATAATTAATATAAGTATTCTATTCGAAGTTTTCAATTTATTTATTTTATAGAATAATGGTGTTAACCGGGCACACAGTCCACCTGACAGTAAGTGGACGCAGTCACCCAAAGACGCATACATATATCCTCAATTACGAATCAGAATGTGGATGATTTGGCACCTGCGGGGACTAAGATAGAATGCCTCATTTCTAGTAAAAAGAGTTTCCGATCCTCTACATGCACCATACAAAACACAGAGTAATTGTGCTGCTATTTTACGTTGGTATTTTGTGAGAGCTTGGTCCTACCCGGGTCAAGTCGACCCATTCATGCGACAAATATAATAAACTTATAGCGTGGCTCTACCACGTACGAAAATTAATGTTAAAAGAAGGTGAAGATGTTTCATCTTCATCATTACAACCAATTAGAAGTCAAAATATAAGATCTCTTTTATAAATTGGCTCATGTTTTCCATGGTGATCTCGCATGGGAGGCGGAACGAATACCGCAGTTTTTTACAATTTTAAGTTGCTATTAGGATAATGCTGCCTCATTCAGTTTTCCTCTCCCGTCTCTTATGAAAATCACGAATCGATACAAGGCAGTAGAGTTTCTTACGCCGGTACCACATGGGATGTATCAGAAATTAAATGAAACTTATTTCACGGATCATATCACGTTCAATTTAGACTTTTTGATTTCCGACGTTTTGGAATCAAAAACACGCCGGGATTCAAAAAGTCAAAAGGGAAGTAAAAATTAAACACGGTAAAATCCGCAAAATTAAGTTCATTTAATGTGTGGTGTTTGCATTAATATAAGAAGTCATTATGTACGATAAATAAAAAATAAATGAATTTTAAAAGTTTTTAAACATAGAAAAATGTTTATGATTTATATTTAACAATTTGTCGGATAAATACTTCTTAAAATAAATCATAATTAACCACTAATTTTATTCCCGCTATTAATGAGTACTTAAAAATATTAAATTGACCTAGTAAATCCTGGTAATGAAAGGTAGAGAGGTAATGAAACGTGATTAATCTATAACAGTGCTTAACTAGAGCTCCGGTTAATTATAATTTATGGATTCTCAGATATTTTATAAATTGCGTGAATTAATATACAATTTACTGATAAAAAATGAAATAACGACCTACATAGGTTTTGAGTAGTACGCCATGCTGTCCAAATACATGTCAACCTTGTATGTCCTCGAAATATGTAATTTCTCATATATGCAGGTTTCTCCTCGACTACCTCACCGTCGTCACATGCCGTTGCATTTGACATAACTTTTTGTACGGTTTTATTACTTAGTCTCTGAAGTGTACTCATTTAAATTTGAATTAAATCGCCAGTTGCTTTAAGCGTGTTAGTTGTGGGGTCTATTTTGACCTTTTTGTATGTACTTCGTCCGATAACAGCTGTAATATTTTAAAACTATACTCTGACGTGTCCATTAATACCGTAGCATTTCCTTTATCCTCGCGGAGAATCGTTAGCTCTGGTCTGTTTCGTAAGTTAATCAATGCTGTAAATTCTCTGCTCGACACTGCACTACGACGTAACAATGACGAAATATCTTGACGTATCGCCCCCAAATCTTCCTTACCAATATTATTTTTAAACAGACAATCCTCAAAACTGCAGATAATTTCTTCGTATGAAATTTTTCGCGGCGTTAATGGGAAGTTTATTCCCTTTGCTAATACCTTTATTGTCGGTTCGTCCAGTGTATGTTTTGACAGATTATAGACCGTGCGTTGTTTATTGTTTGCGTGGTGAAAACCAAACCTTCCTAAAGACAAATTTACAGCGTTGATTAACTTACGGAACAGACCAGAGCTTAAGATTCTCCGCGCGGATAAAGGAATTGCTACGGTAATAATGGACACGTCAGAGTATAATTTTAAAATACTACAGCTGTTATTGGACGAAAGTACATACAAAAAGGTTAAATTTGAATTGATTAAAAATTTATAAAATTGTATAGTTTAGAATTAAATAGGTTGAAAAAAATTTACAGTACTGAAGCATCGACTCGGGAATTGATCTTACAGTATGCTTAAATAGCCATAGCTGTTTAAGTAATCTGTATTCATATAAAAATATATTTCCTCGTAATTTTTTGTTGTCATTTTTACAGGACAGAAATATTTGTAGCAGTAATCTTTTGGAAGATTTGTGAAAGAGAAATTGAGGATCACTTATATCAAATATAACTATGGCAAATATTCTTTGCATGAGGCATATGTTCAGTAAGTGGAATTTGACATGATGATGGTTTTTTTTAACATTTTTATAAAAGTTGAACCCTTTAATTGTGGGAAGGATTCACCAAAATGCTGTACTTAATGAATGCCTTTTATCGAAATTTATCGTATTAGCAGCCATTATGAGAACATCATCCTGATTTTGTTTATTTTTCAGTTAGTAATTACATAAATTGATAAAATATAACTTTTTGAAGTTGTAGGTATAGTATTCACAAAATCGTAATAGCGCCTTCAAAGTTCTTGCCTTTCGTTTATACATATATCATGCGATATCCCTAGTTATTCCTGGTTCATAAATTATGAATCTTGCGACATGATACAATCTCGGGGCGATGGGAATATTATACCGCGATCGTATCGCACTGACTCCCTCAATGTATGTGTGTTTTTCGAATTTTCTTTTCGCAAGAACACGTGCCAGATCGTGTTATCAATAAGCTGTGAATGTTTTCGGCTCAGGGGTTTGAATGTGTTAGGATTGAGACAAAGTTTACGGTTTTGTGTATCACTGTATACTTCTAAAAGATGCGATGTCAAATTTTCATGTACAAATTGACAGATAATATGAAGATATATATTTTTATTGTATTGGAGTAAACTAGCACATATTTCTCCTGACAGTAAGTGGATGCCATGATTCTTAGACATCTAGATCTATCATCCATTTAAAATGCATCAAATGTTCAAATCAAAATGTTACAATGTTGTAAAACACACATTTATCATTTTTCGTGTGAGAACGTGATCCTACCCTAGACATATAGCTCACTCGTGCTGCTTGCTATGTATATCTGGAAGGATGCGTACAGCGTAGCTTTACCACGTAAAATTTAAATACCCTCAAGTATGTGACCACTTAGGAGCTAAGTGTTAAAAAGTGTGTCCTATATCAGAATCCTGTAAGGTGTAGTGTAGCCCCCACGACAGTGTATATTAATATTAATTTTAGCTGTTCTAATTATACTGATCACTAAAGCAGTATATTAATAGATCTAGAACAAGTAATACGTCCCCTTCATTTAACACCCTTCCTGCATTAAATGGTGACTCTGCCATGCGGTGCGCTGTGATAATGCAAACGCACCGCCGCGGCCTGCAAAGTTATTAAAATAAAGAAAAACGCAAACATAATGAGAATTAATTTAAATTATTATTTTATGGATCAAACATAACTACACTGATTATAACGGAAAAGAAAATTAAGAGGTAATTTCGCAACTGAGTGATTTTAATTCCATTCAAAACTTTATATTATATTATAACTACTTATCTACTCGTATTTTAACGTTATATATTAAATATTCTGTATTTAATATAATATAATTAACTTGAATTTTTTTCAGATATTTAACGATTCAATAGCTTTTTTAATGGTTTTATTACCATGTCTAAATAAAAGTTATAAGGCAATATTATAAATTAAGTTGCGTATGCACTTAGATGGCACTTCTAAGGCGCAAGACGATTTTATATTCACTTTTGTTCAGTTATAGTTTTATGTTATTTTTATTACTGTGTCCTGCCAAATATTAATGAAATAATAATATAATAGATTACATTTTTACGCACTTGATTTCTCAATAATTTATAGTTAAATATCATTACAAGCTTAAGTTTTTTTTAACAGGAGTAGGATAAACCATAACAACATTGTAACGACTAAAATAATAAATGTCAGAAAATAAATGAGAAAATGATAATAGTATTGCTATAAAGATGAAAACGATAAATAACAGTAAAGAAAGAAATAAAATAATTAAGAAAGGTTTTAATACAAATGTTTCCTAAAAAGGTAACGGACACATAATATTGTTACGAGCTTAAGGTTCCTTGCAGCGCCAATAAATAGACATTAGTACAGAAACATCCAGAACATTCAAGTAAATACGCGCACTAATCGACAAAGCGCCAAAAGTTTGAGTCTCAGCTTCTAGAAGCTTAGTTCTTCGTTTCGACAATAGATGGCGCTGTCGGTTGAAAGATTAGTGATGTTATTTTCCCGAAAGCTCTCTCCTTGCTCTGTTACCCGACATTAGATGGCGCTAGTGCCAGAGGTCAACTTAGCCGCGCGACATTATGGACTGATAAAAATGTTAACACATCTGTACAAAATTAGAAAGTATATAATTGGTATGAGGAATGGAAGAAATGAATATTTGAACGTGTGAATGTGAATGATTTAGGTACTAATTTTCGTCAATATTGGACTGATCACCCAAAAATATTGATGACGCTGAAACTCCTGATATGACTTCATTATGAGTGAGAATAAGGCAACTTGCATTGCGTTGCAGTGGCATGGTGCTCGACTAAGCGTTGAGTGACTTTAAACCTGATTTATGAGGGGAGAGAGTTGGGGGAGGGAAGTGCCACGTCACTCAACGTAGCGAAGTCGAGGGAAGCCGGGCTACTTCTCAGTGGTTTATAAAAAATAACCACGAAGGAGATGGCCATATACTTTTAACCCTTAGTAGGTATCGTGGGCCAAATTTGACCCAGAAGTGAACATTTTAGGTTATTATTCCTTTAATATGTATGCTACGACTGCGCGCTTCTACGTATTCTCAGTGCGTCGCTAGCTGCGGCGGGGTGAGGACGTGCAGCGCTGCGACTATCTCAGGAGCGGAGGTAACGGCTGGGTCACGTTCGACCCACGACACCAATTAAGTAACTTTTTTCACTGAGTGTAATTTGTAACTTTTTTGTTTTAGTGAATATTTGTACTATAATGCGAGGGGATTTTTGAATGATAGACAAATCGAGGAGTTGATGGACGACTTAAATGATGATTTGGAATCGGAAAATGAAAGGACACCAAATATAAACTAACTTTGTGACGACGAAATCATCAGCGATCGAGACAGTCCCGAACCTGTTAGTTGCTCAGAAGACAGTGTATTTGGAATAAGTACTGACGACAGTGAAAACGAAGAGAAGAATAAGAGAAAATACGGGAACGCAAATACGAGAGATGAGGGCGAAGAAGATGAGGATGATCGAGGGCGGACGTCAAATAGTTATCGAGGTAAAAATCGTTACAAGTGGTCTAAAACAGCTCCAAGTAGATCCCGAACGAGGAGGCATAACATAATTACACACCTTCCTGGCTTAGTAGGCCCAGCTCGTGAAAAAACTAATATGTCAAAGTTGGAGTCATGGCAGTTGTTAGTGACAAATGAGATGCTTGAAATAATTATTTTACATACCAACAAAAAATTGCGGAATTTAGAAAGTCTAATTCAAGCACTGGTGCTAATACAAATTCCATAAAAAACACTGAAATAGACGCTTTTTTTGGGTCTTACCATTTTGGCTGGAGTTTTCAAATCGGGACACGAAGATCTTGAAGGTTTATAGAACTCGGATGGTACAGGTAGAGATATTTTCGGGGTGACTATGTCTCTAAAAAGATACGTTTTTATTGCGTCAGCTTTAAGTTTTGATGACATTGAAATGAGGACCGAAAGAAAAGCAAACGATAGAGCTGCACTAATATCTGAAGTATTCAATATGTTTATACAGAATGGTAATATAGATGAGATGTTGTGTCCGTTTCGAGGAAGATGCTTATTTAGAGTACACATGAAATCAAAACCTGCGAAATATGGGATCAAAATTTTATGCCTTTGCGATTCTAGAACTCATTATTTGTACAATGCTTTTATATACACTGGTAAAACGGAATAAATTAAATAGTTTTGGAATTAGACAACTGGTTTTCCTCGATCGAACTAGTCGATAAACTGAAAGAAGTGGGCTTGACATATGTCTGAACATTGCGTAAAAATAAACGCGAAATCCCTCCAGAATTCTTACCGCATAAAACTCGTCCAGTATGTTCCAGTTTATTTGTTTTCACAAATGATAAAACTCTTTGCTCATTTGCCCCAAAAATGAATCAAAGTGTAATCATGATTTCAACTATGCACCATGATGAATCCGTCGACACTGAAAGCAGCAAACCAGAAATAATTCAATTTTATAATAGTACCTAAGGCGATGTCGATTCTTTAGGCCAAAAATGTGCGAATTTCTGGTTACCAAGAAGAACTCAGAGATGGCCATATGTAATTTTTGGGCAATATTGAATATTTCTGCAGCCAAAAAAAAAACAAAACAGTTTTCCAATCCTGAAAAACGCATGAAAAGGAACAAATATATTAGGAAAATAGGTTTAGAAATGGTAACACCATTTATATTGCAACGGAAAACAGGGTATGCTAATTTTTCCAATGATCTAAATAGGAGGATTGATAACATTTTGGAGCAAATACATAAGCAGCCGGAAAATCGATCCCAGCTTGAAGAACCAGTTGCATCGACCTCTTCTGCAGCTTGAATTTCAAATCGGAAAAGGGCCAGATGCTACCTATGCGATTGCAAAAATGACCGAAAAAAATTATCTAAAATGTTCCAAATGTTTACATATTATTTGTACGACACATTCCGTTCAAAATGTTATATGTTCCAGTTGTCAGAAAGTGTAAAGACTAAAATATGTTATCTTGTTAGTTTGGAAGAAGTCGTTTTGATTTTGGTTGTCATTTTTTATTTTATGGTGATCTCAAAAGTAATTTATTTTTTTGTTATTATAAAGATGAGAAGTGCCATAAATATCCTTTGGTTAAAGTTTTTCTTACATTTCTACTTTTTTTATGTTTTAAGTTCACCCTTACCAAAAAGTGCCAAAAAATTAGGTTAGTTACAAATGCGTGTAAAACATGATAACTTTTTATATTCTAAAATTAAACCAAGATAATTTTGTAAAAAATGTTTTATTTTATTTCATAACTATCGATATTTTATACAAATAAAAAAATCTACGTTCTACAACAAAAATTTTGGTATGGGTAAAATATGCACCACGATACCGGTAGTGTTGCCAAAAAAGGCGATACCAGCTAGGGGTTAACCTAGCCTGTCTGAGTCGGGATTCCCTAAGTCCCAAGCTCGCTTCGCTCGATCTTACACTCAATAAAACACCAAAATATAAAATTTTGTAATTATTTCAATTTTCTAGAGCGTTTATGATAAACTTTAAAGTAAGGAAACCATATAATTTTTTAAGTGTTTGTTTATTAAGTTTTTTTAAGATAAAAAATTAATAAACAAACTTTTTTTCAATATTTGTTTTTTTTTTGTGTAGATTAACAAAAAATATATAAACTTCGTTTAGTGCTTCGCAAAAAAGTTACGAACGATTATATTCGAGGAAGTGCGTTTATCATCATATTTAAAGTCATAAAACTATATGAAATCTTCAGGTGAGATATTTTCAGGATTTTTTTCATGAATCCGTCATAAAAACGAAGTTTTAAAAAAGCATCAAAATCAAAAGATTTTTCGATTTTCTAGAGCCAAAAAACGAGGGAACCGCGATAGTATAAAATTACCGTTTTTTTTTTGTCTATGCTAAATTTGTACAATACTAAAATCAAATCCAAAGTGTAAAGATACGCTTTTATTATAAGTTCGATAATGTAATAGTTTTTTATTCTCTATTATAGACACTGATAACTAAATTAATGCTAGTACATATTTCTTAAAAAATCTCTTATTTGAAAAGAGATTTTTAGAAATTATAGATTAGAGATGTTAAGAAATATTTTGTTATAACTTTTAACTTATAACTTTATTAAATTTGTCTTTTTCTTTTAAACTCTATAATTAATTTAGTTAAACATTTCTCTCTTTTAATAGTATTATTTAAATGTAGTGTTCGCGGAAATATAAGAAATCATTACATTTTCCTCAGAAGTCTTGAAATCTTAAAAAAAGTAGTAATGAATTTTCAATTATTATAATAAATTACATAATAACTACTCGATAATGTATGTAAAAGTATTATTACAATGCAACGTAACGATCTTATCTACGTATATAAATAAAAAATATTAAAAACTTTAATTTTCAGATACATTTCACTTCTATTTTTAATAGAACTTTTTGTGAGCTATGTCGAATCAGGTATGTGTGTCATGCGATGTAAAAACAAACCTTTCTTTACATAAGTACTTTGGACTTTTGACAAAGGGGTCACAAACCGCTGACGTAGCTGGGATTCAAATTCAAATTTAATTTTTTTTATCAGCAACTTAATAGGTACGAAATGTTATGTTCTTGATGTTATCCCTGTTATCTTGTTAAAAAAAACCTATTTAGCTGTTTTCAACAGTAAGCAAGCATTTAAGAATTTTAGTAATATAATTAATTACTAAATTTATTCTGTATAACTAAATAAAACGGTTTTTTTACAATCTTTATAAATAAATAAATTAATTTATCGATTTTTAAATACGACAAAGCACTCAGTCACTACAATTCAAAAATTCATTTACTGTATAAAATGTTTTCTCAACCAGATATCGTCGTCGTGAAATTTTAAACTTACAATATGGTAATTGTTTGTTATGTGAGGATATTTTGTTATAAATAATGTTGCATATTGCATCGCCATTCTTTTGAAAGTGCTTGCTTTTTGTGTCAAGTATTAGTTTATGTGGGTTCAGAAAGAATATGTGCATGTTTTGCACTACAAATTTGCCAACCTCAAATATATATATATATATATATATATATATATATATATATATATATATATATATATATATATATATATATATATATATATATATATATATATATATATGTAGGCAGGGAAAAGAAAGTATGCATAAACTCTTAAAATAAGGTTTGCATGATGTTTCTAATGGCATGTTAATAATAGCTCTAATACAGCGCTCTTGAGCTAAAACTACTACTTTTGAGAGTATGTTCTATTATCCCCCATTACAAGTTCATATTTGACAATATATTTTACATAATATGCGAAATACGCTGTGATAACTATATTTTTGTTTGATATTTATAATCAATTGTTTTGTTACACACTTTATGTATAGCATATACATGCTTTCCAATTGAGATTTTAATCTATATTTAAACCTAGTAATGACGCACTAATAGCGTTTCACAGAAGTTATCCATTATATTCAATATTAATGTCACAATTTAAGTTATAGTTAAATTAATTATATTTGTATTACTTAAATTAATGTAGTGAACTTTATTATTTATACTAATACATTTATTTACTGAATTAATTGTATTAGTTATGTCCGGTTTATATAGATCTAGTGTATTTCTTTACTAGTCGTTATTGTCACCGAGATGTCGTCTGAAAATAAGGTAAGTAAAGTAAAGTAAAATATACTTTATTGTACACCAAGGAACATATTACATTATTTATATATTTAAAGGGACATTGGTACAACAGGCGGCCTTATCGCTAAAACAGCGATCTCTTTCAGGCAACCTTAGGGCAGAGGATACTATTTTAAAAGATAGCGGAAGGGGTGTACAGAATATGATAAAGAAAGATAAATAGAAGAACATAAATGATTAAAGAAATAAAAATAAAAAAAAAATGAATGACGACAGGTAGTAACTTAAGAGGAAAGGTAATAAAGTTTTAATTTATTTTTAAATATAGGAAGAGATTTATATTTTTTGATATGTAAGGGGAGAGAATTCCATAGTCGTATAGCGGTAACCGTAAAAGAATTAGAATAGAAGGAAGAGGAATGTCTAGGGGTACTTAGAAGGAGATTATTTTGAGATCGTAAACTACTTAAATATATAAATCGGTCTTTCAAATAAGAAGGAGTGGTCGGATTGAACAGAATGCAGTAAAGAAGATGAAGAATGTGAGTATTCCTGCGAAGACGAATCGGGAGCCACTTGAGCTTATGGCGGAATTCGGATATGTGGTCATACTTTCGTAACCCAAATATAAACCTTATGCAATAATTTTGAAGCCGCTCAAGTTTATTAAGTTGCTCGTATGTTAGGTCAAGATAACAAGTGTCCGCGTAGTCAAGGATCGGTAAAAGAAGAGACTGAGCCAGCGCAACTTTAGTAGGAATGGGGAGAACATTGCGTAATCTTCGAAGTGAACCAACTGTAGTAATAAAGTAGTTTTGTAATTCTAGATGTCAGGTAAATTATTTATATATAATATTAACAACAATCGTCCGGTTACACAGAAATGGGGAAAACAGTGGGTACAACTTTGGGGAACACAGAAATTGTTATTTTTGAATTCCGATCTATATACCCGAGATATTTTATTAGAATTTAACTGTGTTATTTCAACACACTGTGACCTACTTTTTAAATAGTTTTCCAGCCAACTTAAAGTTGGTCCCCTTATTCCATTAGCCTCTAGTTTGGTCAGAAACTGATCATGCGTGACGCGATTGAAGGCTTTAGACATGTCAAGAAATAGTACTGTTGTATAGTTTCTTTGATTTAAATTTTGCAAAACTTCCTTTACTATTGTAAACGCAGCATGTGCTGTGATTTTCTTTTTTTTTTTTTTTTTGAGAATCATGTTGATTTTGTTTTATAACATAAAATTTACCAAAAGAGGAAGTACGTTGGTAATGCATAACCTTTTCGAATAATTTTGAAAAGACTGGGACTAGTGAAATTGGTTGATAGTTGGTTATATCACTTTTATCTCCCTTTTTGTCCAACAGTTTTACTATCGTAAATTTTAATTTGTCAGGAAAAGCCTCTGACTAGTGAGAGATTAATCAGAAAAGCTAATATTTTACTTATTTCGTTCTTACAAGATTTAATTATTTTAGTACATATGGAATTATAGCCTTCAGATTGTGTGTTATTTAAATATATCATTTTATTTACAAATAGAAAAAGAGTAGAAAATTGTAAATTTTAGTAAATATTCAGGTTAAGGTTGAAGTACTAGTCAAATTGAAAGAAGTCCGTTTTTTCCAGCAAAACTCAATCAAAATATTACGGCTTAATAATTACAGGCTACAACATTTTTGTCGGTGTTCTAGATAAATATTACAGAATTGATATCATAACTATTTCAATTTTATTTAACATAATTATTTAAAAGTAATTCAACACATAAGCATATTGAGTTAAACTTTAAACTTTCTGGCAATGAAAGACCGAGAGAGAACTAACTAGATGTAATTAATCAAATTCAGAAGCTTGACTCAGCAACTTCAATTAATTATGATTTATGTATATATTTTTATCCTTATAATATATTTTAAGGATTATTTTACGTTTATAAATATTTACTTCGAATATTATCTAGTGTTTTAAAAATACTGAGTATCGAGGCATAGATATTGATAACACTGATGATGTTATTATCTGAAAACTTAAATTAACAACAAAAGAGTATTTTGTCTCTCCTGATGATCTCTTCTACTGTTATTTATCATCCCAGTCGTCATCATCTAGTGCGCATCTAATTATAGATTACTTACTATATTACAGCCTATGAAAGTTTACTACTAAACTTCGGCCACCCCAAAAAACCGTTGTTTTTTTTTTTATCCGGTTTAAACGAGCCGCAGTATTGTCGACACTCCACGTTTTTTTTAAGTTACTCAATACTAGCTGACTTTTCTGATACCGCAAGGCAATGGGTCTAACTTATTCTACAGGAAACATAACCACATGTTTACGATAAGCTTCCTGTAGTATCAAATATATTGATAATATTTATAGTAGTTTCTAGGTACCTACATACCAACATAATGTTTATCTGGGGACACGGCAGTGCCCCCGCCAAGTAGAGCAAAAAAGCGGCACGGCCGTACCATACTTTTCTCGAAGCAATTCAGGCCATTTTCGACCCCCTATAACTTCGTAGTGTATAAAACTAGAAGCTTGAATTTTCAGTAACCAAGTAGGCATTTTATAAGCATGGTATATTTCAAATTATATTCAATTTGCACCAGTAATTTAAGAATTATAACTAGTCAAAGTTTCTTAGTTTTGTCACTCAATGACTGACCGATCATCAAAACTCTAAGGCATTTCTAGCAGACATAGAAGCTTCAAATTTTGAATACAATTAGTGTTTAGTGTACAAATCAAGGAAAAACTAAAATATTCATTAATTTCTGTCCAGTTTTCTAGATACATGAACTGCATAAATAACTTTGTAATCCCATATACATATATAGAATTACAAAGTTACATTTGCAGTGAATGAATCAGTGTACTTGTTTATGTATAATAGGTGTAGATATGTACGTTGCTGGTACTCAAGAAGTAGAAGATACCGAAAAGGTAAAAAAGTAGGACTACCTTATCTACAAAAAGAAATGAGATGCCATCAAAAACATAACTTGTAAGAAAACCAAGTCTCGCAACTCAGTTCTTCTACGTAAAAAATTGTGAGATCCATGTAATACCAAGTCGGTTAATTTATTCAGTCCCTACTTAAGGATCCTTCTTTTTTAAGTTATTACCTAATTAGCTAACCTAACAATATTTTATAGTGACCATATCAATGTTGAAACTCTTTTATTATTTAAATAAACAGATTGACTTGGCAGTCGCACTAAACAATCTAATTACTTGTGAGATACATTGTGTTTTCATGCGATGGCCAACTCAATCTATTTATTTAAATCATAAAAGATTTTTAACATTGATACGGTCACTATAAAGTTTTGTTAGGTTAGCTAATTAGGTAATAACTTAAAACAGAAGAACCCTTATGTAGGGACTGAACTACTAAATTAACCGACTTGGTATTACATGGATCTCACAATTTTTACGGTAGAAGAACTGAGTTGCGAGACTTGGGTTTTTTTACAAGTTATGTTTTTGATGGCATGTATATTTACGCGAATACGACATATTGAATAACACTAATTTCACCATATTTGTCGCATTTAATCCGAAAGAGACAGAAGCACTCAGAACATCTTAGTTGAAATTAGAATATTTTTTGAGACGACCAATTCTTATTGTGTTAACGTTAAAACATACATTAAAAATACGTCTGTTTAAATTTTTTTATAAAAATGTGTCAAACGAAATTTGACTAATCTGACGGTAAATTACCAACGCCGAATTATGGGAGATTTATAGGCCTTATACATACATATTATGGGTAATGCTCTTTCTTTAGATGCTTCCTAAGTTGTATTGGTTCGGAAAAATCGCTGGTGGTTGCGAATTCCAACCAAGTAATTATAGTATAGGGAAAAAACTCTTGAAAAATTACACAGAAGTGGACCAACACACATCCAGATGCTGTGAATTATCATAGCAAATTTATCCTTGAACTGTCAGAAGTCGGAAAAAATCGGTTGCAAAGATTTCCCTACAAATAACTGCAATTTAACGTTCAACTTCAAAATAAGGACAATCTTCTCAAGTGTATTGTCGGTGTGAGAATATCCATTGCCCCATATCATCTCGTGGGTGTATTTGAGGCGATAGAGGGAAACAAATCAGGAGATGGGCAGCAACGCCTTCCTAATAACGATAAAAGTCTGCGGTCGCCAACCTGCGTGCCAAGTGTGGCATTTACGGCAAATATCTGCCATATGAGGCAATCTGTGGGGGAAGCCTTTGTCCAGTATTACGAGTAGACTTTATTAGGCTGTTATGGTATTGGTAGCGGTTCTCAATTGAACTGTTGGTTATTTTTTGTACGTGTTCTATGTGATATTTTCGCCATTTTCGAAGCGATTTCAATAATTTTTCTTTATTAAATAGTCCATTATTCAGTGTTGATCACTTAATTTTTTTGTAAATATTTAAGAAAAAATGTTTTGTATTTTTTTGGGTTCCATAGTTAAACAACAAGGAACCCTTATAGTTTCGCTATGTCCGTTCGTCAGTCCGTCCGCGGTTGAAGTCAGAGAACCTGGGTGCTAAAAGCCTGTAATTTGGCATAATTATAGTTACTGATCACGCCTACGGCGCTGTGAAAGAAAATCTTAAAAAACATTTTTATTTTTGGTACCTCCCATACAGGTACTCGTAAAGGGATGATGATTTTTTTACCAGTCCATTATGTCGTATGTGGTATCGTTGGATAGATCTTTTAAAAAAGATTGGAGGTTTGCAACAACATTTTTTCGATTCAGTGGTCCGTTTGAGAAATATTTAGATTAAACGTGGTATTTTCATTAGAGTCGTGTGTCCCTCTATCAACTAAATGCCGTATTTGGAAATGTGAAAAGTATACAAAATAGTAGTACATGAAATAAAATTCTTTGTTTTAATATTTGAAATTATATCGAATTTTATTTATACTCCCGGGAGTACGCTAGCAGGTAGTGATGAAAAGCGAGACCTTGAGCGAGTGAAGGAACCCTGGTTAAAGCCAACTCATTCAAGTCTTTTTTGTCCTAAAACTCCCTGCTGCCCGCGCCCCGTCACTGCTGGATCACTACACTTTATGTATGTTGGCTGATATTTTTTTAGGCTTCCACCATTGTTTGATATAAAAAAGTGGTGCTATACATAATATGATATATATATATATATATACATATATAGTTGTGCGCATCAATGCTCTGTATCAGAGTAAACTTCCTTTATTATTTATTCTTTATTAATACCTACACAATTTTTACTGCTGGGTATAATATACCTGACTAGATATTTCCTAAAATTAAAGTAGATTTAAACAAGAGTTACAGCCTATAAACGCTAGGAATAGGTCTCCTTTCGGTAGGGTTAATAGAATAACTATTCCTATGCACTGCGTGTTGGAAAATGTTCTTGAAAAGGAAGATTGTCGAGAGTTCAAGTATACCAGATGACCCTATACCATAAATATAAAAAGAGCTTTCAGTATGAAAAATTATCATTTATACATACTATTAATTTTTACAATATTGGGTTACGCGAATTTTTTAAGGTAAAAACGCTTAAGGTAAAACATAAACGAAACTAAACACTTATTTTCGCTGAAAGTAGTTTATTACGTTTGAATAAATCCCTTTCAATTATTTTAACAAATTTCTAAAAAGCGTCATTATTTTACTTATGCCAAGAATAAACTCAAGCAAAGAAATTAAATAAAGCCAAGTATTTGCATAAGAGGTAAAAACTAACAGTTCGTGACTCTAGACGCACTTTATATTAAAAAATACTTTGAAATTCTCATATTTGAGAGAACTGGAATTACATAATATGTTTATGTGAATTGAAATATTTTTTCTGATTAAAATAAAGACTTTTACAATTGCAGAAAATGAATTTTATTATAAAGCACAAAGAAAATTTTAATAAAGTAAGGCATGTCCTCTATGAGGGCCATATTGGGACTTCACAACAGACTTCATATTATCAAGTACTTAGCTGATTTTATAAGTACTTATTTTTGAGTGTTGAACTATTTTTATTATTTAAATCCCATAAAAAAGTACTACTAGTTTTCGTCGTAATTAACTGTCACCTATCTCTGTATAAAAATCAATCGCTGTCCGTTTGTTTCGCTAAACCCGAAATTAGCTTGACGAATTCCGATGATTTTTTGTGTGTGTTTGAGGTTAATCCTGAATGGACTTTGATTTACATTTGGATTTGGTTGGTGACACTGTTGTCGATATCCATATATATATATATATATATATATATATATATATATATATATATATATATATATATATATATATATATATACTAAAAGTAATGTTATAATATATGTAGAGAAAAGCAAGCATTGGTATTTGAACTTAAATTGTATTGAAAAAATAATGTCTTGAGACTGACGTAGAGTGCCTTCGGAAAATCGGAAATTTTACTACTTTCTAACTCCCTTCAAACTTTGTCCAATAAATTTAAATTAGCCCAAAAGGTAATGTAAATATAATACATGTAAATATAATGAAGAGCATTTTGACTCCCAAATAAAATATCAATTTAAGTATCAGCGGTCAATACTAGTTTCTTCAGAGTAAAGTATTCGATTAAAACATTTTTATAGGAATCCGTCTATTAATGGTGCAATGTATGAAAGAGGAACGCAACTCAGGTATATACATACAAAAATACAATGACTCACCAGTGGTTTCTAAGTAAAATAAATAGTAAATCGATAGAAAGACATAAAAATAATATTTATGAACAAACAATAAATTATACAGAAAAGCCATAGGCAAAATACAAGGCGTAAAAAAATAAAAACAAAACCATTTTAGTGAGTATCTAAAAAAACAGCTTGATACCTTTGCCTAACTTAACTTAAAATGAAAGACGTAAATCTCGCAAAATTGTTTCACTTTAATATAATATTGTGTTACAATGCATCACAGCAAGCTCAAGACATAAAACAATTTCATTTCAATGTAGAAGCTAAAATAAAGAGGCCTTAAATCACTCCTATCTTTGTGAACGTCAACTGGGTACTTTACGCTACTACTAACTAATGTTATATACCGTACCATTGGTAATTCATGTCTGAATACAATTATGAGGTCAAAAAGATCAATATTATATATTTAAAAAAAAAACTTAATAAAATTGCCATGACAAAAACCAAAAATATATTTTTGTATATTCTTCTACGTGAGTTTGAATGTGACACAATTGTATTCGGTAGGTGGTGCTGTTGTTAAGATCCAGAACTCAGGCTTACGAAGCCGGGGTGGATCGCTAGTATAATACCTGTATATTTAACAGTGTGCATGAGTTTTGACAAGCTTCTACGTGTTTGAAATTTTGCACCAATTCACTTTAGTTAATTCAAAAAGCGACTTAATATGTGGTAAAGAATTTCGCACATGTTATGAATCTGGTGAATAAAATCAGTACGAATCGGTAAGAGCGAATGTCTACACTTAAAATACAATTTCTTAATCCATTCGCTGTCCCATGCATTACTCTGTTACTATTGTGTCCGAAAATCGTACAGTGAAAGTTTTAGTTTATTTAAGTTAGTTAAGTTAATTTAGTACCAAATGCCTTATAATATTGTAGTAAATATTTCTGTCACCACCTACAACAATCTTAAGTTCAGCAATCTATCTGCACAAAAATTATGTAACTGATATGAGAAACATTCCATTTCAATAGGCATTAGTTAAATGCGTTAATCTGATGTTACTATTATATTATTATCATTATTATTTTCTTATTTTTTTAAAATAAATTTTAGAAAAGTTTCTCATCCAACTCAATGGGTGCATCCACTAGTTCTAGTCGCAAAAAAGGACGACGGAATTCGCGTGTACTAAGACCCACAAGAACTTAACCTGTGTCGGAGCTCGCAGCGCGGCTACACGGAGCATGCTTTTTTTCGTCTTGGATGCCAACTCAGGTTTTTATTATAATATATATTGATAACAATTGGATAATAATAATGTGGCATCCACACCACGGCCACACCCTCTCACACGTAGTAAGGCCCGACGACTCAACATAAAAATTAATTAATTAGTTTTAAAGGTATAAATATAATAAATTTTAAGTTTATCTTTATTCATAAGGGTAGATGTTGTGGGTATTTGTATTATTGTATATGTAGGTAGTTACGCAAAGGAATAAATCAGTTATTGTCTCGCTAACGAACATATATTATTGCAAACACAACACGTGCGAAACGCAGCAGCAATACGCTGGTATTTTACGCTGGTATGCTTGTGTATATATAGATCAGTTTTAAGTTTTTGAAGATAAGATTTCTGAGCTACAGTGAGAAAAAAAAAAATTTAAATATAGCAATCCGCCCTATCTTAGCATTGACGATTTCTCTTCTAGACTCAAAAATAAGTACTTATAAAATCAGGTACTTGATATTATGAAGTCTATTGTGAAGTCCAAATATGCCTTAGGAATGAGCGAAGGCCCTCACAGTTATAGGACATCTCTTACTTTAATAAATTTATTATAAAGCACAAAGAAAAATTAAATAAAAAAAATTCTTTGTGCTTTATAATAAAATTAATTTTCTGAAATTGTAAAAGTCTTTACTTTATTAAAATCAGAAAAAATATTTCAATTCACGTAAACACATATATGATTCCAGTTCTTTCAAATATGAGAGTTTCAAAGTATTTTTTTAATATAAAGTACGTCTAGAGTCACGAACTGTTAGTTTCGCAAAAAAATTCGCATAACCCAATATTGTAAAAATTAATAGTATGTATAAATGATAATTTTTCATGATGAAAGCTCTTTTTATATTTATGGTATAGGGTCATCTCGTGTACTTGAATATTAAAAATAAATCAAATTAAGCGTCTTGACAATCTTCCTTTTCAAGGACATCTTCCAACACGCAGTGTGTAGGAATAGTTATTCTATTAACCCTACCGAAATAAGAGGAGACCTATTCCCAGCGTTTATATGCTGTAACTCTTGTTTAGATCTACTTTAATTTTAGAAAATATCCAGTCAGGTAAATATACCTGACTGGATATTTTCTAAAATTAAACAGGTATATTTACCTGTCTGGATATTTTCTAAAATTAAAGTAGATCTAAACAAGAGTTACAGCCTATAAACGCTGGGAATAGGTCTCCTCTTTTTTTATTAATACCTACACAATTTTTAAAAATTGTGTAGGTATTAATAAAGTATAAATAATAAAGGAAGTTTACTCTGATACAGATCATCGATGCACACAACTATATCATCACATTATTATTATTGTGGTATTAGTAGTGTATTCTCATCTGGTTGGGCTGAATAAATATATAAAAGGAAATGATAAATATACATAAATATATATTTCATATACCAGCACAAATAAATAAGTAATACATAAATAAATAAAAGCCCAACCAGATGGAGGCCCTCGGCAGGGGAGATCAAACGGCCGAGGGTTAGGGGGAAAGGGAGAGAAACCGGCGGACTGCATTCTGCATTTGAGCCTGGAGCGGTCCGTCACGTTAGTATTATTATTATTATTCTTTATTTCATAAATTTCTTTCCATAGAGTGGGTTAGTAATATAACAAAAAGAACTTATAAGCTAGGGTAGTAAATTAATAAAATTTAAAAGGTTACATACTATATTACTATACACTATCAACTTTATATTTACCAGAACAGGTCTCGATCCGATATGGACGCTGTTCCAGTGCCTCAAGATAGGACAGCAATAGCGACTCCCTATCGCCGCCAGGAGGCTGTTGGAGCTATCCCGGTCACGGCGCCATGCGGGGGCAACCTGTTTGCGCATGATAGCTGGGAAACTGTCTATGCGAGCCTCAGCAAACATTGCCGACGCGCTGCAGTACCGAGGCAGCCCCATGAGCATCCTGAAGCCGTTATTATATTGGACGCGCAGGATTGTGAGCGTCCGCCGTGTATACTCAACTCATAGACTGCAGGTGTAAAAGGACTGACAATAGGCTCTGAATAGAGTTTTTTTAACTTCTATATTACACCCTGCAAATCTACGGGCGAGCATATTCGCTCTCATAGCTAGAGCCCTGCGTTCCCTCTCTATGTCAATATCATCCGACATATTTTCAGTAACCCAGTGTCCCAGGTATTTGAAACTTGTCACTCTTTTCAGTGCACACCTTCAAGAGCGACAGTGGGAAAATGTAGCTCTTATATTTTGATTTAAAAAATACGATCTCACTCTTATTGACATTATATCGTAGGCCATGAGCCGTTGCATATTTCTCACAGATACTGAGTAGTTTTCTTAGACCACTAATTGATGGGCTCAGCAGCTCCATATCGTCGGCGTAACTTATGTTGTTGTATGCAATATTATCAATAGAGCAGCCGACTCCACTACCATCGAGTTCGCCAATCAGACTGTTCACGTAGAGGTTAAAAAGTACAGGAGAAGATAGTCCGCCCTGTCTTACTCCGTACTCCAGTCCATACGCCTCAGATTGCACGCCTGCCCACCTCACCTCATTCTGTTGATTGTCGTACCAATAATGAAACAGACCTATTAAGTCATTAGGAAAGTCATTAGTTTCAGTAGCCGGCTTCTTCCAAAGTATATCGTATTTAACCGTATAGGTCCAAAAAACAGCCTATAACAGGAATCCTACGATTTGTGTAGTAAAGTACGGTGTGCTTGAGACAAAGTACAGCACTTTCTGTGGATAACTGCGGTCTAAAACCAAATTGTGCATCACACAGATTAATGGATGCGTTACTGCTCGTCCATCACTTTCGCTATAGTAGTAGCCAGGGAGATAGGTCTGTAATTGTTTTTGTCCGACGATTCTCCTGTTTTATTTTTCAGTACTGGCACAACAATCGTTTTCATAAGATTGGAAGGTGTGTCCTATACAAAAAGTATATAACATGGCCAGGACACGTGGAAGATGGACACCAGCATATTGTAGGTGTTCGATACTGATACTGTCATGAGATGGAGATTTACATCGTGTCATTTTTTTAATTACGTCTTAAACATATTTAGCCGTAAAGCACGTGGTTTCATCTCCATCCCGGATACCTGTATCGAAATTCTGCGATGATTTTTGATCGGTACACTTAAAGTGATTTTTAAAAATATTTGCCACCTTGATCGCATCACTTTCACCATCTATACTCGCAGAGACTCTCAGCCTTGGATTCATTTTGTTGGTTTGTTTCCAAAATTTAGAAAAGTTTTTGGTTTTAATATGTGTAGCCAAAATTTGCATTTTTATTTTTTGTTCGTTATTCTGACACCATTTTATTTTTGATTTAAACAGTTTTCTACTTTCTTTCATTTTTTCGTAATAAATTCCAATTTTAGGTTTTCCATATAATACCCACATATGAAAGCAAATTCGCGCCTCACTGTGAAATGGTTTAACATATTTATTCCAACCCAAAACATATTTATTTCTACTTTTCCTATACTCATGAGTCGCTATTGCTGCCCCTCTCAAAGTACATGTAATGCTGTCATACATTTTATCGATTATTAGTTTATGTTCAAAAATAGAACAGTGGTGATAAGCACGTTAAGTAGCACGATAAGTTTTTCACAACAAATTTCAAAATATTTTTTTATTTGACGTTGATTTCTTATACCCCATACAGATTATCAGATTTAAGATTACATTCTTGTTGTTTATAACATTATGTCTAGCAATACCTTTTTTATATCGGGCATGTATTTGATGTATATTAGTAACGGGGAAGATGGCCTCAAATTAGAAACGCGCCGTTTACTTTTATTCACAATTAAAGTTGATATAGCTTTGTCAGAACGATGTTGAATTTCATGAACTTTTATTATGATAATACACGAGTTAGTGTATATTTGCAATGTTTAGTTTAAATAATTGTTTTTTTGAATATTGTTTGGCAACATATAAAGATACTGGTATTTTTTTTTTCTTTCAAATAGATTTAAAAATTTCGTAAATCGTCGGCCTAATTCGTTAACCTGCTAAGTCCATTTTCGGAAAAATTTATTTTTTATACCAGTCAAAAAGTTCAGTCTAATATCTACCGTAAAATTTAAGGAGTAACAGCGATATTAGCCTAAAAACGTGACAAATGCCATGCCCGAAAAACTGTTTTTTAACCACCAGCCAATTTCCACAACGCAAACCCGCTAAATCCTATTGAGGCCTCAGTTTTGCACTGAGAACGTTCCCGAACCAACATGCCGTTATCGACGCGTCAAATTTTGTCGTGTTTTAGTCAAATATTTGAAGATTTAAACAACTAATTATAAACTAGTTAGCGAAATATAAAAGCTCTATAAAATAAAAAATAAGTTTTCATGTTTTCGAATTTATTTGAAGACATAAATTTGGCCCTATTTTAGTCGAAAAAAGATCAATGCTAAAAATGTGCCTGTTATAAAGTAGGAATAGTTACAGAAGATGAATACAAAGAACAAATTGAGAGAAGTAAACAAGCACAGGAGGAAAAAGACGCGAATAAAAAGGGAGAAAATTAAGTTTTCACGGTGGACTTACAGGCTGTACTAATGGCACCAAAATTGAATGTCAGTACGTTATACTATAAAACAAAGCTGCAAGTTCACAACCATTGCTTTTTTATAATAAAAAATAAAGATGGCTTCTGTTTCATATGGAATAAGAAGTCGAAGGTGGACTCCAAGTAGAAGGTGGACTTAATGCTGAAGAATTTGCCTCCATTTGGTCAACCCCTTTTTATAAAAAAAAACCTCATGAAGTTAATGCTAGATGAGAGAAAAATGATTCTAATTTACATTGACGGTTGTACTTACCAAATTAGAAATTATATTTTATCTAACGATCTTTTGAACATTGTCATAAGGCACAAGAATAAATCTATCGAACAAACATTTTTAGAGGTATGTCACATCCAAATGGAGGCCGATTCAATGCATTCCACTATAGAATATCACCTAAAGAACAAAATCATAAATGTGCCAGCTGAATACATATCTATTGCTAAGCATGGTCGTAAATTCGCAGTACCATGTTCTGTAATATATTTGGACCACACTTACTTCAAAAATTAGACAAAATTCAGTTTTATAAAATTGTTAAGCCAGGATGGGATCTAAAAGTCACTTACATTAATGCACTACGTTTCAAAAGCAATGTATCAATTATTTTTAAAACTTACTATAAGATGAATGGTAAAGTTTACCACAAAGACGATCTCTGCAATGTGATCTTTGCGAGATTACTGAACAAGCTAACAAGGTCTTGCTTTTTATCACCACCTGCAAGCGTATTCCCGGTATTATAAATAAGATTCGAAATAATTTCAAATATTAAATATTAAAACAGAGAATTTAAAGAAGGAAATAAAGCCATTTATCATTTTATAAAACTCAAACATAATTTGACTATAAAACAAATTAAATAATTATTTCATTATTTCTAGTCTTTTATTTATTTTATCACCTCTTTTTACAACCCTAGCTCGTTCGCTAAATAACGCAGCCATACGAAGGTACTTCCGGTACGCATACAAAAGGTGTATTTCTGTTTGCAGTTAACGTCTGGGATAATTATTAAAGTTTCGTAGGCTATTGTAGCGTATATTTTCGCATTCGTATCTGTTACCCGGTAACTACATATAATTTAATCTGTGCTCTAACGCAAGAATATCGAATTCACAAGAATCTTAAAATAATTTGCGAATTTTTCCTTTCCAGATAAGCAGCTTTCCTCGCGATGTTTTCCTTCATCACCGAGAACGTAGTAAATCGAAACTTCAAATTGCAATTAAATATTAATAAGTTTGGTTTTTTTGAAATTTACTTTTGATATTTATAAACCCCTTTTTAAAAGACAATTAATTTATTCATGTGAGCTATGTATACGGGGATATGACAGTCCTTATTCATATTATGACAGTCATTACAAAAACCTTAAATCAATCTTATCAAATCTTAGTAAATATGTCTGAAAAATTAAAGATATCTTGTATGACAAACTGTTTTATAGGTATCATGAAAGTAAAAAAGTAAACAAGCAGCTTACATACGCCTTAGGACTGTGCCCAGGGTTCTTAATTACCCCTAGCGCAAAATAGCGGTTTTTACTTGTCCACAAATCTTTTTTTAAACTACTCAGACGTCAAGGTTTCCCTGCCAAGTTATTCTTCACGTATTCACTGAAAACGTACAAAATAAGCAAATAAAATTTCCCTATACCATGAAATCTTATGGTAGGTTCTCGTATTTGCTTATATAAAACTTATAAAAACTGTAGCACAATTGTGAACCACATATACCTAGTAATTGGTCATTAAACGATGTCACGAACTACTCCAGCAATTAGAGATAAAAATCTCACAGTACACTTAATTTTCAATTACTAACATCGGACTTGATATAAAAACAAGTGGGTGAAATATTGCATTGTCGATAGACATGCAACATTTTCAAGTAAATATCTTTTCTCTTAATCACAGTTTCGTATACACTCTTTTGTTAGTCATTTTCTTAAAGTGACAATTACGATAAATCATCTTGACAGTGGCCACCGGTATGGATACCTTAATTTTGACAATTTTTGATGGTTCATGAATAATTATTCAATAGAATTATCTTTACTTTGATCTGCTACTTATTATTAGTTTATTTAGCAGTAAGTAGGAGGTGCTATTAGTGGACTAAAACTGTGTAAACAAAAACTTTACCGTCTATTATTAAGCCACAATAAGTTGAGGTAAAACTGAGGTAGCCCAATCACATAACGAAGCCGCGAACATTTATATAAGAAATAAATTAGGCATAAAGTGATGTATATTCTATAAAAAATTCTGCTTCTGTCAAAATACGTTATCAACGCTGTGCGCTGCATATAATAAAATTATTAACGATATAACAATGTTTAGAAATAGCAATGTTGTGTTTATAGGCAACCAAATCTAAGAAACACATTTTGACAGCTGTCAGACTTATTGCACAAGGCATGCCAACGAAAAAATTTGAACGTACAATATTCGATTCTTAAAAAATTGATATTGATTATTTAGAGTTGGTAATCATTTACAGTTTAGTTTAAATAATACCAGAATAAATTAGAAACGGATAATCTGAAACACAAGATTTATCAGTTTCTTCATATTATTTGTTGTTACTGCTTATTTCTAGAGGCAAAGTTATACAAATTTTAGATTGAAACTAGATTAAAATTAAACTTATTCAATCAGTACAACTAGTTGAGCTGTAGTTGTTTAGATTAATTAATATATGATTATCAATAATGCAGTCAAAAATGATGTCTTTTAGTGTAATAATGATTTTTTTTGTTTTTTCTACCACTTTTCCCAATGGGCACATGCTTAAATAAATACAGAAGAAACAGCCCAAAAAGTTAAAGCCGAGTTAAAAAATAAGAAGAAAAACACAAAATCACAAAATTACGCACATCCCGAAATGGCGCGAGATTGAAATCACGTAGTAATTTTTTAAAGCGCGACCTTGTATGTGATCTTTTTGCCTACACAAAACGTTGACAAAGTAAAAAAAATAAATTTGTTTTATTAATGATTCATGTAGTTTAAGAAATTTTAATAATGGAAATTTATTTAACAAATAATACATTAAAAAATTAATGATTCGATTATTTCAATATTTTTACCAATTATTTGAAATTTATGCCGATTATTCGCATAACAATGAACTTCAAAACACTACGGTAAGATACATAGCGACATATCAATGAAACGAAGTCAAGTAAAAAAGTTGATATTGGTTTTTTTTTAATTTTTTTGCTTTGTTTGAAAGATTTACTTTAAATTAGTGGTAAAAAACTATACACGTTGTAATGAAATATAGGTAACTTCATAATTCTTCTGATTTACGTAAAAGGTTATTTTAAATCGTATGACTTACTCACACGATTTAAAACTTGTGCAAAGCTATTACGGAATGATTAATGTGAAACGTCTAAGGGTAAGCGCATACCGAACTGCAAAATGCTCGCGCATGCTCGAGCTAAATTTTGACTACTCGACCATGCAGGCGGCATCCGCGCGCCTTTGTGAGTAAGATCCATTGAAATTGCTCTGGGTTGCTAGGGGGGCGTGCATGACCAATTTGATGCCAAAATCTGACGTTGATAGACGTGTTCAATATGATCGATTGAGACTTGGTGATTATCGTCCTTTTGGCAGAGGAAGAGGAACATAAAGAACATATTAATAAAATCAGACTTCAGAAAATTAGAAGAACAGTATGGGTAGAAGAAACTTGGAGATTCTTTCCCAAGCACTGGCTTTTTACATACGATCGCTGTATGTTGGACTTGATGTACAGACACACAAAACGCTGCACCAAACTTATCAACTTTTTGTCCATGATTCCTACTTATGTGACGGTTTATAGGTATAACTAAAAGTTTACTGAAAGCGGGCGGCGGCGGTTCGAGTGCGCTCGCGCATGCTGAACATGCATCCTACAAGCTCGAGCGTGGTTGAGCATCAAGTTTGGACGTGTATATAATTTAGGACTGTCTGTCAATAGTCATAAAATTAATATTTTAGTGTTCTCAGAAAATGCTCTGCTCTGCTCTGCTTTTGGTGTGCGCTGACCCTAAAGGTATTTCTTAGATTTGGTTGACTATAGTTATTCATATCGCCAAACGATCACTTTTCATTAACTTCGTAAAGTTATATTGCATTCGTTGACGCTTCCTCTGTGTTTGTATAATTTGTAGTCATTAATTGACGGACCGAATCACACTAGTTTTAACCTTCCGAAGGAAAAATAATATTTTACTGGTATCCCAACCTATATGAACTCCCACCGGCAACACTATACACCTCATGTCATTGTAATTTTTTTCGTGCCGAATCAGCGAGTCACGTCTACAAATTAAAAAGTTTAAAATTGGTTTTTAAGTGATGGTTCTTAATTTTATTATTAACAACATGTGAAAACCTACTCACTTATCACCCGTAAACATTTTGGACGATTGCAATGTATGTAATTTTTGCATTTAAATAACTTGTAGGGTAGATTAACTATAACATGAAATGTGAAAACTATATTTGAAACAGATTTTACTTTTTTTTTTAAAAAAAACGGCTCTTTTTCGTTCTATATTTATTTATATGAATATTCATACATTCATGTTTACTATCAAAATATGTATAACATAATTGCTTATATTGTAATAAAAGTTCAATATAATATCCATGTATGAGACAGAACGAGAGTCTGTACATCACATATCTGCCTTGCGGTACCACGACGAGGTACACGAAGCTTTGGATTATATTTCACATGAGTATTCGTATGTTTTTATCTACAAAAATGTATGCAGGGGTTATTATACCCGCGTTACCACATGCGTGTACACGAGGCTATTTTCACAACTGATCTTACTCAACTACTCTTTCGGGACAAAAGAGGAAAAAATTATTTGCTCAAGTGATAGAAGATAAAGATTCTGTTTCATACAGCATTCTCAACCCAAAAACTTATCAGTCAATATTGTATTAAGGGAAAAATTGCTTTTTAATTCTCCAAATTCAATTCTTTTTTTAACAAGTGCCAAATCAGAAATATAAGGTTATGTGAAAAATGAGCCACATACTTTCTAATTTCAACATTGTATGTACAGGTCTTATCAAGAAGACTGGAGAAGAAAATAATGATGCAGTAAATAACTGCATTAGACTGTTATGTGCCTTATACAATTTAAAGGCTCCTTTAAGAAAAGCATTACTGCTATCAGAGCTAACCAATGATTATAAAGAAAGCTCTTAAGGAAACTCAAGTGAATCTTATTTGGTACAGAATTTTGTTTTAAAAATATCAAAGGATCTTCATAAATCTAAAACAAACATTCAGAAACCTTTAAAATAATGGGACATGTCCCCATCAGTAACAACTCACTAGAAGACATGCAATAGCCTCCAGTAATTGCTTTATACCAGCAGAATTGATACTATTTAGTAATATGTGGCAGGCGCCAAGCCCAAACATCAAGGAAAGAAATAGAGGTACAGCTAAAGAGGTAAGCAAATATTTACTTGACCTTCTTTTATTCCAAATGGTCCAAAATATTATTAAAAAAAACTTTCCCATGGTAGGTCGACAACAATACATAAGTGTGAGTCAAGCATGTCCTCTCACATATATTGAGTTCAGTATATCAGAAATATTGTATTTAATACATCTGCAAATTAATTAAAACAAGACTAGTAATAATTTTGTTTTTACTTTACATAGATGAAGAGATACAGAAAATAAAAAATGTAAAGTTCTAGAATTGCTGTTAATTGGATTATAAAGTTAATTAAATAATTAATAACTTAAAATTACATTTAAATAACTTGGTATTAACATATAAAATTAAAACATTTTCATATCTGAAGTGAAACACAAATATTTCACATGAATGATAAGTCAATTGCTGAATTACAATCCACAACAATCATATAAGAAATTTGCTAATTTAATAGACAAATTAATATCTGTATTTTATATAGGATAGGATGACAAACGAGCACACAATCCACCTGATGGTAAGTGGTTGCTGTGGCCGATAGGCATATACATCTATCCTCGATTACGAAACAAAATGCAGATGCATTGTCATCCGTGAGGACTTAGGTGGAATACCTCGTTTCCAGTAAAAAGGGTCTCCGGTTCTCTACACTCACCATACGAAATACAGCAGCATTAAGCTACTATTTGGTGCTGGTATTCTGTGAGAGCGTAGTCCCCCCCAGTCGAGCCGACCCATTCGTGCTACAACTATACTACAAATATAACTGCAGTGTGATTCTACCACGTAGTAAAATGTTTGTCCAGCTATCTTTTATGAGTAACAAATAAAATGTATCAAAAGAGAATAATTTTGAATCTAAATTAATACTGAACAATCATATTCAGATTTCAAGTAATCTAATTACAGGGGGGTGCTTATAAAATGAAAATCCTTTCAGTGCATAATGAATGTGATATAGTTTTTTGGTTAAAATCTACATATTCTTAAGGTAAGACATAACATATTGAACATATTTTAGTTTTTACTTTGGATCATAACGTTTTGTTATAATCCCCATAGCTAAAGTTTCTGGTATAACAATAAAGTTTATGGGTGGCATATATAAACCACATGGGTGGCATATATAAACCACATCGAGTGGCATAGTAATATTGACCTGAATATTTCTAACATCTTAATTTGTTAGTTATAGTTAGGAAAGTTCTCTCGTATGCAAAGAATCTAGAAAAACTAATGGCGAAATGAAATGGGAATCAAATTTCTAAGCCTATAAGAAGATTGTCTATAAGATTTTAATCAAAATTAATAGATAAACTTAAGTTCATGCATTTGTAATTAGAAAAAATATAAATGCATAAAATTCATAGGTCAACTTTAAGTTTTATGCACTATTCTCTACAATCTTCGAACGGAATACAGAAGAAGGAATAACCCTCTAGTCTTCACAAGCCTTTTACTAAATCATTGTTAAAGAAAAACCACTTATTAAAATTCTTACCCTGGTCAACAACTATTATGTAAGATCTCCTTTGATCTAAACTTACCTTGCTATTGCAGTGCTGTCAAAGAGGTATTTATGTATGTAAAGCATAAAAATAAGCCCTTGTCTGTATATACCATACGTCTATTGTCTAAAGTCGTGGTAGGTAATGTAAGAAATTTACTTATTGTTCTTATTATGATTTGAGCTTATAGTGTGAAGTTAAACAATTCTTTTCTGGCGTTTATAGGAAGAAAAATAAAAACTATAATACAATCTAAGCTGAAGTCTAACATTAATTGGTCCACAAACCCGAATTTCATCAAGATGGAAAAGCAAAGAAATATACAGTAGTTAGAGAAAATATGAGTATTTTAACCAACTTCAAGAAGAAGGAGGTGTTAAGTTCGACTGAATGTATTTATGTGTGTTGCCTCGTAGCTTTTCTCTGGCTGAGCCGGTTTTGATGAGTCTTTTTTTTATTTGAAAACTGGTGCTTTAAGTGTGATCTCATGTAGATTTAATCGGGATCTGACTATAGTGGTTTTAGAGTTGTCCTTAATAATGATTATTTGATTAACTTTGAGTACATTGATGATCTTCTCGTTTTATTTATATTGAAGTCGGTTGTGAAAAGATTTTAATTTTGCCATTTGTATCAGTTACCTCACAATATCACTTGCATGTCACTAAAGATGTATGAAATTTAGTAAATTAGTTGTTAATTTTGAAAACTGCTTAATATCACTGCAATAAATCAAACAGCTAATTAGGTAAAGAATTTTAACAAGAAAATACATTACTTTTTACTGTACATAGTACCAGGCATTCATCCCCTTCTCGTCCTAAAAGTGGTATTGATGATATTGAAAGTGTTAGAAAGACAACAATCTTACATCCAAAACTTTTTCCGTTTATTATAAGAAGCTATTATTAATGAAGAGCATTTGAAAGGTATAAAATAAATAAACAAAATGGGAAAGTATATTATCTAAATTTGTTGATTATGCTTATTGTTTGTTTTGTTGGAAAATGTTAATTGTGATAATTTATGACAAGTAAATGATTAAAATGAAGCAAACAAATCTTTAAACATCCACATAGTATACAAACACAGAGGAGGCGTCAACGAATATAATTATTTGATCAAAGTAAATTACGTGTAAGTGTCCTTCGATCAAAATTATACGAATTTGACGCCTCCTCTGTGTACAGCCTTACCCTGCCGTATATTATTACCCACCCTAAGGGCTTGCTTGCATTTTAATTATTTTTTCCCAATTCTGGTGGATATAAATTCACAATGACATGAGGTGTATAGTATTGCCAGTGAGAGTTCATATAGGTTGGGATACCAGTAAAAATATTAATTTTCCCTGCGAAAGGTTAAAACTCGTGTGACTCGTTCCGTCAATTCTTGACTACATAGTATACAAACACAGAAGAGGCGTCGACTTCATATAATTTCAATCGAAGTACACTAGCAGGTAAGTTACTTTGATCAAATAATGATGTTATAGTCAACAAACAGTGTTAGAATTTATGAAATGCCACCACTTCACGCAATGATCGACTATTTCATGATGTTATTAATTCTTATAATACAAATATTCTTCATGATAATAGTAATATATTATAAAATCTTGCTCCCTTTATGAAGTTCCAGATTCGGATGAAAATAGCCTATAAGTTGCCCCGGATCCATAGCTACCTACACACAAAATTTCATAAAAAAAATTTAGCAAGAATCTTGAATACACAGACACACATACAGATAGACAAAAATTCTAAAAACTCCTAATTTGGATTCAGTGTCCTTTATTTAGTCCCCTGGACTAGCTTTTTCCAGAAAATATTAGAATTACAGACACGACTTTTCTATAGATTTATTATATTATGTTTAAGTTCCTTTCCTGAGTAATAGTCAAAAATAAAAATAATAAGGTTACAAAACATCTATGTTAATAATAATTTGAACCCTTCAAGCCTCGATAAAGAAGTAATTATGAACTAATAAGCTGACAAAGTTGTGAGAAAGTGCAAATGAATATGTAAAACGCTTATTATCTGACTTAAGGAAATGCAAGGAAAATGTAATTGTATTCGTTTCATTCCCGTGTTATCTAGGAACATGGAAGATATATTATACCACAATCTTTGATCTACACGAAATTTAAATGTATGAGACAGTTTTTTTGAAAAAATAAGGGTGAAAAACTGGTACAAATTCACCTGATTGTAAGTGGTTGTTGATGCCGACCTATGGACATTACAGATCGTAGATTTTATTCAAAATGCAGATGCGTTGTCAGTCCTGAGGACTAAGATAAAATGCTAAGTTTCCAGTAAATAAGATCTCCGGTAAGACCGGTAAGACTTAAAAACGTAGGGGATGGTTACCGCAATTCTGTTTTTATTATGATAAGTTAGTAGTAACCAGAAGATTGATGCTGATCTTCTGGTTACGGATAGAAAAATAATGAGATACCATTACAGTTACAGACTACTAAAGTCTACTGATGAATATAGACCCTCCACAAAGATACATAGGGGAAAAAAATAAAGACTTCGTAGGGGGGATATTTGCCATAGTTGTCACGCTTGGCAACTACAGTTTTTTTTAAAAGTCGTTATTAGGAAGACGCTGCTTCTCATCTCCTAATTTTGCTTCCCTCTGTTGCCTCTTAAGACACCCACGGTAAATAAGTTGTAATATTTAACAAGCCTTAAGGGCTTAGCAAGTGTTTTAAAAATATATTATCCTGATCTGAAAAAAATTGAATTGGCATATTATTTATCATTTTTATTTACACATACTTTCTCGTTTATTAAAATTTACTACTATATTTTTAGTATTGTTATATATATATATATATATATATATATATATATATATATATATATATATATATATATGTATATTGTCCTTATTCTATATAAAGATTGTGATTTAAAGTTCAACTGAGAAATAGATAATATACCGATAAATCATTCATCATCATCATCATCATTACAGCGCTTCACAAGTCCACTGCTGAATATAGACCTCCCCCAAGTAATGCCACAAAGCACGGTCCTGAGCCACCTGCGTCCATCGACTTCCTGCATGTCTTACCAGGTCGTCACTCCATCTAGTGGGGGGTCGCCCTACACTACGCCTACCAGTACGAGGCTGCCACTTGAGAATCTTTCTTCCCCATCGGTTATCGGTTCTTCGAGCTGTATGGCCGGCCCATTGCCACTTCAGCTTACTAATCCGTTGGTCGGATGCGTCCTCATACGGCCAGCAGTGAAGGACCACGTCTCTGATCCGTAAGTCATCACTGACAACACGCACTGGTTGTACACTTTAGTTTTCAGAGATTGAGGTATACCTGACGAGAAGATGTGCCGTAATTTCCCGAACGCCGCCCAGCCGAGTTGAATCCGTCGATTGACCTCTCGGTCGAAGTTGGACTTACCTAGTCGTACTATTTGTCCCAGGTAAACGTACTCGTCAACAACTTCGAGCATAGTGCTCCCCACAACTACCGGCATAGGTGTGACATGGACATTGAACATAATCTTTGTTTTGTCCATGTTCATCTTAAGACCTATCCTTTGGGAGACACCATTGAGGTCATTGAGCATAGTGCTAAGGTCCTCCAGCGATTCTGCCATAAGGACTATATCGTCGGCAAATCGAAGGTGAGTGATGTACTCGCCATTGATATTAATACCGTATCCTTTCCAGTCCAGTAGCTCTAAAACGTCTTCCAACGCAGCGGTGAAGAGTTTCGGGGATATAACGTCACCTGTTTTACACCTCTCTGCAGTTGGATAGGCTTCGAACTCTGGTTCTGTATTCGGATAGCCATCGTAGCCCTACTGTACAAACACTTCAGCACCTCGATATACCGACAGTCAACTTGGCATCGCTGAAGGGACTGTAGCACCGCCCAAATTTCGACGGAATCAAAGGCTTTCTCATAGTCCACATACGCCAGGCAAAGTGGCAGATTGTACTCTTCGGTCTTCTGTACAATCTGCCGCAGGGTATGTATGTGGTCTATGGTACTGAAGCCTTTACGGAAACCGGATTGTTCGGAAGGCTGGAAGTCGTCGAGTCTGCGTGCGAGACGATTCGTAATGACTCTCGAAAACAGCACGTAGACGCGGCTCAGAAGGGAAATCGGTCTGTAGTTCTTCAAGAGAGCGTTGTCGCCTTTCTTAAAGAACAAGACCACCGCACTTCTGCTCCACGCTTCCGGAGTAGTGCCACCATGGAGGACGGAATTGAAGAGCTTCTGAAGGACTTCAAGTACCGGTGTTCCACCCGCTTTCAGAAGCTCCGCTGTAATTCCATCCTCGCCTGGGGCCCTGCCGTTTGTAAGGTGCTGGAGAGGCATTCTAATCTCGCTCAGACTGACGTCCGGGATATCATCGGAATAGCGATAAAAGACCCATTTTATTTCAAAAGCATACTATGTGGCTAATTTTATATATAGTTGGAATCACATTGCTATTTTATATTCAATTATTATACATGTTAGAGCCATGCTGTGGTTATATAAGATTTGTAGCGCACACGAGTTGGCTTGACCAAGGAAGGACCACGCTTACACAGCATACCAGCTGAATACAAAAATAGCAGCTCAATGTTTTTTTATATAGGATAGGGTGACGAACGAGCACACAGTCCGTCTGATGGTAAGTGGTTGCTGTGGCCAATAGACATCTACATCTATCCTCAATTACGAATCAAAATGCAGATGCGTTGTCACCCGTGAGGACTAAGATGGAATGCCTCATTTCCAGTAAAAATGCTGTTGTTTTTCGTATGGTGAGTGTAGAAACTAAAAGCCCTATTTTTTATATAAGATAGGATGACGAACGAGCACACAGTCCGTCTGATGGTAAGTGGTTTCTGTGGCCAATAGACATCAACATCTATCCTCAATTACGAATCAAAATGCAGATGCGTTGTCACCCGTGAGGACTAACATGGAATGCCTCATTTCCAGTAAAAATGCTGTTGTTTTTCGTATGGTGAGTGTAGAAACCAAAAGCCCTATTTTTTATATAGGATAGGATGACGAACGAGCACACAGTCCGTCTGATGGTAAGTGGTTGCTGTGGCCAACAGACATCAACATCTATCCTCAATTACGAATCAAAATGCAGATGCGTTGTCACCCGTGAGGACTAAGATGGAATGCCTCATTTCCAGTAAAAATGCTGTTGTTTTTCGTATGGTGAGTGAAGAAACCAAAAGCCCTATTTTTTATATAGGATAGGATGACGAACGAGCACACAGTCCGTCTGATGGTAAGTGGTTGCTGTGGCCAATAGACATCAACATCTATCCTCAATTACGAATCAAAATGCAGATGCGTTGTCACCCGTGAGGACTAAGATGGAATGCCTCATTTCCAGTAAAAATGCTGTTGTTTTTCGTATGGTGAGTGTAGAAACCAAAGGCCCTATTTACTGGAAACAAGGCATTTTATCATAGTCCTCAGGGGTGACAAATCATCTGTATTTTTGATTCTTAATCGAAGATAAATGTAGATGTCGTATTGGGTCGCAGCATCCACTTATCATAAGGTGGACTGTGTGCTCGTTTGTCAGCCTTATTCTATTAAAAAAATTAAATAATAACGCAATAAAAATAAAAATTGATCTGATATGTTATATTTAATTATCTTTAATTATTATCTCCTTTATAATGTTTTTATTCATATTATTGTACACCATTAATTTCGGCGACACAAAGTGCTAAGTCTGTGCTATTACAGAGAACAAAAGGACATCCTAAGGTCTGTCGACGAAACCAAATATATATCTCTGCAATTGTCCTACATCAAGATATATTGCTCTGTTTTCCAAATCTCGACGATTGTAACGTTCATTTAATCCGGTTTTCCATTTCTTAGGTTGATTAAGTTTTTGTTCGCCTTATAAGATGGAGAAATCATGATAAAGTTAGCCGATCAATTTATCTTGATTATCCATTTAATTTTATGTGGATAAAATAATTTAAGAACTTTCTTTTTTATAGTTTTAAATTCTCTTTGCCTAGAAATACCTACGCGTGTCCACCTTACGAGGGGATACATGGATTATGTCGAACTTGCACTGACTAAAAGTGACTAAAACTCATGGTATTCGTCACATACAGGCAGACACGCTTTCCACAGGAACGCTATCCCATAGTTTTAAAATCACCCAGCTCCATTTGTCCCTCTTCTTGGCAATCACAGGCACAGCGGGCTAAATTCAGGCCAAAATTATTGAATAAAACCAAATTTCCAGCCCCAGTAGCAGATCTTCCATATGGCACTGCAGGCAACCACATTATGGCCGCAATTTGTGGAAACATACAAGGTATTTCTCCATCCGCTAATAAGGGCAACGGCGATAGCGGCAAGGTGCACCACACCTTTCCGCTACTAAGCACCAATGACGAAAACTCCACCTAAAAGTATTGGACCAAAATTCTAATTAGTTAGAAGTAGGTTTAGCATCTGTGGAATACTATTGAGAAAAAGGACTGCTAGTGATAATGATTGACATGGACAGTTCTTTTATGAAAATTTGTTTGATAACGTAGATATGGATACAAAAAGGCCTGTGTCCAGTCTCAAAGAGGTTGACTATCAATGCAAAGGGATGCGGAAAGGTTTAATCTCGTACTTAGGATTTACACAATTATTTTTCCAAAAGTATATTTTAGATTCCACGTTCTACGTGAGAATAAAAATAAAATAATAACAGAAGTTGAATACCGTAAAACATTTTGTATATATGAGTATATTTTAATCATTTGTTTTCTTCCAATAACATTTTAATAAATAATTGTACAACATTCGTAAGGAATATCACGGGTTTTTGTTTTACGGTAAACATTTTGAGAACCAGGGGCACGTTGCCTTTTACTTTGTTGGAAGTTCATGATCCCTTCATGAATAAAGTTGGTCATACATTGAAGTATCTCGGACGTTGTATTAAGTCGAGGTTAGAAGAAGCGTTTGAAATGTTGACATTTTTAAAATAAAAATACACTTTTCTTTCCCTCTTTTTAAGAAAAAACTCAAGTGTGTTATTTTATGTTTAAAAATGGGTGATCTTTAAGAAATATCTAGCATTTCTACCAATATTCATTTGATAAAGTATAATTTAAGTTTCTAATATTGTTAATAATTTACGAAACACCGTGATCATCGATTATTATATTAATATTTAATGAACACCTCTCAAATGTGAGAGGAGGCCTTTGCTGTGTACTGTAACTTTAACTTTATCTTTTATTTGATGAAAACCACATTGCAGAAATCGCATCTACATTCCATCGAAGTCATAAGATATAGCCACATTATAGTTGTTTCTACTGGTGGACATAGACTCTCCCATTTATTGCCTTACAGGGGTGAAATTAGTCAAAGTTGGCACGCTTGGCAGGCGGGTCCCAATCCACTTTTTATTTCATTAGTTGTTATCAGAAAGATACCGCTGATTCTCTAAATATTAAATATAATATTCACTGTAAAATTACAATCAGTATAATAATACGAGTAAAACTTTACATAGCAAATGTAAAGTCGACTTCAAAAACTGACAACGAATATTTTCCACATAAAAGTTCTAAAGCTGGGGCTTAGCTTAGCTTAATCGTAATTCTTCGCTATATTTTAACTTATTACCGACTTCAGAAACTTTTTACTACTTTTAATCAAAAGTTTATTTAATGATTATTAGTAATTCGTGCGTCGTAGTCGTTGTGATTTTTAGTGTTTTTGGTGGTCCTATGAGTGGTCCATGTAATATCACCGCCTAAACGTTAAAACTAAAATGTCGATTAAATAGGTACATTAAAATTTTAATTCCAGTATTTCCGTCCCCATTATAGAATATTTTTTAAGATAAACTAAAAAAAGTACTTTAAAATTGATTAATATTTTAAGATGTATAACTTAGGTATGCTAAATGTTGATGAAATATTTAAGCATACCTAGTTTTAATTGAAGAAGGTTATACTTTTGAGCGATATTTCGCACCAAATGTGTAAAAATACTTACCTTATATCTAAAATACTTTTAGAAAGAAAATATATGGATCAAGTACTTAATTAAATAATGTTATACTAATTAAATAATGTTATATAAATTACCTGCTACCGCCATGTTTCAATAAATATTATCCACATTTATAGACCTACGTTTGTTGTGGTTTCACACTCTTGATATCAAAGAAATATTTTAAAATTAATCAATATGCATTAGAGATAGCTCTACCAAAAATAATAATTATTTTTTTTGTTAAATAGTTTAAAAAAAATTGAAGTAATAAAAACATCTCATCGATTTATACCGAGGCAAAAACTTTTTTAATATTTTTTTATAAAACTTATATACACACTAGAAATTATTTCAATAGAAATTTTATGGACAATCCATTGACTTATATATTACTAGCGTAAGGACCGGGCCGAACGAACAACTAAAACGGACCAGTGCGCTGGCCCTAAAATAACAGTTTAGGGCCAACGCGAATCGGTCGACAGAGGTACGCGCGCAGGACAGATTTGCCTGTCATAAATATGTCTAGTTGCGTGGTAAAAGGATGCAAAAATTACGATACAAAGATGAAAAACGAACGTGAGATATACTATCATAGGTTAATAACTTTATATTAATTTCGTTACAATTAAATTATTATATAAACGCATTTTTAAAGTTTTATTTTACAGTTAGTTTAGTTAAGTTACCAAGATTAGGCCAGGGTTGGATTCAGACCCACAAAAATATTGTACATGCAAAATAAAATTATACTATGTTTAAAACATTATATCATGTCTGACGTTTCATGTTTCTTTTTTGCCATGTGACGGGATTTTGGCGTCACGCGTCTAGTTTATTTATACGCTTCGTTTTTTGATGGTTTCATTTTTATTTCTGTTTTATTTTTGTCTAAAGAACTTAGTGTAAGTTAAATTTTGAATATTGGTACCTAATATATTTTATATTCAATAAGGGTAAAACGAAAAGAGTACAAAAGATACCATATCTGCTTAATTTGAATCTGAAAATCTGATTCACAAAATATTTTGAAATTTTGTTTTCAAATTTGATTGCTTCTAGAGCACAGAGTTTTATCGTGGTAGCCCGTGGTCCCCCTCATTATAGTTGTATCAAGGATGCAACATAAATGCATCGATCGAGCACCGATTGACCAGAAAGGGAGTTAATTCCCATTTAACTTACGGTACTCATGTACAATACAGAAATTATCGATATCGTAGGGTTAATATTAAAAAGTAAAAGTACCCAATAATCGTTCAAGGTGTAAAATTATGGTATTTTCGCTTGGTATTATTACGATATTATATACCTACTACAAACTCCGACCGACACTACTACAAAATCCGACCCTGGTTACGTCGTATTATGACATTTGTATATGATGTTTTTATTATGACAGATGCGCTACTTTTTCTTATATTAAAAACTTATGAATAAAATATTCAGATGGGAAAAAATTTAAGAGTTTTGTTTAGTTAATTTTTTTTAGGTTTAATATTGTTTCATTTCGATAAGTTTTAAGTACTGCGCAACTTAACTATAAATAGTTGCAGCAAGAATAGGTTGGCTCGACCGGAGAAGAAACACGCACTCATATAATACCTACGTAAAATAGCAAACCAGGCATACCATCTCAGTCCTCATTTGTGTGCACAATGTGTCATTGAGACCTCTAAGTCTCTAAGGCTGACCGCTAAGAGCTCGAGCTCTTAGCGGTCAGCCGCCGTAGAGTCTACATTTCCTGAAGATGCCTCGTGTAGAGGCGAAACACGTGTAGTATTATCGTCGATGGTGTGTCTTGCCTGGAATAGTGTTGTTGGGAGTAGTGGTGCTGGGACTAGTGGTGACGGAGTTAGTGCATGCAATTGAGGGAGGGCGGGAGGTGCTCTTCAATCCAGGTAAGACACATCATTGTATTTGTTTAGGGGAAGGTTGCGAAGAAATTTATATTTTTGTTTTTTATTATAATGGATTTCCGCAAAGTAACGACTGATTCTATCAATTATCAGGAAAATATTTGCCATAGTTATAACGGTCAGCGGACAAATAATAATTTTCCGTATCGAAATCGAAGGCGTTGCTCGCAGCGCCGCAAGCGGAAGCTAAACCACTGTTCTACCTAGCAGTCAACTACAATTATATAAATGGATGATGTAATCAATAGACAATAATAATAAAGTTTATTGATTATTGGTTATTGGGGGATGAGTTTTTTGCGTCCGTAGGCTTTGACCACTTAACCCGAGGTCCACCTTACATGTTACAAACCCTTACAAACCCGAAAAAATAGACTAGGTTTCTCGCGGCGTAAAATCTAGTACATCCTCTAGTTCACACCATCAGGAATAATATAAAAGAAAAGGCCCCTATTTCCCGGCGCCCCTTTAATGGGGCAAGAGTGCGAAGAATCTCCGGGAGTAAAACCGGTGACGAGGTTCACCACCCGACACGTTCTGTCTCCCGGAGGGGCGTAAATTGGATTGCGGAACGCTGAATGTATGTGGAGCAATCAATGAATGATAAGATAGATGAAGTATGCAAAATGACGAATGATAGAGGAACAGATGTGTTATGTGTAAATGAGACGAAACGAAAGGAAACGTATGCCTCAGCACATGACATATATACTGCGTATTGGTCTGAAGTAAACGAGACCGAGCGGACATTGCAGGGAGTCGATATCATCCCTACAGAAAGACTGGGCCAATGTGTGAAAGAGTAGGAATGTGTAAGCCCGAGGTTGCTATGGATATGAATGAAAGTGGACTCAAAGAAGCTGTTAGTGCTCGGGGTGTACGCCTCAGACATTTCTAAGCCCACTCATATCCGATAGCAGTTTTAGGACACGGTAAAGATTGTGTTGATTAAATGTAAGGAAAATGAAAATATTATTATGTTAGATTTTAATGGATGTTATAAAAGGATGTTGAGAACGTTTGGTGATGAAAGTATAAATGAGAATGGTGAAGGCCTCCTCACCGTATGTGAGGAAAATAATCTTTTTGAAAAGGGTCACAGCAGTACTATAAAATCTACCATGGTATCTGCTAGCTGCTTGCTTATTATTGCGGGTAAAGTATATACATGTGTTAATTGAAAGAGTTATGAAAGAAACTGATGGAAAAATTTATTTGTGCAAGCCTGATTTAGAAAAGGAATGGAGTGTACAGATGAAATGTTTTCCATGCGCATGATTGCAGAGAAGTTTTTGGCCAGAAACCAGAAAGTTCTTGTGCGTTTATGTAAAAAACTGTGGTTGCCAACCCGCTTGCCTAACGTGGCAACTATGGCAATAAACCCCCCTATGAAAAGTTACAAAATAGACGGCCCCCAGTCCCCGGCGGCCCCGCTATTACTGGCTACGGTGGCGACCGTGGTAACGGAGGGGCAGGGGGTGCGAAGAATCTCCGGTGGAGGTTCGGTTGCCACCTACGACGACTCGACCTGGCAACACATAACGCACGCACCCTGAGGACTGACGAGAAGATCCTGGAGCTGTAATAGCAGATAGACAAATTGCACTGGAATATTACCATGGAATAACGTCTAGAACAGGTAAATGAAATTGCCAATCTTTACCATGGAATAACGTCTAGAACAGGTAAATGAAATTGTATACTTGGGGAGTGCTTTCAGCCGGGATGGAAGATGTGATTTAGATGTGGATAGGCGCGTCACTGCCGGAAACAAAGTCAATGGTGCCCTGAATGCATTCGTCAAAAGGCAAGGTGTGGTGAAGAGTGCACGCCTTGCAATACATAACGCAGTGTTGGTACCGACTTTGTTATATGGCAGCGAAACCTGGGTATGCCAAAAGAAGCATAAAAGCAAGTTGAATGCAGTGGAGATGCGATCTCTTCGTAAAATTTGTGGCGTTACCATAGCCGATCGAAAGCGAAACGAAGAGTTCGCAATATGGCAGGATTGAAAGATGACCTTATCACAAAAATTGATAGGGGCGTACTCCAATGGTTTGGGCACGTTGAGCGAATGAGTGAAGACCGAATGTTGAAGAAAATATATAGAGCGAAAGTAAATATTAAAAGGTGTCGAGGTAGACCGAGACTAACTTTCGAAGACCATGTGAGCAAATTGCTCGAAGAGGGGAAGGTCAAGAGTACTCGGATACCTAGACGTGGTGAAGAAGTTAATGAATGAAGGCGAAAGTGGTATGTAAGGATCGTGACACTTGGCGATCTGTTCTCTCTGGCTACCCCATTAGGGATTGTGCGTGAAGATAAGTAAAGTAAGTAAAGTAAGCACTGGAATATTCTAGGATTATTCGAGGTCCGAAGAGAGGGGAGGACACGGTGATTCTCAAATCCGGCAACTTATTTTATCACCGGGAGGGCGACCATCTATCCCAAGGAGGTTTTGGATTGTGACCCACCACTAGATGGAGTGACGATCTGGTAAGGCATGCAGGAAATCGATGGATGCAGGTGGCTCAGGACCGTGCTTTGTGGCATTACTTGAGGGAGGCCTATGTCAGCAGTGGAATTGTGAAAGGCTGTAATGATGATGATGATGATTTATCAGGGACTGTAGATATGATAAGGATATAGAACGACGAATGAGTACTCTGCCTACCCCTCTGGGTGACGGGCGTGAGTGTTTATGTATTATTTTTTCTTTTATAAATTTAGTAAGTAAAATAAATATATAATTTAGTATTAAAATGCTACAATTAACGTATTTCAAAATTGTATTTAAATTATTCTAATCACAAAGCTGTATCTTATGTATAAAAACGGCGTTAGACTAGAATCTCGTAGTGAGTAGTCGTAAATTTTTGTTTCCATATTTTTGTTGACTCTTTGATCGTCACTGATATCATTTCAGACAAACATCGCAATCTCGTAATGCCTCTTATCTAGGAAAACTTTATTTAACGGCGGACGGTTACTAAGTTACATGTCACCGTACCCAACCGTTTTTATGTTCTTATTTTGCAAAAAATTTGTTGCAACATCACTGATAATATTTCTAACCAGACACAAAATATATTATTCCCTCGAGGTCTAGGAAAAAATTGTTTTATCGAAGCATGTACAGTGGTAGTTATCTACCGTTCACCATAGCCAGCCGATTTTTTTTTTAAATTTACTTAGTATATAGAAACCGCCGATTCTTGAACAATCTTATTTTTTGAGCAAAAATTTGAATGAGTAGTTAATTTAATGACCGCAAAATGGAAAGGTGTAAGAATAGCAAATACCCCGTAACATATTGTAAGTTTTGTAAGAGGTGAAAAAAGGATATTGGAACAGGTGATGAGCTGTAACTGAGAATACGACCTCTCTGTGGAATAGTTTACCACCGGCGATTTTTCCGGACCGATACGACCTAGGGCACCTTCAAGAAAAGAGCTTACTCCTTTCTAAATGGCCGGTAACGCACCTGCAATTTTTCTGGTGTTGAAGATGTTCATGGGCGGCGGTATTCACTTAACATCAGGTGAACCATATGCTCGTTTGCCCCCTCTTCTATAAATACCGTTTGGTGATTCTGAGTATCAGGTACGCGACCCTCATCGACACACTCTCAATCTTTACAACTTTGTTGACGAGAGACTTATCGACGATAACCGACACCTCCCTGGGACAGATGATCGCCCTGCCGGTGATCGAACAAGTTGCCGGATTCAAGGATTTCCGTATCCTCCCTATCTCTACGGACCTCGGAAAATCCTATTATATGCCAGCGCAACTTGTCTACCTCTTTTTTCAGTTCCAATATTTTCTCGTCAGTCCTCTGGGTGCGTGCATTTTATGTTGCCAGTTAGAGTCATGGTAGGTGGCAACTGAACCTCCACCGGAGATTCTTAGCACCCTCTGCCCCGCCGTTACCATGGTCGCCACCGTAGCCAAGAATAGCGGGGCCGCCGGGAACTGGGGCCGTTTTTTTTGTGTTGTTCCTCATGGCGAGCGGGTTGGCAGGCGCATTTTTTATTATATAGTTGTTATTAGGAAGACACCTCTGCCCATCTCCTGCCTGCCTCCCTCTGTCGCCTCTTACGACACCCACGGGAAGTTATGAGGTAGTGGATATTATCAGCCGCCACTACACGGCAATACAATCCTTTTATTCTGTTGTGGAGGCGTACCGAACCTGGCATCTTCAACGCGCCGCAACGAGAGAGCACTACTCACTGAACCTATGGCGCGACCATATCTAGGGCAAGCAGCCACGCCTCGATCAGTTTGCGTGCGAGCGGGTTCCGCCCGTTAGACATGTGTCAATCATTCATTTCTAGCGACCCGTCACGCGTACTGTTACATTTGGATCGATCATTCAAATGGATCATTTCGGGCTCCAGTAGGTACTCTGTGAGATACACTGGGAACCGAAAATTTTAACATTTATTTGCTACAAAAATTAAACATTTACCTATCTTATACTTATATATGGTGGTTGAAAATTATCATGAAATCTTTTGAAGTGTTATTTTTAGTAAACTCTACGAAATTATATTTTAACTCATATATTTAACAAATAAATATAATAAAATGTAAAATAATTTTTAATTTAGGTAACAATATTATAATTCAAAAACCCTTAAATAATGAATACTCCTGATACTCTGCAGTCTACATTGTTAATACGATTCGCCTGTTTATTCAGATCATTCGGGATTCGGTCGGTTTGGGGCTCATTCAGAGTTCAAACAAATCGCGGGTTAAAAAGGTACCGTCAATTGTTTGTGATTGGTTGTACTGGTTCATTTAAAAACAAATGAATGAACCATCAATAATTCTTAGTATACCAGCTCAAACGAACGAATCATGCATGATTCGTTCGTTTGAGCACTATCTCTACCGCCCTTTAGTCCGTAGCTGCATCCGACGCAGAACGAACGCCACTCTTGCGCAGGTCCGGCCTAACGCTTTAGCTCGCTTAAATTGTAGTCCCATTGTGTATATCAAGTTCTGTTTTGATACTATCTTTTGTTTTGTGCTAACTCTTCCTTTCTTTTGCTGTCACTGTGTATGCTATCCGCCTTTCTAAACTCTCTTTGTGCTTGTGGACAATAAACGTTTTGTGTGTTATATGTGGTGATTTTTATTTACATACATTACTACATTGTCCTCTTTTTTTACTTCATTGCCCGTAAGATTCCAAATTGCAAAACATGGAACTTTTCGTTGTCGGAAACATTTGTCTTCATTATCCAACTTGAAAGATGGAACACAGAGTTGTGCCTCATCATTTTAACGCCAAATCAAAAATTTGCGTTTAGAAAAAGCCAAAACTAGGGATTTTTCAGTTGCTAATTAGGTACCAAGTCTAAAAATTAGGTGCTCTAAAATGTTTACCGCAAATAAATCTTAAAATCTGCGTTGCTGGCAAAACATGTCGCTTGCAACGCAGTGACGATGATAGATATACGACGACTTTATACGTGATAGATCCATGCAACATTTATATTGGTAGTATAGTTGTAGCACGAATGGGTCGGCTCGACCGGGGAAGTACCACGTTCTCACAGAATACCAACGTAAAATAGTAGCTTAATGCTGCGGTGTTTCCTTATGGTGAGTGTACAGAACCGGAAACCTTGTTTACTGGAAACGAGCCCTTCCATCTTAGTTCCTCACGGGTGACAACGCATCTGCATTTTGATTCGTAACCGTGGATAGATGTAACTTCTATGGACCAGAGCAACCACTTACCATCAGGTGGACTGTGTGCTCGTTTGTTACCCTATCCTACAAAAAAATATTAATAGCAAGGAATTAAGTGCTAATTAAGTGCCCACTTCCGCAGTTTTGACTGACCAACCTCAGAAACTATGACTCACACAGATACCTGCGGTTTGCTACAGCAGACGGAGGCTGCTATCCCTCCGCACCTACGGCTTTAAAAATATTCTAGAGGTAGGGCAGACAATATTATGTGGAGTAGGGGCGTTTTGATTTGGTTTTAGTACAGATTCGATCTATCTTATCTAAATTATATAACTGATAAAGAACTAAAAATGCCGTTCATACCTTACAGTAAGGTTATGATGGTCCTGGAGCCGATATTTTCCAGAATATTACCGTCATCTCTATCCGACTTCAATAAACTTTCAGCACTTACTAAATTCCTTGCTAGTAATAATTATCGTATACTGTTATCGTCACTGAGTTGCTAGCAATACGTTTCGTTAGCAACGCAAATTTTAACAATTAGTTGCGTAGAAAATATACAGCATCTAATTTTTAAAGTTGGTACCTAATTAGCACCTAAAAAGCCCCTAATTTTGGCTTTTTCTAAATGCAAATTCCTGACTTTGCATTGCTGACGAGATAGAACTGTATCACACTATCAGTTATGCTGCCATTTTTGACGCCGCTGCAAGTACTGTGTAAATGAGATGTTACTACCACCATCTATCGCAATCCATAAGATTTTTCTGGCATTTCACATATTCGACTTTTACGGCACGGGATATCTTACGCCGTTACCACTTTTATTAATTTACCATTTTTTATTTAAACGTGGGAAATATAGTATGACCAAATATTATAATGTTTAGCAGCTGCTTGTAACGCTATTCAACGTCATAAATATTTTTTTAACTGTTGGGTAAACTCATGCAATGTGCCGCAAGGACCGCGATAAATAATAGAACATGAAAGTTGAGGAAGGCTCATAAAATATGAATTTATCATGAACTTAGGGTACGAATTTGGTCCTTGTTATAGAAATTTGATTAATTAAATTATTTTCAAATAACTTTCTCCAACAAAAGCTTCAACTAACTCACGAGTATGGCAAGTGTATAATAATAATGAACGTGGGGTTCACTACTCGGGTCATATCAACAAAATAGTGATAAATTTGTAATAACTAAAATACCAAAAATAAAGTTTTATTACTTTTAACTTTACGTGTGTGTGTTTTGAATTTAACAAGCTTTTTAAACATTTTGAGGCACTATGTTCATCTGCAGTAAAAAGTTTAATATCTAAGTATACGGGGTATTATGTTTTAGTGTCAGTGTAAGAATATCCACTGCCCCATATCATCCCGTAGGTGTCGCAAGATGCGACAGAGGGGAAAAATCACAAGATGGCCTGCAGCGTCTTACGAGTAAAAATATATTCTTCATTCGTGACCTGTAAAATGCTCATTTACAGCAGATTTGAGCTCGTTATTGTCAGTAAACCGCTTTCCCCGAGGGTCTTTTTCAAGTATGGGAATAAAAAATACATTGGTTGTCTGTAAAGTCTGTTTATGGACGATAGTTTTACGTCATAACAAAACATTGATGAAATGATTGCATACTTTTTGGAAGAGAGATAGATTAGGCTCAAGCCGATCGTGCCTTTCTCTCGCTTGTGCAGCGCTCTCGCTTGTGCAGCGCTCTCGCTCCAATCGTAACGTTAAGTAGGACACTCAATAATTTTTGAGATATACAAAAAGTATTCCTTAGTTACTATTAATACATATTTTACATCTTTTTAAAATATTATCTATTATGCTCTATACAAAGTTCCATTCTCCTAAACCAACTCTCAAAACACTTTTGCCAGTCTTGATCTGACAGGTCGGAAATCGCTTCTTCGTAGGCAGCCACGGCTTCTTCGGTGCTTGAAAAAAACTTGCCCTTTATTTTTGCTTTGACTGTTGGGAACAAAAAGAAATCACAAGGAACTAAATCAGGGCTGTAGGATGGTTGACTTAGAGTTTCAAAACCAGCCTCCTCAAAAAATACTGTTGTTCTAAGGGAGGTATGTGAGGTATGTGATGATTCCCCCGAAGCCCGGTTTCTGGTCTTCTCTCCCGCAAAGCTTGAAAAACTTTGGGTAATGCAATTATACGATATACTACATATCGTTTAAATTGACTGATATACAATTTTCCGGCATTAATGTCGATAAATGTCCGCTCCGCGAAAAAAACCTAGCCACCATTTTTTTGACGACGTTGCGAGGTCTTTGCAGTTTTGTTAGTAGGTACTGTCCTTCTGAGTATACCCATACCGATGATTACCTTTTATTTTCCGGATCATATTGAGAGATGGAGACATGTCTCATAACTAGTAAAAATTTACTGAAACATGCCTAGATGCCCCGTTTTCAAAACGTAGACACCAATTTACATGAGTCTGTTTTTCGCTTTCGGAGATCAAACGAGGGATCCACCAACAACAAAGCTTCCTCACTCCAAGATGTTGAGGTAGGATGGTATGGATATTTCCCAAACTAGTGCCTACAATCTTTTCGATGTCTGTATATGTTATTCGTGGGTCTTCTCACACCAACATTTCATTAGTCCGTATATTTTCTGCCGTTAATGCTGTTTGCGAGCCCCGGTTCTTTGGTCATCTTTAAGGTTAATTTTACCCTTTTCGAATTTAGCATATCGTCTAAAAATTGTTGCGCGGGATGGATCTAAGTTCTCTAATGCTGATTGTAACCGTTTTAAACTTAATTGTTCGGTAAACTAAATTTAAAGTCATAATAGATCATAGCGCGCAAATTTTCATGGTTAAGATCCATCGTTTTAAATAAAAAGCGCGTGAAGGGTTGCAGGAAAATTAATAAAACTTTGTTTTTTTTTTATATTAAGCAATTGGCTTACGGAGTTCTATTTTTATAAAAATTATCTTTTTAGAAACATATAACACGGGTGCGTTCCATTTTTAAATTTTGAGCATCTCAAAACTTATTTGTGACCCACGTACAAGGAGCGTAACGTTACAATGGGTGCGTTTGGCAGAAAAAAGCGCTAGCAAGCGCTTGTAAACAAAATGGCGATCGTAAGCGGTAAGCGCTGTCAAATCGTAAGTAGCTATTTTCCTCCAGGACACGATGTTAGTTTTAACCGAGGAACCTAACCTAATTTAAATATATGTTTGTAAAGTATTCATATTAAAAACTTACCAATCATAAATTTTTAATAACATGTATATGTTTATTCATGTCAATATATTACTTAAAACTAATATTGCACAAAACAACTTATAAACTCTACTTCAAAACAAACAAATTGAATAAGCAAAATGGCGGATTGTGTCAGCGCTACTGAAGTAGCAATCGTGTCCTGGCCGAAAACTATTTTAGCGCTTACAAGCGCTTGCTAGCGCTTTTTTCTGCCAAACGCACCCAATGAGTCATTCTTTTTCGTGCATGTAGCCGGCTTTCATCGATTTATTAGATGTTGTCACGTCAATAAAAATAAAAAGTGGATATTAACCCGCATGCCAAACGTGGCAACTGTGGCAAATATCCAAACTATGAGGAAATCTATGGGCAAAATATGGTATATATAATAGACTTTTACGGTTAGGGATATTACGATTAGGGATTTTGTTTTAATGTTTTACTTTAATATTTGATTTTTTATTGCATAGCTAACACGCCAGATACTCCTTTTCTACCTAGAAGTGTTTATAGGTAAATACCACGTTATTAACAGTTTTGCCAATTGTATTATGCTCTTGTTAGAGGTCTGAAGGGTAAAAAGCCGCTATAATTACAGACTGTTAAGGATTACAACTTAGTACACAGAGCTGACAACGCATATGAAGCCTTCTTCGTTTGAATTAAGGTATTAGCATTTATGATCTACAGTAGCCAGTCATTTAGGTACTTTCATGTGAACTGTAAATTTTCGTATTTTGTGTTTTTTTACTTCAATTTCTAGCATCCATTGGTCTAAATAAAAATAAATACATTTCATTCTCTTTTCTTTCATATACCTTCTTATATTTTTTCTCATCACGCAAGCAGCAATAATGATAACTATGCAACAGGAAATATTAACAACTAAAAATGTCTCTTTTTATTTAAAAATCGTGTGGGTACTTTTATATTTTATTTTTTACACAGCCCCAAAGTTCAAAGTGGTAAGATTTCTTAAGTCAATTGATGAAGATTGATGTTTTTACTCATACCTGTTTCTCTATGTGTATGCCTTTGTCAGATATTTTTGAACTATTCGATTGATTGTGACCTTGACCAAACAAGTTGTGTGGTCAAAATTTGACTACTATAGATATGAAATTCAAGACATTTTTTGACCACAGGTAAATTAGATATTGTGATCTATTTAACTGTCATTTTAATAAATTTATAAATACACCTTCATCCATGATATTTTATAAAAAATTAAAAGTTTTTAAAAAAATAAATTTTTATCTCCCGATCTATTTTGGATCCGTGTCAAAAAAGAGCAAGTAAGAGCAATTTATTATCCCTAAATAGAGTAATTTGTGAAGATTTTAATGCAAAATAAATAACTCGACATCGGCAAGCATCGGTAAGAGGAAAATCTCTTGTTAAAAAAGTGTTAAAACATATCATTTTAAACTATATTGGCTATATTTAGTTTATTTTACTAATAGGATATAATACTATTTACGAAAATTTTGTAAAAACATATTATATATATTAGCATTCCAAAAATAAATATTACTCATATACTTATTTGGCATTACTTGAAAGTTTTTCAAGTGATGGCACATTACTTGAAAAACTTTCAAGTAATGTGCCATTGAATCGTACTAAAGCATTTCGTCAATATCGTCTAATCGAACGTGACTAATATTTCATGCTCTTTTATACTTATGTTAAACATACAAAATGAGTTAAAAATACCTAAAGAGAAACTTTATTTATTATAGAATATTAATTTACCTTTATCACGTAACAACGATATTCATTAATATCAGTTTTGACAGAGCTTTGTATGGGGCGTTCCTATAGCGCAAAAACTTGGTAAGACCTCCAGGAAGTCGATGGATGCAAATGGCTCAGGACTGTGGTTAGTTGCATTCCTAGGGGTCTACGTTTAGTAGTCGACGTGCTAACGGTTCACGGGGCTCTTTGATAAAGTTCTATACAAATAGTTTTTTTTTTATATGAGAGGAGGCAAATGGGCATGTGGCTCACCTGATGGTAAGTGACTACCGCCACCTACGATAAACTACAACACCAGAAGAATTTAAGATGCGTTGCTGGCCTTTTAAAAAAGACTAGGCTCATTTCTTGAAGGTCCGTAATCGTATCGGTCCAGAAAAATCGCTGTTGGTAGCCGATTCCACAATGAAGTTGTGCTAGGAATAAAGCTTCTTGTAAATTACACAGTAGTGGACCGCCTATCATCCAGCTGGTAAGTTCGGTATCTCGAGATCTTGCGTGATTTGCGATGGTGAAATTGAGCTGCTGAAATTAGTTCCAAAACTTTCTCTGAGAACTCCCCGTGGTAAGCTCCGGCCCAGAGGTGGGAACAGTGTTCCATGTGCGATCGAGCCTGAACCTGAGAATATTTTACGTGGCAGAAACACGCTGCAACAATATTATAGTTGTAGCACGAATGGGTTAGCGCGATCGGGGCAGGACTACGCTCTCACAAAATATCGGCGTCAAATAGCAGCATAATGCCGCAGTGTTTCATATGGTGAGTGTAGAGAACCCATTTTACTGGAATCGAGGCATTCCATCTTCGCCATCGTTATGACAACGCATTTGCATTTTGATCCTTAGTTGAGGATAAATGTGGATGTCTAAGAACCACAGCATCCACTTACCGTCAGATGGACTGTGTGCTCGTTTGTCACCAAATGCTATAATAAAATAAAGATTTTCTATAGATGACGATGAAATCATATTTTTATCCTACGTATGGAATACTCAGTCTGGCGACGTCAAGCAACGGCAAAGGTGCAATAAGCCTGGACCAAAGGCTCACTTCACTCTTCAGACCGGTATACAATACTGTATACACTGCTATTTGATGACAAATATAAGAAGGTGGTTTGCTTGGTATTCTACCTACCCAGATAGAATACCAAGCAAAAAAAGAGTGTTAACCCCTAGTAAAATTACAGTTATTTTGATTTCTGGCAACTCTGTTTATTGGTACAGCAATAAATATATACCTTTGTTATTTTATTTTATATGTTTCTCGCGGCTCCATCGAATTGAATTATTAACAATTGGATTTCATAGGTTTTAGTAATATGCGCGGAACCCAATTATTTCCATAAATTTAAAATAGCCTAAGCGACTGCTTATAAAAGCAGCTATTTGCCAGTAAAAGCCCGGTCAAAATCAGTCCAGCTATTTCAAAAATTAGGCGGAACAAACAGAAAGACATAAAGACAAATAAATTAAATATTATTTTTGATATAAGTACCATATACACTTTTATATACATTTAGTTAATCGAGAACACTTAATTCGACAAGGACTATGATGAAAGATAAGACACGAACTGAAGTAAGAGCACTTAAGAGTGTATTTTTGGCATTATTTGGTTCTTGAAAGCTCAAAAAAGTATATGTTTTAAGTATAAAAGTGATTTAATAAATATTCTTTTTGTGTGAAAATAAAGTTACTAAAGCTCATTTACAATACTACACAGCTCATCTAGGTACAATACATGCAATACACATATAATACTAAATACTGAAGAAAAGTGATGACATTGAACTTATTTTTAATAGAAGTAGGAGAACACAGATAGCCGTGTAGTGGCGGTTAAGAATATCCACTACCCCTATCTATCTTCCCGTGGGTGTCGTAAAAGTTGGCAGAGGGAAACATGTATGAGATGGGCAGCAGCATATTCCTGATAGCAGCAACTGTACAAAAAAACACCCGTTTACCAAGCGTGGCAACTATGGCAATATACCCCCCATGAGCAACGACGCAAATAGACGGTCTCTAGTCCTCGGCGGCCTCGCCATTCCTAGTTACGGTGAAGACTATGGTAACGGCGGGGCAGGGGGTGCTAAGAATCTCCGGTGGAGGTTCGGATGCCACCTACGACGACTCGACCTGGCAAAATACAACGCACGCGCCCTGAACACTGACGAGAAGATCCTGGGGCTGGAAGAAGACGTAAACTTGTATTAACTGAGTATGACTACATATCAATGAATTAATATTAAAAAATGATTTTAAATGGTATTAAACGGCTCAGCAAAACTTAGTGAATAAAAAATGATTAAGCTCAAAAACTAAACAACAAAAACTAAGTATTTACTTAAGAGCTTAAGAAAATAGTGCACGACTGCAAATAAACTTCAGGTGCTAGTGAAGAAACATTTTGCTCTTTCTCGATTTTAAATAAACTTTGCTTCCGCGGCGTTGAAAACTTAGCCTTTAACTGACTTTGTTTCCAGTTTTTTTTTAATAAATTAAACTACAAACTTACAAACTAATGGTCATATTTATTTCTTTGATTAAATTGTAAAGTTAAAATTAATACATCCCCCAAAACCGTACTTTTAGAAGCACCATGAAATTGGTCATCACACAATCAAAATTCGTTAAAAAAGAATTTAAAAATTATACTGAAACGTAGTAGTAATATTCTTTAAATATATTGTTAGAGAAACAGTCCAGCCAACTTTTGACTTAATTGGCTACTGCAGTCCGTACTGTCTCCATACACACCTGCAAACAATTTCAAATAAGGATAGTATCTTTATTTGAAATGTTTTATAAACCTTGTAAATATCCAATTATTATATTTATGTATATTTATTTATAAAATAACATAAATAGATAATAAGATGTTGGATATTCATAACGATGTAAGTACTGATACAACCTTGTCAGCATTTTTCACTTAATATTTGGAAAATATTTTAGAACGTTGAACCGAAAAGTAATCACATTTTTTCTAATCCGACAGACGACTGCAAGCTATGATCGATAACAGGTTTAAAGTAGCTTACGATAAATGTAGAAATCTAACGTATAAATATATTTTTGAAAATATTTAAAGTTACCATGCATAATCGTTTTTTTTTTATAGAAGAGGGAGCAAACGAGCATTAGGCCCACCTGATGGTAAGTAACTTCTGTCGCCCATGAACAACCACCACACCAGGGAAATCAGATGTGTTGCCGGCCTTATAGAAAGTAGTAAGCTCTTTTATTGAAGGTCCCTAAGTCGAATCGGTCAGAGAAGTTTTATGAGGAAGAAAACGCCTAGTAAAACGCACAGTGATGGACCGTCAAGCATCCGCATGATGAGGATGGTATCGTGAATTTGGACGAGATGTGCATTTGAGAAATTTGGTGGCAAAAATAAATCCGAACAATTCCTCAGAACACTCTCCGTAGTTGATTCAATAGGAAATGCAAAGGGATGCAACAGCAGCGCCAGTGCATCGAGCCAATCAGAAAGAACGCGGTCGTCGACGATTCGAACCACTATGCGCTGGATGCAGTCAAGTGAAAGGAGCTCGCACTGGGGTGCCCCAGCTCAGTGATGAGAACAGTATTCCATGTGAGGCCGAACTTGCGCTTTCTAAAGTTGCAAGCGATGTGCCGACATGAAATACTGTCTCGCTCTGGTGAGCACGCCAAGATTTTTATAGGCCAATTTGCCCTTCCCTCCCAAGTGACCACGAAACTGCACACTATTTGATATGCCGATGCCAAAGATTGCGATGCTAGATGACACAGCACGTTGAGTACTTTGAAACTGAGGAGGTACGGTAAACTTGTGTTTTTTGGGGATTGAACTGGACTAGATTTAGTCGCCCCCAATCCGAGACTTTGTTCAGTAAAGGCTCGACTTATGACACAGGTATGTCCCGGTACACAGCGTTTTCCCGAGAAATATTGGCATGGCTGGTGTGTAAGGCATCACCAGTGCTGTCGTCTGCAATGCAATTAATGTTACCATTTTGCAACATGTAATTGATATGGAGAAGTAGCAGCGTTAGTAATAGCATGCAGCATTGTAGAATACCAGCGTTAATAGGCTTGCAATCAGAGCAAGCAGAGTCTACTACAAATTTGATGCTCCCATCAGCAAGGAAAATACAATAATTTTATTTTGTACAATTTTTGTATGAATTTTTATAAAACCAGCATGGTGGCGATCACCTCATTTCCTTTAATTCATTTACATTCATTTAATTCAATAATCCTTTTTGTACAATTATTCTTTCACAAAATATTTAACCTTGTTCAATGACAAATTTTGTGCACTTTCTGGGATTTTGTTGTAAAAGTGTATACATTGCGCCATAAATAATAAAGTCTAGTAACTGGTATTACAAGCTTATGTTGTGTTTAAAGTATGAAAATCTTTATTCTTATAAAAGCTATTTATGTTTTATGTACATATATTATATTTTAATAAAATATTACGATGCCAAATTAAATTTTACCCTAAGGGACTCTTTACAATTTTAATTATAAATCGCCCGTACGGCTCTCTTTTGCAAAAAAAAAATGACTTCGATGTCAGTCGCATTACCCTATATTAAGATGCCACAAGACATTTCGCTATGAAGGTAACTAAAATAAACTAATAGCTATCTCAGCATTGGTGAGACTTCTAATCTTTCTTGCAGCATATGTTGCAGAACTACGAGTAAGTCTGCTTGCTAATTTAGATATATATGGGCCCTATTGAAGTTTCGCGTCAATAGTAATACCAATAGAAACAGTGGTATCCACCAGACTCAACTTTTCCCCATTTAAGAGCACATTAGTATTTAAATGTTTAACATTAGGTAATATAAATTTAATACATTTTGTCTCATTGCCATTTAAGAGCAAATCATTAGCGTTAAATCAATGTACTAGTTTCGATAGAGCATTATTACATTGTCAAAATTAATTGACTGTGGATTGAGCTTGAAAATTAAAGAGCTATCATTAGCGAATAATACTATATCGTAATGTAATCGAAAGCCTTTAAAAGATCACAAAAAATATGTAAGGCATCTAGTGAACTCTCCAAGATGTTAAAAATATATTTCATAAGCTAGACACCTGCGTCGGTTGTCGGGCGTCGACGAAAACCTGACATCCGTCTGGATGATAGGTCACCAGTAGGTTCAACAGGGAAGGTGTATGATCCACTATATCTGGAATCCGCGTAAGTAAAGTAGTCAGCTGTATAAGGCCATATGCCAGAGAAAATTCGTAAAATATCTCACGTATTATCGGTTAAACGCGAACCGAGCCATTCGGCATGGTGGGCGTTAATGTTGGAAAGAAGTCCTCTTATGTTGCAAAAATTCACGGACAGCGTGACAGGGGTCGCTTTGGTCTTATTACACCGCTTCAGGTTTCTCTGCGTGACAGACTTCAAAATTAGGATATTTGCAATAAAACCAGAGAAACTGAATTGACCCAACGGATTAGTAAGCTGAAGTGGCATTGGGCCGGCCATAATAGTAAGACATTATTGTTTACACTGGTACTGCTAATGTAAATTTTCAATCACATAATAGTCTATTGTTAACAGTCACACATAGGAGATTGTCTCCAAAAAATTCTAAAATTTTGTCAACAAATTAGTTAATGACCAATTAATTGAATAAGGTGCAAATTTGGTGTGATCCCTAATCTTTTTCAATAATCTGTGAAGGTTATTTGGGCTATAAGGCAAAAGAGCGTTTATTATATATTTTGTTTTTATTTGTTTTGAAAGCCTAGATTTGTACAAATTTATACTGAGAGTTAAAAGTGAAAAACAGCTTAGTAAATGTACAAACTTAAAAATTGAAAGAATTACACTTGACTTTGACCCCTGTGAAAAATAGTTATTTTTATTATAACAACAAAATTTCAAACGAAGGAATCACCTGAAAATAAAAAGCTACCGTCGCCCATGAACATCCAAAACCACATCAAATGATAAAGGCCTCTCACCGTTGAGGTCTAAATTAGAATGCCTCACAGCTTGATATTTTACAAACGTATCACATCGGAACGCAGCAATATTGTTATTGATTGTTGCTAGGCGGCAGAAAAATTTAATAGCGTAATACACACTGATTCTAAGGCAGAAAAGGAGTTCAAGTACCTTGTATTAACAAGTACTTCACTCTCGACTTCACACTCGTTTATTACACTCTTCGATATTTATCGACTTCACATTCGATAATTACACTCTTCGATTTCTCTCGACTTCACACTTGATTATTTAATTCCACGTGCCACTGATTCTCTCCAAGTCCATGGTTTACTGGTAGAGAATGCCAACAGGCATTAAGTCTGCCATTTGTATTATATTATTTAATAATGTTTTAATAAAGAATAAACAAACAAATTATTAGTGTATCTGCTTTTTTATCGTGGGGACACTGTGAAACTAATATTTATATAATGAATATATTTACTAATACTTTCTTTTAATTGACTGACTCATTGTTTTTTCTCTTCACTTTTTTAAAACATCCTAGGAAATCTTACGTTCCTATATTATTTATAATTTTCTCCATTACTCTATGTCAAACGACACCTTTGCGGGAAGCTTTAAAGTTTGAAACCAAAAACTACGTTGCAAACCCCACTGGAGCTATGCGGTACGTTACCCTGACATCAATTAATTATTATAGAAGATACCAATGTACTGTATTTTTACGCAATTTCATCCTCTATTATTATAATTGACTAAATATCAAATGTATGAGGTAAGGAAATAAGAAACCAAGGCATACAATTTCCTAAACAATAATTTTGTATTTGAATTTAGAAAAGGTATTTTATGCAGAATCCTATTCATTTATTTTAATATAAATTATCCTTTTCACATAGATCATTTTATTATTATATTTATATAAATTGAAACTGTTTACGTACCCGTTAGTCTAGCGATTGTAAGTGCGATTACTGATCAAGAGATCCAGGGTTCGGTCGGACCAAAAAACCTGTTAACGGTACTTTATGTTAAGAATTCTCACTCGTTCACAGTCATAAGTTCGGAAGTTCGCGATGTTTCAACCCGTATCTCGTAAAATACGTAAAATATTTAAACACGTAAAACCGTTGGGTCTATACCTGGGGTAATAGGCAGCGAACTATGGTCATGTCCTGCGTAGATTGCTAGGCCTCCGTTGAGATTAGCCACTGTGGCTGAAATTTGGTCATAAGGATATTTTAATGTTTTTAATCACATTTAATATGTACTCAGACTAACAACCAAAAAGGCTGGGCGCAGCGTACAAGTTCAAGTGGCACAAACGAAACCAAAACCGTGCTCAACTTATTGTTCGAACACACACTCTCCCACACTTGGCATCAGTAGCATGGTTTAGATGCATATTTGTGTGCCTAATAGTGAAATTTATCGAATTGATAAAGGAAAAAGAAGAAATATATGTCTGTGAATACGTGTCAAGAAGTTGTGCATGACTTCACGTTCGAGAAGTTCGGCATTACTTTTAATGTGATTTTACAGATTTTATTATGTTTAAGCTTCTTATTTATTGATTTATTGTTTGAGTGCTTTACAGCACCCACGGGACTCACGTGTTACGATGTCATAGTTAGCCCGGCTACCTTCAGCTTTTGAATATAAACTTTTGGTTCAATCTACACAAGGTAGGAAACGTTGGGGATTAAAAATTTAAAATAAAATGCGATAAAATCTGTAAAATTAGTTTAATTTGGTGTGTACTATTGGCGTTAATATAAGAAATCATTTGTAAAATAGCATGTTTTGTATTTTTGATTATTATTTTTGTAACTGAATATATTATGTTCTACGTTACACTATTTATTTTTGGGTTTTCGAACCATACAACCTTATATGAAATATTTAAATAGGTTATACTTTTGAGGTTTTATTGGCGCCAGCAATCAGATACTTATAGCTGTGAACTGTGATCTCAATTCATCAAGTCGTTTAGAGGTTATACTATCACTGATAGATGCACTTACGATCGTTATATTAAAGATTTTTCACGCATAAAACTTTTATGCAAAACGTGATCATTTATGTTCAACAATTAAACGATTTCATTTTTAAGGGCATATCGATTTCCTTAATTATTATTTTTACTGTATACAAATATATCTTGAAAAACTGCGACGGTATACATAATTCACGTTGGGACAGTTTCTTAACTAATATAAAGCTCAAGTCACTCATCAGCGTTGGACACCATGGAGAGATGTGCTAACAGACTTACCAGAGTCAGAGCCTTTCTTTTTAATCATTGGGGTGCACACTGGGGTGGGGTCCAGTTAAAATCGAGATTTGAAGACTGGGTTTTGGCAGCAGTTTTTTCAACAGTGGTCTTTAATAATGATGATGATAAATGTGAGCGTGCGGCTTGAATTGAAATCCAAATATTACTAAATGCATTTCAATAAGACATATTTTACATAAACTGTAATTAAAACAGAAAGATATTAATTATTTAAGAACGGTACCCTTATAGACGATTTATTGTTACTTATTATAAATTGTGGATATAACAAAAATACAATAACTATTTTAAAAGTTATCTTTACAGAAGAGTTATTTGATTCAAGAAGTCGTGTCATTTCACATCAGCTAAGTTTCTTCAATAGCCTTTTGAAATCCGAAACGTATGTCCGTTGCTTGCTACCGTACTATTTTCGTGGCCAGTTCATAAGCTCCATATAGATTTCGCGGGCTACCCCTCTTGCGTCTTTCAGAATAGTCGCCTCTCTCTCTAACTCGTCTGAATAAAACACCCTAGTGCGTTTTGAACCCTCGCGCTGATAGGACGCGGTAAACGTTCGCATCTCTCCTATCACAGCTACGATAGGAGATCGCAAATTTAATTTTAGAAGTGACTTATTTAACTTTAGCTTTTTTGTGTAAGATATTTTAATATTACTTTAAGTTAATAATTAAAGTAAATGTGAAAAACTTGTGATTTATTTTAATTTATGTTTATAACTTTTAATGAATTAATTTACGTTATAGTGACTTTTGATAGTTTGAATATTAATTATAAGTTTTGTGTATTATATTGTGATTTTCGGTGTTTATTATAATATGAGGTAAATATATTTAACTTCTTTTATATATATTAAAATTGTTTAATCATAACTTGGAATATTATGGCTTTAATTTCTTTTAAATACTTAAAATTAAGCAAATTAATATAAATTAAACATGTTTATGTTATATAAATTTAGCATGCTTAACTCCCTTTAGAAGTAGTATATAATAATATTTGCCTCTTGGGCTTTTAATAATTAAAAATTAAATTCTAACATAGATAGAAAAATGTACGATTTTATGTAATAAATAGGTATGTTACTGTATTTTATTTTATAGTGTAATGAAATTTATAAATATAGACAGAGATAGGCAATACATAAATGTATTTCAAAAATATGCTCTTAATATCAAAAGAAATGTTTTATGGCAGCGTTTTAGAAGTAATCTTTTTCTTCATGAACTTAAGGTTTTCTGTTTAGCTAGGTCACACGTTACATAATAGTTCAGCTATGTAATATTTTTTCATTACGCGTAAAATCGGTAGCTTGAAAAAAGAAAGTTCTAATTGTTTCCACTATCTAATACAAAAAATATACAACACTCCGAATAGATAAATTAATAAAATTGTATTTAATATCAATAAGTATATATTACTCATATTTCTTTTTATTGCTTTAAACCATGTACAGTCATGTAGCTTTATGTTTAAATATTAACCCAATTAGCCTTCGATAGCTCGAATACATGGCTGCACTATACTATGATTGGAAGGAGTATTAGAACCTAACCTAACCTAAGTAAATTCGCTTTATATATATATATGTGTGTGTGTGTGTGTGTGTGTGTGTGTGTGTGTGTGTGTGTGTTTGTGTGTGGGTGTGTATACATATATATGATAGAAACACGCTGCAACTGTATTATAGTTATAGCACGAATGGGTCGGCTCGACCGGGGTAGGACCAAGCTCTCACAGAAAACCAACGTAAAATAGCTTCTCAATACTGCTGTGTTTCGTATGGTGAGTGCAGATAACCGGAGACCGTTTTACTGGAAACGAGACATTTGATCTTAGCCCTGACAAGTGACAATGCATTTTCATTTTGATTCCTAATCGAGGATAAATGTAGACGTCTATTGGCCACAGCATACATTTCCCATCAGGTGGACCGTTCCACATTATTCTATAAAAAAACATAGATTAAATAGGTACGGTATGTATCCACTATTTGCGCTATGAGACACAAACGGATAGAGACGGGATGTCAGGGTTAGGTGATGAGATTATCTCACTGCCAGTCAAGCAGACTCACAAGACTGATCAGATATTCTGACGGCTAAAGTTGTTTTGGCCGCAGTCAGAGGGAAGTCTTACCAGAAGTGTCGGCGTTAATAACGAAGACGTCGTCAAACGTTGAAAGAGAATTTTATTAACAAACCATTACAATTTCTACGTTTACATTTAGGATAATATTTGCGTCATTTCTGAGATTATTCAGCAAAACTATTGGTGTTCGTGTTTTTGGTGACGCCGTCACAGTGACGCTGCATTACAATTTTCACAATCGAACACCCCCATACTAAGATTTTCTCATTTGTCGTGGAGATAGTTTACATACATAAATTGCACAAAGAGTAACACCCCCCTATAATTATATAGTTATTTAATAATCGTAACCGCCGTTTAGTGACGGTGTAAATGAATCTACTACCCTGTGACATCCCGTAGGTGTCGTAAGAGAAGACATAAAGAAACCGAAACCGGAAATGTGCAGCAGCATCTTTCTGATAACAACCCAAATTAATAAAAAAAAACTATCAATCGTAAGGAAAGCACGTCAGAAATAAAAACTTCTTAGTTTCACGAACTTATAAAAATTATTTTTGAGTTGTTAAGAATTCTTTAGGAAGAATTTTTATTAGAAAATATTTTTATCTATGTATTAATAAAATTTTCATTTGCTGCACTGTTTTACATAAGAATAATGATTGTTATATGTATATGAGCGTGACAGCCATGCGAGTTCAGTGTTTTTTCCCCATCCGAAAAAAGCCCAAGGTGCCTAAAGAAGTCATAACTTCAATAATCTGCTAATGCCAATCAGCCTGCCAAGTGTGTAAATATGGCAAATATCCGAACTATGAGGCAATTTATGGGCAAATCTATATTCGGTGGTGGAATCGGTACGCTATAGTGATGGTGTTGACGACGATTAACAATCGTATGAGCCGACGTTTGTACGTGGTAGAGCAATGCTACTTCTACATATATTATATTTGTAGTAAGATTGGATGCGCTCGACCGGGCAAGGACTATGCTCTGACAGAATACCAAAGTAAAACAGCAGCTTAATCCTACTGTGTTGCGTAGGGTGATTTAACGGAACCCGGCACCCTTTCTAATGAAATCTAGGCATTTAATGTTAGTCCATAGGTCTGAAAACGCATTTGCGTTTTAATTCTTAATTGAGGATATAATATGTGGGTATTCATTGGTCTCATCTTCCACTTACCATTAGGTAGAATGTGTGCTTGTCTATCTTTGTTTTGTGTTTGTTTGTGTTATCACCATTATTCAATAAAAAAGACTGGGTGAAATGCTGATTTAGAAAATGTCAATGCCAATTAAGGTAAATCCTCTGTACGGGCTCTTAAGTCTTCTTTTTTTGAGTAAACATTCACGGATTGATGTTTATAAAGAGGTAGAGTAATTATTATAAAGTATATAAATACGCCGGCTAATAGGTAAACTAAAAATGCTAAAACTTACGAAAATGTATCTAATAGACTAAAATATTTCTTTCAATTAGGAGAAACAAATGTAACTGGAATCAATAACAAAAGGGTGTTTATTTAATATCCTCTTGTTAAAAACTTTAAATTTAAATCAGCGTACTAATTTAATTCAATTTAAATTACATAAAATTAAATCAATATGTAAAGTGAAAAGTTTTTAAGCATCAGTATCTTTTATATGAATTCAGGGTGCTTAAAATAAAGCCCGTGAAATGTATTTTAATTTAATCATGTATTTTAATACATTTTAATGAAATAAAAAGTAATTTCAAACAGTTTATATGATTTTAATTAGTTTTAATTAAATATTTTATTTTATATTTATAAACTACCCCCACAACATAGGAGAAAATCATAGTATAAATAAAATATCTAATAAATAATATAATATAATAAATTAAATCATATATATATATATATATATATTATTTATATATATATATATATATATATATATATATATATATATATATGTATATATATAATTTAAAATAATATACATAAAATCATAGTGCAGGGTAACTTGTTTTTTTTAAACTAAGAAAACGAAGACTATCAGATAGTTTGTGGCTATTTCAGCCCTTGACCTCCAATGATACGCAACCTACTTTAAACAAAGAAGACAGATATGTTGTCAAATTAAATCAAGGGTGGAATGACTCTAAGTCTGTAATTATACTGGCTCTCCATACTCTTTAGACGAGAACACAGCAGTGCTACCAGGTTGTAAAAATAGGTAAGATGGTGGTACCAACCTGATAAATGTAAATTATTTTATCAAAATAAAAAAATGCAGACCATCATTATGAAATAGCTCGCATAAAATACCCATAAATAAATTTTATTTACAAACAATTTGTGTTATTTCACAGGTTAAAAAAGTGTATATCTGCAATTTCAGATCTCTCAATTCAAATATTTGAATATTCCGTTTAATATAACTACAAACGCTTGTTGTTGGCGGATTGCCAAATCTCCAATGTGTTACGCTACTTCACATATATAAGATAAGCCTTACGTTGACTTTTTTATATTTTCTAAAACACTAAGTAGTAAATATGCAATTGGAAAGTACATTACCCCGCTTTTTGTTACTTTGACCTGTGTATGTATATACATATATGTATGTACGAATAAAATGAAATTACATAATTATTTACCGACTTCAAAAAGGAGTAGGTTTTCAATTTTAGTGTATGTTTTTTTTTGTATGTATATTCCGCAATGTCTTCGCAGATTGTGTACCGATTTAAATAATTTTTTTATTAAACTGGCTTTATCTCAAAGGTGGTCTTATTATATTTTGAAGGTAGGAAAACGTTTCATA